>JANSVA010000004.1:27177204-27189617 GCA_025504915.1 Erythroxylum reticulatum | reverse complement strand
CGTATTCGCTTCGCTTTTGATTCGATTGTCTTATGTTTCCGTTTCGATTCGTTTCCGATATGTTGCCTCTTTTGTTTACAATTCGTGTTTGCTTCGCTTTGTTTCGCTATATGAGTCGATTCATGTTGTCGTCTATTCTGTTTAATTTGCTTTTCGATCCGTTTTTGTTTCCGTTTTCCGGTTGGGATTCGGTCTCCGGATCGGGTCCTAACAGGATAGCTTTAGATAGGAAAATCACTAAGGAAAGAAAGTTATTATGTAACAACTTTTGGCTCATGTATGTACAAAATATAGATGGAAAGAAATAAAAATGTTTTAAAGATAGAGCAAGTAATAAAGAGCAAGCCATAATCAAACTTTTTTATTGGATAAGGGAGCAACTTTTTCTCTTTAAAGTAGTGAGAGATTGCAATACTGTGTTAGCCTCAGTTTGGAGATTAGATATCTAATAGTTGTAATGTAGAGGAAGTCTAATCTTTTTTAATGGCAACCCTAAATCTTTTTATTATAGTGTTTTGCAAATTGATCTTATTAATCCCCCTTCCTCTTTAAGACATTAAACATCAATATGTTTGACCTTGGAAGAGGTGAACTTTTTAACATCTCCTGACCATGACAATTTATTTAGCATTTTTTTCCGCATCATTAATGTATTTTAGGGAGAACCAAGTGAAAACTCCAATGAGTGTGAAGATTTTCTAGGACTAACACAATAAGCTATAATATGTCTTTATAAAAAAGTGAAAGATTTTGCCAACTTGAAATTCTTCTTTTGATTACTTCTAAAATAACAATACAATCTCTAATAGAGGGCTTTTTAATGTAGATAAGTACTCCTAAATATTTGAAGGGAGCTTGTTGAGTGTGGAGGGTTGGGATAGTACTTAGAGAGGCAACATTAAGACTTCCCATTAACGTATAAAAAATGTCTTTATTTACATTGATGATTAGGCTTGACATATTAGGAAAGACAAAATTAAATATTTTAAGATGTTTGCATTTGTGATGATACCCGAAAGAGTAACTTTCCTCTATATTTTGAGTTATAAACCTAGGGAGGATTTCAATGGCTAATATGAATGGGTAGGGGGATAGAAGATCCCCCTTCCTAAAAGCTTTTACTCAATTGAACATCAAAGTAGGATCATCATTCACTAAAATAATATAAAGTGTTGAGGTTATACAAGCTTGAACCCAACCTATGAAAAGCTTAAGAAAGCCAAAAGCATGGATGCTGTTGAATTTAAAGCATCTAAGGAACCAAATGCCTTGTTAAAATCAATCTTCAAGGAGCAAATCTTGATAGAAGTTTAGTGTTATAATCCTTAAATAATTCCTGAACAAGTAGAATGTTATCCCTAATATTCCTACCTTGAATAAATGCACTTTTACATGAATTTATGATAAGCTTCATAACAACTTTAATTTATGAGTTAAAATATTAGAAATGACCTTATAGATCGTGTTGCAATAGGAGATAGGCATATAATATTATGGAAAGTGGACTTAGCCTTCTTAGGAATGAGATGAATGCAACTCTTGTTCAACTCCTTGAGCATTTTCTTGCTCTTCAAAAATTCCAGCATAGTTTCCACAATTATATCCCTTATGAGAGTCCAAATGTTTTGAAATAATGAAGCTTTAATACCACTTAAACCTGGGGCTTTATTGGGATTGATGCTAAATAAGTTCCTAGAACATTAAAGGACTAATGAGGGACTTAATCAAGGAAATGTCTAAGTTAGAGTTAATAAGATGTTAGTTCCTAAATAGAAGATTCAAAAAATTGATTTTTCACCTAGAAGAGACTTGAAGTAATTAAAAGAAATTATTTTAAGCATAACTTAATCCTTACTTAGATTATGTGATGCATCAAGTAAGTAGTTGGCTTTATTATGATTCGTATAATCAATAATCAAGTTTTGAAAGAATTTAATGCGTAATTACCTTCTTTAATCCAAACAATTCTTGATTTTTTTGCCTCAATAATGAATTCCAGATATCAAGAGCTTGAGTATAGTTACTCAATGCCTAAAGTTTTTGGCTCTTAAGAAGTGTTTAAAGGCTGCTTATAACATTCAATTTGATATCTGGAAAGAGCCTTTTGTAAGTTTATTAAATTCAGCATTAATAACTCTCAATTTCACCATAAATTAATAAGCTTTGCATCCCGCCACTTTCTTTTGCATATTAGTCCAAATAGTCCTTTCAAATCCATTAAATTTGGTAAACTAATTATTAAATTTAAAATGAGCTTTAATAGAGATCCTAGTGTTAAGCTCCAAAACCTCTACAAAAGAGTGATCGAGAGCATATAAAAGGGATAAAATAAGCATAACTTAAGGGAAAATTGTCAGTTAGAGTTAATTAGAGCTCTATCAAACTTTTCTCTAATAAAAAATGCAAGTTCAAACCATTAAATAAGTTTTATTATTAGAATAAAACGCATGTTGGAACCATTGAATAAATTCTCAATCTTTATTTCATTACCCATATTCCCTATAAGAAAAAGTTGGAAAAGATTAAAATAATTATACGGGAGTCATTAACAAAATATACATTACAAGACTAAGTATCAAATTTTTGGTAAGGTTAACACTTTTTTACCATTTTTAAGCACATATAATTAAGTTTGTCCTAGTTTATCTTTTGCCAAGTTTTAATTAACAAATATTATTTATAATATTTTATATTAATAATTTTAATTTTTTATTACAATAAGTTGTAATACTTTATTATAAGTAAGATAATCAATTTATTATATTTTATATAATTCATATTTTTAAAACAAAAAGAAATTGATTGTTTGAATTCTATTATTAGTCAATAATTATTGATTAAATTTTGTTAAAATATTTGTTATTATATGGGGAGTCAATCAACAAATGTTGATTAACAACTTTTTGTTACTAGACTCAGTGTCATTGACGATTAATTTTTTTTTTTTGGTCTTATCAACCTACTAAACTTAATGTCAATACTAATTAATTTTTCTTATCGTATTAGCTTACTATACTCAATATAAGTATTTAATAATTTGTCCTATCTCATTAGTTTGATGGACATAATGATAATATTGAATAATTATTACTAATAATAAAGTATTTATAAATTCATATTTTTACAAAGATAAAAATTAATATTTATAAATAAAAATGAGTTTAAATAATAAATAAAATAAATATTATTATACATTAATTATTACAACATAGGAATCACTTTATTTATTAACAATATTATACAATAATAAAATATTTTTGAAAATTTATTTATTATAATTTTAAACTAATTAATATATTAGTTATTTTAAATAAAATATAATAAATTAATTTATTATTAATTTTAAATTATTAAATATTGAATGTGATAGATTATAAATAATGAGAATTTTTACTATTTACTTAATTAAAAAATCAATCAATCAAGTTAATTATTAAGTATTTATAAAAATATATATTATTAATAAAAATGAGAAATTGATTATTTCATTAGCATTATTACATAATAAATAACAATTTAATGGATTAATTTTCTATCTTATTAAATTGATAAGTATATAATTAACAAGTAATAAAAATTTTAACTTTACTAAAATTTTTAATACTAACTCAAATTTTTAAAGGTACTTCAGCATTCAATTTTTGTCGAAAATACCCTTATTTTAGACCTCCCTTAAGAATACTACTGTGGCTAGTGTTACAAAGGTAACCTTGGAGACTCGAACTTATACTCGAAGTTACTCGCTCACATCTTTTGTACGGCAGTCTCACTTAGATTCGTTAAAGCAAGACTCAGCCTTCTCCAATCCTTGAAGTGTTTACCTCACATACACTCAAAAAAACAATGCTATAAAAGCAATAAGAATATGGGTAACAAGAAAACACACAGAGATACGGTCAAAAAACTAACTTTATATACTTTTCTTTAAAAGAATATAAAGAATGCTCTCTCTGATGTACCGAATGAATTAGAAGAACAAAGCTCGAATGAGCTATATATAGGCATCCTAGCTTGGAGTAATAGATTCCCACTAAATCTGTACTACCTAAGATCACACATATCCCTATCAAATAAGATCACATGATCCAATTGGATGACACCCCCCATCCAAATAGGACTCTAAATGATAAGATAGAATCTAACAAGATAACATAAAGATAGAGTTTACATTTATCTAGAACACTATCTAGACCACTAACATTTTTATCTGCGAAGATCCCCACTATCTTCAGATGTTGAGTTTTAATGCAACTCTAACTCTCCATCATTGCCCCATCATTCAAGATCTTCCCGTGATCTCTATCTGCTAATGATCCAACGTGATCTCGCCAAAGCCCACTAGCACATTGGTCTGATCCAATGCTTCCCACAACAAGTTTGTTAGTCGTGGTCCGTCCATCTGAGCATAGCAAAGTCCTTAGTCTATCAAGTTCTTAGCCTGGGTCGAGTCAATCTTCACAAGGTCCGATGCTCTACCAAAATTCGCCCCAAGTCTGATCTCACTCGCCCACATTTGCCTTAGCGTTTTTACCATAGCCTTTCCGCACATAAATCCATCAATGCACGTTCATGGATAAGTCCATCTTCCATGATCAAGCTCCCTCATGGTGCAATCTCGTTGCTCCATGACTAAGTCACAAGTCACAATCTGAGTTAGTATAAAAACCTCACCCATTTATATACCTCTAATCTACCTCATCAAAGTTAGGTGTTTAGACGCCTCGTTACACTCACATGCCTCCGCGCATCCTCGCGGATCTTATACACCTTAGCGCCTTCTCGCGCACCCTCGGGTCTCGTATGACTTAGTTTTTCAACTCCGCACGGCCTCACATTTGAATCTCACGTCTCGTTGAATATTTTTCACCAATGCGTGCCCAAGCGTGCCCACGCGTATCGAATCTCACCTACTTTCGAGATTTTCATCGATACTTCCCGCATCCCTTACCTACTTCGCAAGTTCCTCGGGTTTTGCTCGCCAACTCACAAGACTTTGCCTTGTTCCTTGTCAACACGCCTTCCTCGTGCCAACTTACATGCCAAACATTGACCAAGGCTCGTCAACACTTGCACGATCCCACAGTCTGAATTTAAGTGTCTAACAAACTACCCCCACTAGAAGAATTCGATGCCCTTGTCGAAATAATCTGTGGGCACTCCTCCATGAGCAATTCCCTCGAAGACTCCTTAATTATCTTTTGAAGACGTTAGGAAGTCTTGATATCAATTGGTATTTCACCCACATACCATTTTCCCAATCCATCGGGGTTGTCTTTTCTTCCACTTGGATTGGCCTTCTTAAAGCTCACCGTGCCTGTCAAAGATATGTTGAGAAGAGCTCGGTCTGATGAGCTTTCCCTGTCACCTTGATCCTTCACGATCTTGGCCACTATATGCTCCTTGCCTGCCTTCTGTTTCAGGTTTCCTCGAGCATGACTCAACTCCTTTCCAATGATCATAGTCGACATATGTGCTACTGGTGTTGTAGTCTCTTTCGTCCCACCAACAAATCTACAACAATTAACAAAGAAGGAATTTTTATCATGCATAACCATCATACCTCCCAAACTTAGGTACAGCACCATCTTTGCTACCTTAAGGAAGTCGATCCCCAATATCATCTCAAAATCCTCAAGTGGTACGACCATGCAATTCATTATGGCAATCCAACCCCCTATGCTTACTGAGAGGTTGTAAGCAGCTCCCATCATAGCTTGTGCCTTACCCGCCAGGGTCTTTACCTTTGTCGAGGTCTTAAACATTTTAAACCCCAACTTGCGCACCATCCTTTCCGCTACCAAGGAATATGACGCACCCTTATCCACCATCGCGGTCACCTCTATCCCATTAACTTGTGTCTTCACATACATTAGTTTATCATAAGGATTAGGTTCTTTACTAACCGCATTCAACAACGCAATCGGATTTAGCACCACCTCCTTCGAAGATTCTCCCCCTTCTTCAGCTATCAGGGCGTTTAGCTTCTCTTTTCTCGGACATTCTCTTGCATAATGTGATCCACCGCATAGATAACAAGCAATCTTGCCCTTTATAGAGGACGTCTCCCCACTCTCGGAGCCACCATTTTGCTTGTTTTTCCATTTGAAGTCTCCCTTTTTGGAATCCTTCTTCTTTTTCCACTCGGTATTCTCCTGTTGAGCATGACCTTTGCCCTTCGTAGAATTATAGGAGTTTACTTTAGTTTCCTTCATCGCACGAAAGTCCACCAAGGCATTAGTGATCGTGATTGCACCAACTACGTCCTTCACATTTCGCCTCCGCAATTCCATTTGTGCCTACGGTTGTAACCCGGACAAAAGGTTGAAGAGCTTATCCTCGTCTGACATGTTTTTAATATAAATTAGTAGAGAACTAAAAGATTTCACATAATCTCTTACAGATCCATCATGCGTTAGCTTCTTCAAGGCATCCCTCGTGAGCCAAGAAGTATTCATAGGAAGAAATTGATCCTTCAACCCCTTCATGAGCTGCCATGTATCTACGGGAGTTCTACCCACGCTGATCTCTGCAGCGGTCCTTGTCCTCCACCAAAGCTTGGCATCCCCATCCAAGTACATGGTCATCACATTGATCTTATCAACGTCAGATACCCTAGTAGTTGCCAAGTATTGCTCTATCCCACAAGAAGTTCTCCAACACCTTGGCATCTCGCAAGCTTTCGAACACCCTCGATTCACGTACTTAAAGTAGCGATGTTGATCCTTCACCTCGCTTGACATCTAGCATTGCAACAGCACACCTTAGCACATTAATCTTAAGTTGGGACTCTTCTTGTGCTTTTAACAAATCCACTATTTGTTGTTGTAACTGTTGGATCCTTGCCTCCAACATCTCAAAACGAGTACTGTGAGAAGTGACTTCTTCCTCCCCTTGAGGAGTAGGCCTAAGGAGTGTCTCCAACCTAGAAACTCCTTCTGTCAAGTTGCCTATTGCCATTTCAAACTTTAGCTCTGATACTAGTTGTTACAAAGGTAACCTTGGAGACTCGAACTTACACCCGAAGTTACTCACTTACACCCTTTGTACGACAGTCTCACTTAGATCTGTTAAAGCAAGTCTCAACCTTTCCTAACCCTCGAAGTGTTTACCTCGCACACACTCGAAGACACAATGCTATAAAAGCAATAAGAATATAGGCAACAAGAAAACACACAGAAATACGTTCAAAAGACTAACTTTATATACTTTCCCTCAAAAGAATACAAAGAATGTTCTCTCTGATTTCTCGAATGAATTAGAAGAGCAAAGCTTTAATGAGCTATGTATAGGCATCCTAGCTTAGAGTCACAGATTCTCATTAAATATGTACTGCCTAAGATCACGTCTATCCATATCAGATAAGATTACATAAACCAATTGGATGACACCCCCATCCAAATAGGACTCTATATGATAAGATAGAATCTAACAAGATAACAGAAAGACAGAGTTTACATTTATCTAGAACACTAACATCCTTATCCGCGAAGATCTCCACTATCTTTAGATGTTGAGTTTCACTGTAACTCTAACTCCCTGTCATCGTCACATCATCTAAGATCTCCCCGTGATCTCTATCCGCTGATGATGCAATGTGATCTCGCTAAAGCCCACTAGCACACTGGTCTGATCCGATGCTTCCCACAACAAGTCCGTTAGTCGTGGTCCATCCATCCGAGCATAGCCAAGTCCTTAGTCCATCAAGCCCTTAAGCCTGGGTCGAGTCAATCTCCACAAGGTCCGATGCTCTACCAAAATTCGCCCCAAATCTGATCTCACTCACTCACATTTTCCTTAGTGTTTTCACCATGACCTTTTCGCACATAAGTCCATTAATGCACGCTCATGGATAAGTCCATCTTCTTTGATCAAGCTCTCTCATGGTGCAGTCTCGTCACTCCATAAATAATTCACAAGTCACAATCTAAGTTAGTATAAAAACCTCGCCCATCTACATACCTCCGACCTACTTTGCCAAAGTTAGGTGTTTAGGCACCTTGTTGCGCTCGCATGCCTTCGCGCATTCTCACGGGTCTTATACACCTTAGCGCCTTCTCGCGCACCCTCGAGTCTCGCATGACTTAGTTTTCTAACTTCGCGCGACCTTACATCTGAATCTCACGTCTCGTTGAAGATTTTCCGCTAATGCACGCCTACGCGTGCCCACATGTATCGAATCTGGCCTACTCTCGAGATCTTCGTTCCCACATTTCTCGCCTACTTCGCAAGTTCCTCGGGTTTTGTTCACTAACTCGCAAGACTTTGCCTTGTTTCTTGTCAACACGCCTTCCTCGTGCTAACTTACATGTCAAGCATTGACCAAGACTCACCAACATTCGCATGATCCCCCGTAGTCTGAACTTAGAGGTTTAACAGCTAGTCATATTAGCTAATTTTTTGATCACCATGAGATATGTATTGTTGAATATTACATGTGAAAATTTTTTGAAATATTAAAAATATCTAAAACCCTAAATCACCTATCCAGCTCTGACTTTTTTTTTTTGACTGGATAATAAAATTGAATTTATTCAATAAAAATCCAAAGTAAGGTTAGCCTTCAGCTTGCTCTAATACTTGCAATGTGATTCTTTGTCTGGTTCGTGCAACATAACAAGTCATCTTTATCCTTTGGTCCCACGTTCCTTATAGCATCATTTGCAGCATCACATGTAGTATTCAATTCAAGTTAGAAACTAGTTTTCATCACCCAAAAAGAGAAAAACTAAATTTAATTGAGTTTCGATTTCATTAATCACAAAACACAACAGAGTAGGAAATATTAAAAGCAACAACTAAAAGAATTATAGAAGTCTCAATTCAATTTTTACATGAACAAAAATGAAATTTCTAGGTTCCATGGAAAAGATAAGAAATATGTAAGAACAGTAGGATTTCTTATGAGTTAAATAGCAAAGTAGTTGGAGAAGCGAGAAGGGAACTACTTTTTCTTGTGGGTTGTATAAATGAATGGAGCTAAGTAGCCCATGAGGCGAATGCAGGAGAGGTGTGTGGTCACAGAATTTGTTGTTAGACAAAAATTTCATATGCAAGGGAGTGGATTTTTAATATTTCGTAACATTTAATAATACATATATCACTAATGTGACACATGATTAGTCACATTAGCACTGTCAAGGACGAATCTAACTATAGACTTGGTTTACAAAAACTAAAAAGAGCATTATTTTTTGAAGTTTGAACTAATAAAAAAATTCTTATAATTAACTTAATTTAATTTAATAATAATAATAATTTAATATAAATCAATATATTTATTACAAACTACTGTTATAATTTATTCATTTATTACAATAATTCAAATTTCTGGCTCCATCTTTGTAACTAACATAAATCAAATGTCAAAGAACAAAGCGCAATGACATGATGATTGGCTGGGTCTGACGTGAATCGGTATTTCATTTCCACAGAAATCGGATTAACACATTATACATATTATCTCACTGGTACACCTAGGGAAATCCACTAAGGGATGATTGGAGTATAGACACGTAAAATAATTTAATCGACACATCTATACCCTCTATACATGGCCACACATCAAAATCTTATGTACGAAATTACAATTAATGGAATTTTAAGGACTCAATGCCAGCCATCATCCCAAGCGATGAGCCCAATAAAGGTCAAAACTATTCAGGGAACGCAGTTCTACCCGTCCTTCCTGCCCCTAACATGACAAATTACACATCTAAGAAAGAAACAATATGCTTCCACTGTAAAAGACAGTACACCCAATTTTGCCATCGGCTACTTCTTTCTTACGCTCCGCTCTGTTATGCAACAGCACACACGCATTAAGCTTCTTGGTTTTGCTATTCTTTCCTAGTTGTAGATTTTCACTGGCTTCTCAAATGTGTGGCGATTCTGCAAAATTAGCATAGCAATCAGATCCCCTCGTATGCATCAAAAATGCTTCCTGATTATACGTAACCATAAAATACCTGGTTAGCGGCATATGACCTTTTAGGAGCATTGTCAGCGTGCTCCAAACCAAGATATTGCTCCCAAGCACCATATACATCCCTTCTCTGCACCAGAGTGAAACATAGCACAGTGAGAACACTATGCAGATGAAATGACATGGTGCGGGATAAATTAAACAGTTCCAAAAGAGGCCACACTTCTCTGATCAAACTATTGGATCACTACTAGTTTGTCTGTATACCTCTTTTTATAGGTTTTTAGACTGAAAATCAACTCTCCGTGGACAACTAACATGATAAAACATGTTGAACGAGGTAACCATATGGAAACTTCTACAACTTAAATTTTGTCAAATCAGAACAAAAAGCGTAATTCTTTAACAAACGAGTACTAACACTATCAATTTAAATTGATTTAATTGGCAAATGGCAATTGTATGATCTTTTTGTAGTAAACTTGTATCCTTTTGAGTTTAATATTGACTATTACAACATAAAGCAACAACATAAGAAATTAAAAGATTTATCACTTGTTTTGTGCTTACAGTTTCTAATTCATAAAGCAGCTAGTAAAAGTAAAAATAACACCATTGTTTTGATGCAAACAATACTTGTGTAGAATAATAAGCATTGAACAAAGAACTCCTATCAACACTTGGACCATGCAGTCAAGATAAAACCCATTAAACTTCAAGGACAAGCAAAAAAAAAAAATAAACCTATCAAAACAACACTTTTCAATGACAAGAATGAAAGATACAACTTGAATATAATAGAAACCTAGACAAGATCATAGATCAGAATGATGCAACTCTTCGAATTTTTCAAAAAGCCATTCATTCCAAAACTCAACTGTTGAAGAAGATACAAGAATGCTTCCAATCATTATTCCAACATAACCCCTCAAAGAAATGCTTACAAATAATCACAACAATGGCAGCATGGATTGAACTCACGACTTTCTAGTTAGCATCATTTCAGCTTGAAAGCTTAAGATATCAAATGAAGTCAATGAATTGTTGAAATATTACTCCAATGAACTTCACATGAGAGGACAGCTAGAAAGACAAACAAATGTGCATGTAGAGGGATTCGAAAGGTAACATCTACAGACTGTTAGCCTTTCTAGTCAGTCCAGTCCAAGTCAACAATTGTTTTTTTTTTTTCAAATGATTAATTTGCATTTTATTTATGTATGATCTCAGAGAAATTGCTATTTTCTTTAATAATATCCATATAAAATTCTAACCCATGACCATGCATCCGTGCATGCACAGACGGTGACTGCATGTGTTTTTGGTGCATAACAAAGAGAGTATGCACCTGAAATCGACTGGATACAATGTCAGAGTCTTGAAGGTATTCAGGGCGTCCCAGTGATAGAAAAGCAAATTTCCACTAGATACACAACATTTCAAATTGCACATTAGCCAGACGGGCAGATAATTAATGTTTATGTTTTTTTGTTAACATCAGATGTTTTAAAAATAAATACCTTTGAGAACTCTTCATCAGGAACCTGTAATTTTTTCTGTATACGAGCTTTAACTTCAGCCAATGTCTCACCTTCATGAATGACCAGAAAAAATGGTTCACCAAAATTTTGAACCTGCTGTTGAGGGAAATAAGTTGAGAAATAATTTTAGAAGCATGAATAAAACAGTCAAACAACGGAAACCAGGAGACATCAGAGTAGAAGTCATGCAAAAGCAAACAGAAACAAAATCATAAACCAAAATTATTATACTCACCACCTGGTTTTGAGATACGTCTTTCATAAAATGATAAACATGTATCAAACGATCATGAGGACCTAGGTTTTTCTCCTCTTCTGGAATCTGAGGCAACATGCATAACTGTCAGAATCCAAGGGCTAATTGTTGAAGTTTATCACAAGAAAAAAAATGCAAAGAAATTTTCTTACTCTGAACATCAAACCACGAAAATAAGGCAGTGTATTTGATAAGACATCCATTCCACACAGAAAATGACATAAAGCTAGAGAACAGAGTGAAAAAAATAAAAAATAAAAGATACAGCTGAATTTCCAAAAGCCCTTCAAATCAACCATTGATCTTTCCTCTCTATTGAAAACCAGGAGATAAGTTAAGCATTATCTCCATTCATAGCATCTGACTGCTCTCTCAATGAAAATTAACAAAAAGAATAATCCTCATTCAATTTAAGATACAAAATATCAAACTAACTGAAACATTTGCTTGCAACGTCCCTACCACATAAATATGGATTAAAAAGAACAAAGACAAATTCACAACGATTTTGTAAACAGACCTATCTCACTGAGTTCAAAATACTAGCTTAAGATCATAGGAAGTTTATAAAGAACATATTTGCAAGGTGCACAAAAGTGGGAATAATTTCACTCTGCATAGGCAATATACGGCTATATATAGCCTATTACAGCAGAAGTTTAAATCTGGAAATATATCCAGATATATCTAATCT
>JANSVA010000004.1:27160268-27177104 GCA_025504915.1 Erythroxylum reticulatum | reverse complement strand
AATTTAAGGGATTTGAACTTATTCTATATGAACTATATACAGCCTATCTATATCTTAATACAATCTAGATACAACTTTATAGTATCTGTAGAAGAATATTAGTATATCACCAACACAAGGAAATCCGAAGTACCCTGCACCTATTCACACATTTCCAATGGGGCATCATGGAGAGTGGGAGAGGTTAAGGCAAGATACAAAACCAGGTAAGAAAGCATTTACTTGAGAAAATATTTCAAAGTCCAATTCATTAAATAAATAAAGGCCTAGAAACTGAATGGCCAAATATGCATGCAAATAAAGTCTCACCTCCTCTGCACGTAATGTCCAGTATTGATCATTGATGTTCTCAATTTTTTCATTGTGTGGGAAGATCTGGACGATACAAATACAGAATTACAAAGATTTAAGCATAAAAAATGTTTATCTCCACAAATGCACTAGACAAGCTTGCAGAACAAGATGAACCATTTATAATAGTTGGTCAGCAATGCACAGAAATAAGCATAATTAGTAGAATTATGATCCACGATGTTAAATTTTGTAAGATTGAGCCCAAATAAACTAAGTACATACAAGCCTAAATGAGGTTCCATCCTAAAACTAATTGGTGATAGGAATAACTCACTAGGGTTATATGCGTGTTCAAGGCCATATATTCTTTCCATGTGAGACAAACTCCCACTTATATTTCAACACACGATGTAGACTATTTTATTTTTATATATTTCTCAACAACACTTTATGTATAGAAATTCATGCTCTTAACTCTTTTCCATCCTTATACTACACTTGTATCTTGATAGAAACCAATATTTATGAAATACTTAATATTATTACCATTTAAGTCAATCAAAGAAGCCACGTTATTTAAATTTCTGTTAGTAGATGAATTGAGTTAATGAGAATATGAACAATCCCTAATCCCCTAGCCTCCAAAAAATGAGAATTATCAATCACTGTCTGCAAGACATCATGCAATTGTATACTACTTTTAAAATTATCCCAAAATAATAAAATTCAACCTTTTGATAAGATGGACAAGACCAATTTACAGAGAAGATCCAAAAATGCACCCCCAAACTTGAATTAAATAACATATGAAATTAATGTCAGTTACCACTGTCATAAAAGTGCTTGTATGAAATACTGGCAAGCCGTAGATGAAATAGTTTTATATGCAGATGATATAACTAGTAAATACGTTCCTCCTCCTATCAACATATTTTATATGCCGCAGATAACATACTTATATCTCATTTCTGTGTAATGAGAATGAAAAAATTGAGAGAACATCTCTTTATTGGAATTTTTCACATAAACCCAATAGTAGATACTTTGATAGAGTCCTGCTTGGAAGATAGGCACTAGATAATTTAATTTTTAGGATAAGATGGAAAGTTATGAAATAAGGATCCAAAACATGGCAAACACAAAAAGCAAACTGTATTAAGGATCCATATCATCAAGGAAAAATAATAAAAATGGGAGCTCGAGTCTAAGAGGAAAGACTGAAGAACTTGAGCTTGCATGAGCATCACCTTTTTAAACATTGATTTTATGTTACATCTAGACAGGTGGTGGATTCAACATGAATTGCTCTATTTTCTATGAACTAAGGTGCTACCCTATCTAAACCATACATTGGCCCTTCCTATACCAAAAACTCATATACAAAACTCTTGGCAAAAATTTAGTGAATCTCAACGAGATGGTTCACTCCAATCAGAACACAAAATGGCAGTGGATACCTTGTAGATCTTGTGATAGAAAACTTCAAGCAGTCGAAGTTCAGCATTTGGATGAGACAGCTCAACCTGTTACAAGAAGGCAATCACACAAGGGTCTTCTTTGTTTTCTTTTTATGAATTTCCATATATTTCTGTTTTGTTGTATAAACAATCAGCAATTTAGAAATGTTTCCAGTCATTACTCAAAAAGCATGCAAAGCACATAAAAAGAATTAAGATTATATGTATCTTTACAGCTTTTACCTTTGTCTTAAGGTCATTAATAACATCACCAACAGTGCTCTGTTTTGGCAATCTAATGGTATGGATTACTACCTGAGAACAACAGAAATGTGTAATGAGACAACAACCTGAATGAGTACCTTACATCAATATTTTCAATAACCTCCACCAACCTCATCCTTGGTAGCAGGATGAAATGCAACTTTCAATGTCTTCAGGCCTTGCAGTTCTGGCAGGGGGATGTCCAATACTTCATAGTAGAGGATATCAGATGTCTACCAAACACAGAAATAACATCACCTTTTTCATCTAAAACCTAAATGTGAAAAATGAAGTACATATTACATTTCAGCAACTTACTTGGTTATAGTGAACCAGCATATCAGACAAACGATCCACTCCTCGATATTTAATAGGTTGAGGCTTAGGTTGCTGGGAGTAACAGTTGTGAGATGTTAACCGAATTTTGGATGGATCATCCAAGTGAAGGTGACGAGCTACTCTTTCCACAACATCATCATAATTGTGAAGCTTTGATCTGGACATTGATAATAGAAGCATGAAATATGCTATATTCAATGTCCTCAACTAGTTACTATCTTGTGTATCGACTGAATTACTTACAGCTCAAGACAAAACTCATCTTCTTTTGGTTTCTCCAGGGATCGAAAGCGTACCACCTACATGTCCCCATGAAATTAGTCAAAATATCAACAACAGAAAATAATCCATAAGAAATTTAACCCAAATCACTAGACAACTTAAAATTTTAAATGCAAAAACGTTACCGAATTGCAAATATGGATAATGCTATTCAATTTGATAAATCTTTAAGTATGTGAACAAGGTTTTAAATTGTGATTGAGACTCACTACATTGTGGTGATGTTCCGGACCACAACCGCAATTGCAGTAGTGGATCACAATGTAAAACCTTGTGTGAACAATTTACCAAAAAATTGTACATACAGAGAATGAAATTCAATTTGATAAATCCTCATTTTTGTGATCAAACATATGGAGAACTAGTAATGCTAGGAATCATCATTAAGAAATCTAGTATTTGCAATATTAAATTTTTGATGATTTGCTAGTATAAAATTTATAGTATGCCTTACCCACCAAGTAAATTATACTAGATCCACAGCAGAATGGCTGACACATACTATTCCATAATAACACAATAAATTTTAAAACACCAGTAAGCAGCAAAATCCAATTTCAAAACTTGAATAGTCATGTACCTTCCTTACAAAAATCATACAAGTACCTGACGGTTGTGCACATATTCTAGAAATGAAGGCACACCAGGGAACCGGTACTGTTCACTACTTCCAGCTTGAGAGGATTTTTGAAAGCAAATAATATCTCCATCTTCAAGCTGCAAAAGGAATCAACGAGGGGAAAAAGCAAGATAATAAAATGAAGACACTTGTCAACTAGAGTAACTTGCAGAAAAATTTAACTCATAAGAAGACTTTTATGTACCTGACTTGTACGGAATGTGAATTTCTTGTCAACATGTTCACACATGACATTAGGTTCAAATTTTATTTCCTGATATAAAACATAGCAATCACATATTTGCAATAAGGAGAAAAAGCTAGAAAATTATTAAAAATCAACTTGCACTAACCTCATAAAGGTCAATTTCCTGATCAGGCGAAAAGCCAGCCATTTCATTTAGCTTTGTCAAAATCTCTAATGGTTTACCAGTTCCCTTTACAAATAATCTCCCAACATATCTGTCATACTAGAGTGTGAGCAGAAGTTTGGACCAATTCCTTACACAAGGAAGACAAACTAGATTTTAGGTTACCTCAGCTCCTCTTTGAGAGGATCATAAAGTTTGAAGAAAAGTAAAATATCCTCCTTATTCTTTTCAGGTGGTGGAATAGGCCGCAGATCCTGAATTACCAGAGCGATTAGTAACATTGGAAGGCTGTACCAAACAAGATTCAACATTTCCTAAGAAACCAATGGGAAATTGACGGATAAGAGCAAATAAGGATACCGGTCCAAGCTCTACTTCCAAAAACAACTTCAGTTCAGCATTATTTGCCTTATTGGAGACCTCTCTCAATTGTCCAACCTACAAGTGACTGAGGTGTTAAAATCACAGGCCAAGCACTGTTTTTGAAGTTAATATATACAAATAGCAAACTGTATCATAATCCTACGGCTTTCGGATAGCTCAAATTATTCTTAAAAAGTAATACGTGATGCCACAAGCAATGCAAGAATATCTAGTGAGAAAAGGCATCTTTTAATCCATTCAATGTTTAGGAACTACTTCAAATTGCTACTAAGTTTTTTTTTAAAAAAAACTTCAAATGCAAACTGCTGTATTGCTATCATTATAGAACAAACCACTACACATCACGTCAGTCACTGCCTTGCAAAACAAGTTGAAAGACTGGGACTTGGCAAATGCTTAATTTTGCAGTCTCAAAGCTTAAATAGTGGAAGACTTTCATTTGCATGTGTTTGTGTTAATACACTTTACGTAAACACTTTATTGATTGTGCTAGCTAAATTGTTTTAAGACAGAGTGCCCGAACTTGGTTTCCAGTTAAAAGGATATAGGAGAGCAAACTAGTTTTCTAACTTACAAAAGTATTCTTATTGTATTCCTCAAGAGCACAATTATGAAGTCTTAAGCTACATGTCAAATTCTGTAGATTAACAAAGCACTAGAAATGGAGCAAGTGGGCAAACTCTATTTTCATTGCTAGTAGAAACGTTAGCTTATGTAGCGTTGACCCAAAACCAAGAATCAAGATCTAACTTATATGGTAGTTAGTCTCAAAGCAATTATGTAGTCTAATTGTCACAAATCAGGATTCAACACCTCAATATTTGACCACTCTCCTACCCTCATTTAGCTCTCTCAATGAGCAGAAGACCTATTTCAATAATTCGAATATTGTCATTCAAAAGTTTAACTGGAAAAAGAAAACATAGGGACCAACACTCAGACATCTGTTTGCAGGAAACAATAGGCAACATATATGTGCAACAATATGCCATCTTAAAGTTACGTAATAGCCAACAAAGAGTTATTAAAAAGTCATAGTTCACTCACAGACTGTCCTTCTTCTTGAGGAGTTAGCGGCCGATTGGGACGGTATGTATGGTTTTGGCGCTTGGCCCAAAGCCAGAATCGTTGGAATTGCACTGGTATACCAAATTCTTTAGCAACATCTTCCTAAACCAATCATTAAAATTAGAAAATTCACAAATTTCCAAAAGGAAGACATACGACCAACAAAAATATATGCAAACCAAAAGCAGAAGGTTTAGAAATGAGGATATAGGAGATGACCAATAATTACCTCTATCCAAAGCATGAGGTTGAAAATAGAACCAAACAATCTTAGGAATATCATTCATCAAACATTTCATTGGGCAAGTATCAAGGCATACAGTAGCTAAAGCTTCAGATTCTGAATTATATACCTGTGAAAAGTTGGGTACACCTAAAAGATGCCTCTAATGGGTGATAGATAATGGGAAAAACTCATCCCTTGAACCAATGTTTGGGCGAGTAACAAACCACAAGTGCTAGTTATGAAAACTGGTGAATGTCTAAAGCATGAAATAGGTGAAGCACTAGTGGATTTCTGAACAAGAATATGGTGGTTGGAATTATAATAAAGTAAAGATAGAGGTCTATGACAAATCACTAGTTATCAACAATTACGTAAAAAGGGGAAACATTTCAGGTAGAGGTTCTTCAGTCAAAGGTCTACCACATCAGTGGATTTCTGAACAGGCATATGATGGCTGGAATTATAATAAACTAAAGGTAGAGTAGTCTTGTAAATCGCTAGTTAGCAGTAGCTATGAATCAAAGGGAAACAATTTCAGGTAGAGGTTCTTCAGTCATAGCAAAAAGGACAGGCTTATATGGAGGAATAACTTAGGTAAACCACTACAGGGTGAATTAGGCCAATAGTTAAATCATGCTCCTTTCCATCAACGTGTAGAGTACTGAACAGGAACTATGGAGGACAAATACAGCATACTTAGAAAGCAATTCATAGTAGAGAAAAGGTGACAAAGTTAATCAACAATTGCTAAACAGCCTTTAAGAAATTTTAGTAAAAAAGAATGTATATTAATTAAAAGGCATCAAATGTGCATGCTAAGATGCCTACCAGAAGTAAATTAATTAACAATAACCAATTTGTTATCTTCAATGATTAAAAGATCGAATCGGAAATTTTTAACTTTCCGATTCGATTTACTTTAATAACCCTTATTATTAAAAATCAAATCGATTTTCATAAACTAATCAATTTTTATAAATTAAAATAAACTAATAAATTTTCAATTAATAGTTTCTCTTTTCAATCAAACTTTAAATTAAGGAGAACCTCCTTTAATTATATTTCAAAATTTTCAATTTCATTCAATCTTTAACTGATTTTATGCGGTTTAATACCGGTTAAAACTTTTGTCTTACCAGTTTAACTTCCAGTCTAGTTTTTAAAATATTAGTTATCTTCAAGCAAGATCAAGCTGATCAAGAGTGAAAACTTGATCCACCAGAATTTGAAACCTTAAGCACTTATCCGTGCAAGTGTCCAATTGATTCTTTATATACTCAAACAATAAATTACCACTCCCTGCAATATATGCATACAAATTTTAGGTCATGTAGCATCAACACCTTGTCTACACCAAGAACCCTTATATTTGAGCAAATCTCTTTCAAAAAGCATTATCTGCAGCAAGAGGCACAAAATAAGTATTGCAAAAAAACAAAACCAATAAACTATGAGGATTGAGCTGTTAACATTGCTCAATAATGTCTTCACTTATGAAACTTCCCAAGTAAAAGTTCAAAAATTCAATAAGGAGGAGCCCTAATTGGTTCTCACAAAATACACTTGCCAAGATCTATATCCAACCAACCACTATTTGTAAAAGGATTTATCATTCTAAGTGCCATTTCAAGTAAAATTTCAATCTCCCACATCCAAAGCAATAGTCTCATAATAAAACAATCTAACCCATATGAAATGCCAAGAAGTCCTCAGTAGCTTTTAAGGAAGAAGGGCTACAAAGTATGAACAATTCTCTACATTTAAACTAACTAATAATATCAGAAAATTTGCCAAACCAATAGGACAAGCTTCTGGAAGCCCACTACATTCAAAATGACCTAACCTTGTTGTCCATCTCAAGTGAACTTCTCTAGGCTCCAGTTTAATAAGAAATTGCATGCCTCTAATCTGGCATAAATCTAATGAAAGGATCAATTGACAAAGCAACAACAAAAATCTTAGTCAATACTAGATTTTTGTCCCACCAAAGTGGAATACTGTGAGGGGTGCCACAAAAATCACTAATAATTAGTTAAAAATTTAAAACTGAGCAATTGCCATCCAAACTAAACTTGCACATCCTGTTTAGTTGTAGTAGACCTCACACCAACCTATGGTGCCTTCAGCATGTTTATGACGGTGATTAAACACCCTGCTATGTATGAAAGTACGGATGGAACATGGGCAGTAAGTAAAACATGCATATATGTAAATGCATTGGGTTACAATAATACTAGCCAAATCTATGAAACCTCCCAGAAACTAAAACCTGAATAGTTCACTAATTAGTCTATCCAATTAGGCTTGAGAATAAGGGAAATCTTTAGAAATGTTAATGAAGGGATAAAGTCAGTGCACAAAGCTTCCAACAACGGATCTCAAATCCAGTAGTTAAGAAGAATCCATATTTGAAAATTATAGAGAGAAAGAGTGAGAGAGTACCTTAAAAAGGTTAAAGGGCATCTGCTTCTGTCTACGGAAACTATGAACTTTATCATGATCTACAAGATCAAAGAATATATCCTTCCCAATCTGTTCGCGTAGATCCTCACTACATGCAACCTAAGAATGCAAAGTACAACTGCATTGGTGACTACCAAATACTTCAGACATTAAATAATGTGTTTGCATATATGTGTCCACATGAAACCAAAAGCAAAGGAAAGTCACAAACTGTTGACCTTTATCATAGTATACAAGTGTGCTTCAGCTTTTTCCTTTCGCTTCTGCTCTTTCTCCTCTTGTTCTTTCTTTAATCTTATCTGCCAAAAGAAATTTGAAGTTAATTCAATTTGTGATCGTAAAAAAGAACATGAAAAAAGAACAAGTAGGTAAAAATCATCATAGGTATAACCTCACCCTGAGGTGCTCTGCAATGTCTTTCTCATCCACATTACAGATTATCTTTTCCTTGTCACTTTCACGAATGTACACAAGCATATAAGCATTTGAATACTTCGTAAACTTAAAAGGTGAGTTATTGAAGCCAGGATTTGTTTGTGGCAACTGTTGAGTGAAACCAAGAATCAACCTATGCCAAATATAAAATGTGGAAAAATCTTAATCCAATATGTTACCTCTTCCTCACCACCATACTGCTCCTCTAAAGCCCGTTTCATATCCTCTTTTGTTACCCGCTCATCATCAAATTTAAACCTACATGGAACATAGTCTTATGAGCACAAAAGGTTACACAAATAAAAAAACTCTGGTGGTCTAGAAAAATAAGTGCAAATAGGACTTATATCGAAGTTGACTGTTTTGGAAAGCAAATCAGTAAATGATATAGTAGAATGTCTCAAAAACAAGAAGAAAATACACAAAAGAGAATCACAAAAACAATCACCATATGTCATACAAGAAACCGGAAACTGCTTATGACCCCATTGCTTTAGCCTATTTTAGCCTGAAGAATTACATTGTAAAGGGATGGAAACTAAGGAAAATCTTCATACTAGTTAAAACGTAGTAAATCGTAAAACATACCATTGATCTGAAAGAGTAGGCCTAATGTAAGCATAGTAATGTCCACCATGCACACCACCGCTATGAACCAAAACACTGTGGACAAGAAAAACAGGATCCTTAGTTGGAGACAAAAACCAAAATTGAGTCGTCAAACTATGGGATAACATTCCATGGCCAGTAATATATGTGCATGAAATAGTACTTTCACAATTCAAGGATGTAGAACAAAGAGAGAAAAGACAAATTGAAACTATAGAAACCACTAACTACTTACTAACTATATAGCATGGACACGGCGACAAGTGTCCGTGTCGGACACCCACTAACACGTGCTATACACATGTCCGACACGTGTCCATACATGTAAGAATTAAAAAAAAAATTGTCAGCTAGGACATGACTCGGATACGTCTGAAGACCGCTCAGACACGGCTTAATAGAATATATGCTTCATTTTTTTTTAGAGAGGCTTATAAAGTACCAAATATGTATGAACTATCAAGATGTTGGAAGTCTTGAAAAACATCAATCAATATATATCATATTATGAATTCTGAATTTTTTTCTTAATTCTAAATTTTATAATATATATATATATATGTCGTGTCCGTGTCCGTGTCCGTACTTCTTAGCTTACTAATGAATGCAATGAAAAGAATAAAGCTTAATGCAATTAACTCTGTGTCTGTTACATTGGTGTTTCCAAATCAATCAACTACTATAATGATTGGTACAACAATTCCAAAAAATAATTATGACAATCATAAAATAAATCCATTTTTCAAACTTGATGAGTTCTATAACATAACAAACTGGCACAAAACTAGTTTGGATTAGAATATTGTTGATGCAAAAGAGCTTAAAGTTTATAAAAGAAATGAAAGAAGGCAAATCACTCAACCACAAGATTTAATTCCGCATAATGAAGAGTGGGAGATAAAGTGAAAAAGGCGATAAGGACCAAAATTTGCTTCATACTACGTTCCTTATTAGATAGGAGGTAATAATAAGATAGATATATTATCCTAGTTATTTAAGACTAAAAACTTAAGTAAACAATCCTTGTCAGGTTAAAATTCAATTCTATTTTGGATATTTTAGTTGGGAATCCCCTTACTACTAGAATAAGAGTTCTAAGAACTTTTCTATATATATGTATACTCAGCCCTTCAATTAAGAAAAACCTGAATTTTGTCTATAAACTTGAGTTTTTAATTATGAAGTGTGATGCTTTCTCTACAAGTGATTCTTAGACTCTATGAGTGATTCCTAATTCCCTACCCTCCATTGCTTATTTCCTCACTAAAATTCCAGCATGTTTAGCCTGAATTTCTAGTAACCGAACCCTGAATTTAGCTATATCAAATATGAAATTCCAGTAACCTAAACAAATATTTGGAACCCGAAATTTCAGCAGTTAGAGTTTATAAGTTTTGTCAGATTTAGCTACTAGTTTGATAGCTCTTCTATTCGTCCTACATCAATTGTATTCACAGTCTATAAGATCACAATGTAAATGTATCAAATTTATTTACCCAAAAAAAAAAAAGTTGCTAATTATCATATACAAAGCTCCTCTAGAACTAAATCATAAGGACTGACTGCAGAGCACCAACCCTGCAATAAATGTTTCCGCATTTTATCCAAATAAAGAACAACAACCAGCAGAAATTAACAGATGCAATTTGTCCAAAGATTTACCTGCTACAAAACCAACAAATACATGGACGTGTCATTTCTGAAATTTTTTCCCGTTCAAGAGAATATAATCAATAAGCTCATGCAGATATTACAAAAAGAGAACAATTTATAGCATAGATGAATGCATAGATTACCAATGATCGTAATACTGTAACGCAAGATCCTTAAACAAAGAATGTAGGACAAAGATTTGTAAACAATTTATAGCATAGATGAATGCATAGATCAGCAATGATCATAATACTGTAACGCAAGATCCTTAAACAAACAAGGTAGGACAAAGATTTTAAAACAATTTATAGCATAGATGAATGCATAGATCAGCAATGATCATAATACTGTAACACAAGATCCTTAAACAAACAAGGTAGGACAAAGATTTTTAAATGCCTAATTTAGAGCCTTAATCATAAAGCAATTAAGTGTGGATATATCTCTGAGTTCCCATCCAATACTGCAGCTGCTGAAGACCATGATGCAAGTTTTATTTGCACAAGTCACACGCTATAGAAATGTCAGTTAACATCCAGATTTCTTGGTAGATTTTGTTGTCATCTGCAATTTCTGTTTAAATGTTCCATCCCTTGAGTTGTCTCCATACATCTTAGCTCCAATATTTTGTTGGCAACAAATTGCATCATTTGATACTTTAAAAGGCACTTGTACTCATAAAAAAAAAAAAGGAACATTGACTTTCAAGTACATCAAGCACATTAAATTTAAGGGACAGAGTAAGACCATGCATTGATTTTTATCTCCCCTTTAAGATAATTAAATCCAACAAGATGCTTCCAATATCTTATATTAGAAAAGTAAGCTCATCAATAATGAAGTACTGCATTATTTAATGGTCTCTCTACCACATATCAAGATCATGGCATTTATAAGCCCAGTAGAACTCCAATCTATTATCTTTAATCTTAAAATCCTAGGCATCTTATAGGATTCCATTATATTCCACAATCCAAAGAAAATCAACGGCCAGTACCTATGAAGAGTGTACAAGTTGCGGACACTTCTATCAGCCTCAGGTGATAAATACTTGCCATTTTCTCGGTCAAGATCAAGTTGTAAGGGGAACTCATAGCGGTCATTTATCTGTGGGACATCAAGGTACATACTATTAAGTCATAAAACAAAATTAAAAGCCAACTAGTAGGTTTATAAAGTCCTGCAACTGGCTTCACATCCTTCAGGGAAGAAATAGTCGAGTAAAGCTAAGTTATAAACCAATGAAAGTCATAAATTCTTACCAGAAAAGGAAAACAAAAATTTGAAAAGGTAATACAGCAGATGTATCTCAAAGCTAATTAGGAACAACTAATTATCAAGGCTGACTCATAGAGAGGTGAAAATGAGCCTAGACAGATACTAATGAGGAAAGATTAAAGACAAGGAAGCATCTTCCCTTTCTACACAAGCAGGATTGGCAGAATATAAAACTTTGCGGCAACAGTAAAGAGGATTGCAATGCAATAACATGGCAAGGCACACACACTATCATCATATAATTATAAATACATTTCAGAATTACAAAGCCACGGCTTAACTATCATTTTATATGATTAAATATACACTACCATTACATGATTGTAAGTACAATTCAGAGACACAAACCCATGGTTTAACTACTAACCTTTACCATTGTGTCCCGCATAAAATCATACTCGAACCGTTTTAACTGAAGTTGAAGAACTGGGGGAAAGTCAATGAATAAGACACCTTTCCTTGCATCCTGAAATGATGACAAAAATGACAGGCATAAGAAAAAGTGTTTATACAGCAGTGGATAAGCACAACTAAATTAAACAATTAAATACAAAAATACGTGCAGACCAAAACAACACTCATTTAAATAAAGAAAAATAAGAAAAAGTTATATAAAAGATTAAAACCAGCCACTGCTTAAAGAGATGGAAAAATAAATTGTAAAAAAAACTATAGCTTATTACAGCAGGACTAATCAATGTCTCTTCTAACAGGTCAATGCATACAAGGATTAAATGAGTCTAGAATTCACCTGCAATCCATACTGCTCAGCATGATACTTGTTATCACCCTCCAGTCGTTCCACCTCCACATACTTGTCAAAAGATTCATAGACATCCCGACAGCCTTTGACATCAAGCTGAAGATCTACAATGAGATGTAAAAGTCTGTGAAGACCACAAAATGGATCTCCAATAATGCAGTTACACTCAATAGCTGGAAAATATACCATAAAATGATTCCTTTCTTGTCGATTTATAGTCCACATTGATGCATTCAATATAATTCATGTGATGCCCTTCAAATAACTGCTGAATTGTGCCCTCAACGACAGTCCCCTGTGCCGGGAAAGCAATCTTTTTAACACAATAAAGCACTTAATACTACAAGCCCATAGATAATACAACTTCTATACCTTCATTTTATCTTCAAGTTTTTCACAAAGAACTCGGTTCAGTTCTTGCACATCATGTTGCATGAAAGAGTCATATGTGTCCCAACCAAAAGACTTTGTCAACTCCTTTGTGGCTACACTAGTGTCACTGTATTGAAGCTTATAGAACAAACTCTGCAAAGCCAGAGGAATGCTCCCTGACGGCATATCATTCTCGGTGGTTGGCATATGATAGACAGCCTGTCGGTAACATTTTCAGACAGGAACTATAAACAACATGAACTAAAATTTACAGTTACTTTATGCTCTTAACCTTTCTAAAGTAAGAAATATGGTACAGCGTTTGAAGAAGAGAGTTCATGTAACAAGTGGCTCCTTGATTCTTAAGTCCAACATAACCAGTCTCCTTCTTTGAATCATGTGACCAGTAATCAATAACTCTACGAACTGCTACATCAGCTTCAACCATGCATGCGTCATTAACTAGATATCCTCTACTTGGGTCATACAGCTCCCCCAGAGGCATGAATGAAGTGAAGCCCCAATCACTTTCACGAGCATCGAACTGGTGCTGTGTCTCTGCACAAACAAGGAGAAGAATCATCAGTGGACAACCAGTTTTCAGAAAACATTAGAGACAAGAATAAACATTCATACTTTCTTCTAAGAGAAATTCTGATGAATTTCTCAAGAAGTATAGTATCCACATAAACCACATGTCTCCATGTTTTATACAGAGTTGGCCAAGTACAAACTACAACAAGAGATACAAGATGTCATAAGTTTTCAGATAACAGATTCTTCAGAGTTTTATGTGCAATAACTTTGATTTGCTCCAAATGGAATGAAAACTCAATCAAAGTGATTACCTAAAGGCAAGATGGAAATACATTTATAGATCAAGCACAGAAGACCAGCAATCACATTCAAAATCAATCCATGACCCACATACTATTTAGAATTCTATAAGATATTTCCTTGTCAATAGTTATAGATGAAAGAACCTCAAAATGCCAAAAACTTTAATCATCAGAGGCTTCAACAGATGCAAAAGGAGCTGGGATACTTCGCAGGAATATCAAAAACAAGAAATGTCAATAGATTGTGAACTAGGATAGTTGACCGAAAATCATAATAGGGATGTGGATTTCCCTTTTCTTTGTTTCATAAGGGAAATTAGGTCTCATCTCCTCGAGCAGGGGAATGAGACTATCCCAACCAAGGTAATTGCACATTCTCCTTCCCCTCCCAATCAACTATTGTTTGTTATAGTCATCCTCCCTTAGATTTTGCATTCCTCCTAAGCAATTGAAAGTAATTCTACCTCAGAAGACCAGCTAACTCTCAATCAACCTGTCAAAATGAGGCTTCAACAATAAATCTAAAGCAGTAGCTTAACCATCCTCAAGACAAAGTAATCTTACTACTTCTAACCTCTCTCAACTAGAGAAAAATAACAATTATTGATACTGTTTTCAGTAAGCATATAAATAAAAAAAGGTCAACATACCCTATTGCACAATGCTCCCCGCCTTACGAGGGTCGAGAGAGGGTCGTTAATATACACAGCCTTACCTTTGTAATGTTTAGAACGAGGTTGTTACTATGATTTGAACCTGTGACCTTAAGATCACAAAGGAGCAACTTTTACCAATTGCTCCAAGGCTCTCCCTCAGTAAGCATATAAATAAAAGTTATGTAAATCGATTTGCTTATCAATACCCCTCATTTTTCACTGGACTGTTATGTCCTTTTATTTTCATATACCATAATAATGAACAATTATGAGGGTTAATACAATATCTAGAAGTGATGATATAGCACTTCGTAACATAGGAAATGACAAATAATCACACATTATTTAATGTTGTAAACAAAAGATATGGAACAAAGCAGTTGTGCAAAGATGACCATTGGTTGAAAAACAAACGTATCTCAAATTATGCAATGTGAACCCATGTGACATCAAGTCATCAGATGCACATTCTAAAATTTAGAACATCAACTACTAGATAGGTGTACGTTATTGTTTACCAGTAATCGATGTCATGTCAATCCTTCCCATGATATTCTGCAAGTTTCTATCAAAATTTTACAACATTGTTCTCTTTATGAAACTATTGTAATGGACGGAAGAAAAATGTCTTATTTATCTTCACTTATCCTGAAAGGCATACTTCTGTCCCTTTATATACAAGTTACTATTGTTACGTATCGAACTTACTCACCCTTCCCCACTCTATAACAAACTTACATCTGTACTATACAACAATTCATAACTTACTTGTATAACGACCTAACAAACTCTCTTCTATAATAATCTTTAATATACTACATTCCCCCCTGAAAGTGGAGCTTGGTGCCAATTCGCACAAGCCTAACTTGGACAATAATGACGAAGATTGGAGAAGTTAATGACTTTGTAAACAAATCTGCAACTTGTTCCTTAGATGAAATGTATCGTGGATGAATAAATCATTGTTTGAACTTATCCTGAACCAAATGACAATTAATCTCCAAGTATTTGTCCTTCATGAAATACAGGATTTAAAGTGATATGAATAGCTGCTTGATTGTCACACCATAAAGGAACAAGAGGAGTAATATCAATGTGAAAATCATGAAGCAAATATGAAATCCACTACAACTCACACACAATGGCTAAGAGGCTACGATACTCTTCCTCATCAAAAGAATAGGAAATTGTTGATTGTTTCTTAGTTTTTCATGATATTAAAGCATCACCAATAAAGATGCAAAAACTAGTTAAAGATTGTCGGTTGAACGGACAAGAAGCCTAATCATCGCAAAATGCTTGAAGATTCAAAGAATTTTTTAGAGGAAAATATAGGCCCCTTAAAGGAGAGTTTTCCAGGTATTCTAAAACATGTAATCCATCTGTCCATTGTAATGTTGGAGCTTGAACAAATTGGCTAAGCTTTTGCATAGCATGAGTAATGTCAAGTCTTGTGAAGCCTAAATAGAAAAGACGTCCCCCAAGTCGTCAATAGCGATCTAGTTCAGGTAACAAAGTAGAGTTGACATAATCAAATCAACAACTTTTGGGTAACAAAGTTTAACATCTTGTATTAAGTTCTTAAATGAGGCTGTAACCAAAACATCATCAACATAAATGACAAGAGCAATATATCTATCATGATGAGGTTTCATAGACAAGCAGAGATAATGTGAGGATTGAATGAACCCAAAACTAGATAGCTTGGAAGTTAACTCTCGATTCCATTGTCGAGATGCTTGCTTAAGACTATAAAGAGAGCATTTTAACTTACAAACTTGATTTGGTCCGATTTTAGTATATCCTTTCGGGGTCACCATAAAGATCTCTTCATCAATAAAGTCATGTAAGAAGGCATTGTTGATGTTGAGTTGATGTATTGGCCAACCTTGAGTAGCAGCAACTGCCAGAAAAACTCGAATAGTAACCATTTTGGCAACCGGTGAGAAGCTGTTTGTGTAGTCAACGCCTTCTATTTGATTGTAGCCTTTCACATCAAATCTTGCCTTATAACACTCCATTGCACCATTTGGATTAAATTTGACCATGTACATCCACTTTGAGCCAATTGGCTTTTTCCCTTCAGGTAAATCTATAATCTCCTAGGTGTCATTTTGTTCTAAAGCCTACAATTCATTGTTCATAGCTTTGACCCAATGTGGATCAATTTTAGCTTTGATTAAATGAACATGTTTCCTTGATATCAGATATTTTTGCTAAAAATGACTTGTGATGGTAATATGAGAAGAAACAACATATGGCAAGGTTTTAAGGGAATGTGGCAAAGTATTTTACATATTTCTAGCAAGTAAAATAGCAATTGCAGAAGAATGAGTCAAATTTGTGACAAAATCATTTATCCACAATGGTTTGTGTTTCTTATGCTGACTGTTGACTAGAGTTATTAGAATTGATTTTGTATTAATTAGGATTGATCTTGTATTGATATGTTTATTATTGCTCC
>JANSVA010000004.1:27133979-27150502 GCA_025504915.1 Erythroxylum reticulatum | reverse complement strand
TGTGGGTAGTTTCTTATTTTGTACTTTTGTTGTCTAGTGGCTCATGAATTGTGTTTATGTAGTTATGCTTTATGACTCTGTAAGTTAACTTTTGACTGTCTGGTGTTTATAATGATTTTATGTATGAATTTTTCATACTGTTGTTGAAATTGGCTTGAGTGGACTAGAGAGTCCTGAAGTTGTGGTTGGATGTGAATGTAGAAGTGTGTTTAAAATCATTTGTAGATTTTGGAATTTTTAAAATACAGTCGTTGTGCTGCCAAAAATTTTCAAAACAAAGAGAAAAAAGGGATATTTCGGTTAGCCTTGCATAGTCGGATTAAGGATACTGCGAATGTCCTTAGCTCGAGTATGCAGCGATTGTCATGGGCATGATGTGGTACCGGGTTGTGACAAACAATATTCAAGATAATTTAGAAAAATTAGTATCTAGACTAGAACAAATGATTGACAAAATAGTGGACAAACGATATATACCAAAGGACCCAAAAAAATTGGTATCAGAGCCCCAGGTATGGCCTAGTGCAGGCCCACGTCTCGTGTTCGAGTCCTAGTACAACCACTAGTTCTGATCTCACACGGAAAGGCATGTCGCGAAGCGTGGTGGTTATAGAAGGTTCGAAGTACCCTAACTACAAGCTTTAGCTTTTAGTTCATTATCGATTAGAAAGTCTAGAACTATTCCAGTTGTTTTATAAGCAATAAAATTCCATAATACATTTTTATTGTCTAATCCTTCGAAAGGTTTTTCTATTTGGATAATTAATTGTAATTTATTAGCCCATTTTAATAATAGTTTTTCATGTGCAACTACATAATCTAAATTAAGTATTCCATCTGGTCCTAATGTTATATGTTTAGGTGTATGTAAAATAGGAAATTCTATATTAGATGCCAAGTTAGGATATTTGTAATTACTATTACTTGAAAATACAAAACCACTTACTACTTTTACTTGTCTACCTCAGAAATATTTTCAGTGGAATGTATTACTGTTTGGACTTAAGCAAGCCCCTAGTATTTATCAAAGATTTATGGATAATAATCTTGAAGGAATAGAAGAATTTACTTCAACATATGTAGATGATATCATAATCTTCTCTAATACAAATAAAGAAGATTATTTAACAAAAGGTCAAACTAGTTCTTGAAAGATGCCAAGAAAAAGGATTAATATTAAGTAAAAAGAAAATAAAATTAGCTCAACAAAATTTACAAGTATATAAATGGGACTTTCAAGCCTGCAGAAATGAAATATCCAATACAAGAGAAGGAAACATTACCCTATCTCAAAACTTTGAGAAAGTGGCGTATTGATCTATTACCTGTTGAATTTACTATTCAAATAGATTCCAAGTATTTATATAGATTTCTAAATATTAAATCAAAACTAATTATAATCAAGGTCGTTTAATTAGATGGCATTTGGAATTAAATCAATATAATTTTTGTATTCATTACATAAAATCTTCTGACAACAGACTTGTAGATATTTTGACCAGAGAATGGAAGTAGCAATAATTAGTCTCAAGGACTCATTAAAAAAGAAGGAAGCAGAATTAATTGACCTCCAACAACAAGTAGGCATTATCACCGAAGAAATTAACCAACTTAGATCTACAATCACCTTACTTGAAAAACAGCTCTCCCCTGATCAAACACCTACCACTGTCACTACCACTCCACCTACTCTTCAACCAATTACTCCCCAATAAATTACCCAACTATCTTTATCCACACCATCAGCCACCTCTCAAAGCAAAGAAGATTTTAAAGAAGAAAAAAGTGTATGCCACTTTTAATGGACGTATGACAGGCATCTATGACGAATGGCACAAAGTGGTAGTACATATCACAGGAAAGTCAATATACCAAACCCCTTACAATACAAATCGAAAGATGTTACAAAAGTATTCAAGAGTATCAAACTATCTTAGCATAAGAGGAAGCTGAACTTAAACAATTTCATTTACTTTTATCATAACATTATAGGACCCATCTAGAAGCAGGTACTTCTACTTCTAGCTAGACTCATGAAATTAATAGTCACATGTGTTTCTTCAATTATTATCTATGTTTACTATCTGATCATTTATGCATGTTCACCTCTCTTTATCTTTTTAATTAGTTGCTTTACTTATTTAGATTCTCGCTCTCTTTATATATTTTTATGGCATTGTTTTAGACATCAATTTAGCCTATCTGTGTTACGATATCTCTTAACACATATGTATTATAGAAACACTGAACATACAAATTTACCTTTTTACTTAGATAAAGACAACTCTTTTATAGATATTTATTATCAATATTTATAATGGAACTCAATAATTGTATTATTTGTACTCAACTATTAAATCGAATTCAATATATTGAACCATTAATTTTACAATATCAAAGACTATTATGAAACTCGATATAATTATTTACAATTTGTCATTAGTAATCTCACTAGAATCAAACCTGTAAAAGAAAAACTAGAATTAGCTCAAAATCTTTAACAAATTTATACTCAGGAGCTAATTTATTTAGAAAATACATTACGAAATAATTAAATCAGTAATCCATATCATCACTAAAAATGACTGAACAAGATCAAGAACAAAATATATTAGAAATAGACAATTTAGAATTAACCGAATCAACCGGTACTTTTCATATAAACACTTTATTATAAAATGAAAAAGAAAAACAAATAGCTAAAGCTCAATTAAATTTAAAAGCTGGACAAGATATCCAATACTCTTTATTTAAAAATTTTATAAATAGAAAAAATATTATTTATTTTGGTAAAATTGTTCATGAAACACCTATTAGTATAGACTAGTGTAATGGACACATTCGAATCAATTTGATTGATCAAGAGCAAATATCGAGACAACTATAAAAAAAACCAAAAGATAAAAGATATAAAACGGTTATATTCATTTATCTACAACACAAATTCTATTAAAATCAACTTTTCAAGAAGGAATCGATTCACTAATAAGAATGGCTATTGTTGATGAAAGAATGACCAATCTGAATGATCAAATTATAGGTATAATGAATGAAAATCTAGCTTATGGAAAAATTAAATTCAACACTCGTTTAAAATTAGGTATTCCTTTGAAATCTTATAATCTAGATGAAACAATTACAATTACATATAAATTTTACAAAGAAAATCTAATGAATTTAGGACAATATCTATTTTCTATCACATATCAAATTAGTTATGCTTTAACTAATTCTCATCACCACATTGAATTTAGAAATACAAATAAAATTGATTTTGATCAATTGTTCAGTGATGTTGCAAAAGTAGGAACTAACATAAGAACAAAAATACGAACTTTACCTGAAATTCAGTATCTAATTCAAATAAATCCAAGTACAACTCCTAGACTCTCCTTTTCTGAGTCTCGCTCTACCAATAAACCCAATCTTTTGAGATCACAATCATTGCGTTTACAAAGACCTTTAAGATTTATAGAACCTGGACAAAATTTAGAACAGTCACTTAGAATCATAGATCCTATTATTCCTCATAACAACTCCGAACAACAGTTTCTACCAATAAACGACCTTGATTATAATTAGTTTTGATTTGATATTTAGTAAATCCACATAAATACTTAGAATATGTTTGAATAGTAAATTCAACAGGTAATAGATCAATACGTCACTTTCTTAAAGTTTTGAGATAGACTAATGTTTCCTTCTCATATATTGGATACTTCATTTCTGTGGCATTGAAAGTCCCATTTATATACTTTAAGTAAATACTTCTTTTAATTGGGTGGTCGTGCCAAAAGGCATCCTGCCCATGTATCCATACTGGCATCAATTTATACCAGAAGTATATCTTTAGGAAGGTAATTATATAAAACAGGTAAATCCTTGCAGAGTTCTTTCAAATGTTTTACTAATGCTATATCATTAGTAGTCCAATTCCATTGAGATTTTGTGCTACATTTTAGTTGTAACCGTTTTCTTTCTTTAGCAAGATTTTTAAAGAAACCTTGATCGGATATATAATCAAGTATTCCTAAAAATTGTTGAACATGGGTTCTATTTTTCAATATATTAGGGAATTGTTGAATTTTGTTTAAAATGTTTGGTTGTAATTTTAGAAAGCCATTACGAAATTCCATTCCTAAATATTCAATATTTTGTTGAGCTAATTTTATTTTCTTTTTGCAATTGGAATTCAATCAATATAATTTTCGTATTCATTACGTAAAATCTTCTGACAATAGTCTTGCAGATATTTTGACCAGAGAATGGAAGCAATAATAATTAGTCTTAAGGACTCATTAAAAACAGAAGGAAGCAGAATTAATAGACCTACATTTTATCTTTTAGTCTTCAATTATTGCTTCAATCGAGCAACTATCGTCCTTATCGGTGGTGGATGTTGAAGGGCAGTAAAGACATTGATGCTGAGGACGATTACAAAGTTGATAAATGGCTTGCTTCCATTGATTTGATAACTGGGTGAAGATACTAGAAGTGTTTAAAAATGATTGTTTAAACTGTTTAATAATTTGAAGAGCTTCTGTTGATACTGGTGCTTTATATGCAGAGATCATGATGATGTTTGGTCTTTTGTAGTTAACTTTTATTAAAGATTCAGCATTAATTCTTAAACATTGTTGATATACTCCTCTAGGCAATTGAGATTGAATTGAATGATTAAATCCCAACGAAAAGTATATCGAGGTGGTTTATCAATGAGAGGGTACATCCCGTTGCTTATTCCAATCTAAAGGAATGCAATTCTTGATACTTTGATTTTTGCATCCTTGATAGTTTCTATTTCCTTAAAAATAGGATAACTGCTGAATACCTTGATGAATATTTCTCCTTCCTTGGCAAATCTATCCTGATAGTTTTTGATTGCCTGGACAAATCCTGTAGGGAACTCAGATAAAATGTTTAATTTGGTTAAATAAATAGTGTCAATTAGTCCACTTTGGAAGAATAGATAAGTGGTCATAGGGTCTGCTTCTGGAAAGATGATTGCTTTTGGTCCATATTTTCCTCTGTTTTGTGGATAATACTGAAAAATCTTCTGTTCTTCCTTCCACTCATTAAGTGCTTGGAAACATTCGCCGAACACTTACGAAGTGATCTTTCTCATTTCTTCTTTGATTGCTTTAGTTGGGATTGAATTAATTCGGTCTATGTTGATCAGTTTGCTGAGTGGCTTCATGTTGGAGTCTGGTGCTGGTCATTCTCGAATCTATTTGTATTGTGGTTTCAAACTAGGTCCTTCTTTAAATTCGGATAAGGCCTTTGCTGTTTCTTGTCTGCTTGGAAAACTTTTATGTAAAATAGATAACTTTCCTGTGATATGTACTGCTGCTTTGTGCCACTCGTCATTATCTATTTCTTGTTTATATGAGGCTACATCTTGTCTAATGAATTCTTTATATATTTCTTTTAATATGACTTGAAATGTTTCTATATTGTTATTCGTGAGTAGATAGTCAATGGTCTCTTTTATTCGTTCTTCATTATCGATTAGAAAGTCTAGAACTATTCTAGTTGTTTCATAAGCAATAAAATTCCATAATACATTTTTATTGTCTCATCCTTCATAAGGTTTTTCTATTTGGATAATTAATTGTAATTTATTAGCCCATTCTAATAATAGTTTTTCGGGTGCATCTACACAATCTAAATTAATTATTCTATCTGGTCCTAATGTTATATGTTTAGGTGTATATTCGGTAGTTAAATTTTGAATTTTACTACCCTTTTTATGATATCCAAATTGATTTAAATTATCAGTCTCTACTAGTCTTGTTTCCCATTGATAAGAATGTTGTCGTTCCTTTTTTTGTTTTTCTCCAATAAGACTACTTTCGGGTTTTTCTGGTTCAGTTTTACCTCTATCAACATATAATTCTTGGTCTGATTCATATTCACACATGCAAATTTGTGATATTTGTTATTTAGAACCATATATTCGTGAATTCAAGAAATATTATTATAAATTAACTAGAGAAGAATAAGAAATGTATATTAAAATTTTTATCCAAAGCTTCCGTATCCCATTAACTAAAAAGTAGAAGAAAAATTTCAAGATAAAAATAGCAAAAACATCGTAGCATATAATTTAGGAGGATCCATTGCTATTACAAAAGACGTCTTAGCACAAAAATGTTTAGAAGCAAAATTACCTAAAAAATTACGACATAAAGATATTCAACTTAGTTGTTCAAAATATACAGAAGTACCACAATTGTAATTTTTCATCCTATAGGCACCCTAGAACAAACACATCCTCCTTTTATAACTAGACGATATAAATGGAAAAAATATTCTAAAAAATATAAACAACCATTTAAATCTCATAAAAAGTATTTTAGATGTAAAAACTATGGATAATCTAAACCAAAAAAACAATATTGTCCTCAAAAGAAAAAATCCTCTAAATGTTGGTTATGTAAACAAGAAGGACATTATGCAAATAATTTTCCAAAGAAAAATCAAAATAATTATAAAGAAAAATTAACATATTAAATTCAGCATTCGAAGAAAATTTATAACCAATCGAATTAGATTACGAAACTAATTCAACTATTTCATCTCTTTATCTTTATGAGACGAAAAATCGAAGTCATCAAGATGTATTATGGAATTTTATTGCTTATAAAACAATTGGAATAGTTCTAGACTTTCTAATCGATAATGAAGAACGAATAAAAGAGAACACTGACTATGTACTCATGAAAACAATATAGAAGCATTCCAAGTGATATTAAACGAAATATATAAAGAATTCATTGGACGAGATGTAGCCTCATATAAACAAGAAATAGATAATGATGAACGAAAAACTGTTTATGGCATTTAAACAACATGCGAATTTGTGATATTTTTTATTTAGAACCTTATATTTGTGAATTCAAGAAATATTATTATAAATTAACTAGAGAAGAACAAGAAATGTGTATTCAAAATTTTATCCAAAAGCTTCCGTATACCATTAACCAAAAAGTAGAAGAAAAAATAGCAAAAAAATTGTAGCATATAATTTAGGAGGAGCCATTGCTATTACAAAAGAAGTCTTAGCACAAAAATTTCTAGAAGCAAAATTACATAAAAAATTACAACATAAAGATATTCAACTTTGTTGTTCAAAATATGCAGAAGTACCACAACAATATGGTTGTGATTTTTCATCCTACAGGCACCCTAGAACAAGACATCCACTTTTTAGAACTAGACGATATAAATGGAAAAAATATTCTAAAAAATATAAAAAACAATCTAGATCTTATAAAAAGTATTTTAGAAGTAAAAACTGTAGACAATTTAAACCCAAAAACAATATTATCCTCAAAAGAAAAAATCTTGTAAATGTTGGTTATGTAAAGAAGAAGGACATTATGTAAATAATTGTCCAAAGAAAAATCAAAATAAATATAAAGAAAAAAATTAATATATTAAATTCAGCATTCGAAGAAAATTTAGAACCAATCGAATCAGATTACGAAACTAATTCAACTATTTCATCTCCTTATCTTTATGAATCCCAAAAATCAAAATCATTAACTGAATCCGAATACAACCTTTATTCAGGAGAGAGCAAAAGGTAGGAATTCAAAGAATGATTTTATTTCATACTAACTTCGGAAAGGAAACTTACAATATATAGGCCTAGAAAAGTAGACATAAACTAAAAAGATAAAAGATGCTAAAGTAGACAAGATGTAAAGTAAAGTAAAGAAAAGACTTAAAATAAAGGAAAAGAAAGATATGACGCTAGTGGGCTTAATAATTTAAATTATGTATAAAATAGACAGCTTTCACGTATACATTTTGTCTTTTAGTCTTCAATTATTGCTTCAATCGAGCAGCTATCGTCCATATCGGTGGTGGATGTTGAAGGCAGTAAAGACATTGATGCTGAGGATGACTGCAAAGTTATTAACAAATGGCTTGCTTCCATTGATTTGATAATTTAGTGAAGATACCACAAGTGTTTGAAAAAGACTGTTCAAACTATTTAATAATTTGAAGAGCTTCTGTTGATACTAGTACTTTATATGTAGAGATTACGATGATGTTTGGTCCTTCGTAGTTAACTTTGATTAAAGATTCGACATTAATTCTTAAGCATTGTTAATATACTCCCTCTAGGCAATTGAGATTGAATTGATTGATTAAATCCCAATGAAAAGGATGTCGAGGTGGTTCATCAATAGGAGGTTACATCCCATTGTTTATTCCAATATGAAGGAATGCAATTCTTGATACTTTGATTTTTGCGTCCTTGATAGTTTCTATTTCCTTAAGAATAGGGTAACTGCTGAATACCTTGATGAATATTTCTCGTTCCTTAGCAAATATGTCTTGATATTTTTTGATTGCCTGGACGAATCTTGTAGGGAACTCAGATAAAATGTTTAATTTGGTTAAATAAACAGTGTTAATGAGTCCACTTTGGAAGAATAGATAAGTGATCATAGGGTCTGCTTTAAGAAACATGATTGCTTTTGGTCCACATTTTTCTCTGTTTTGGTCCATGTTCTGTGAACCAAAAGAAAAAGACTATTCAAACTTTTTAATAATTCGAAGAGCTTTTGTTGATATTGGTGCTTTATATGCAAAGATCATTATGATGTTTGGTCCTTTGTAGTTAACTTTGATTAAAGATTCGACATTAATTCTTAAGCATTGTTGATATACTCCCTCTAGGCAATTGAGATTGAATTGATTGATTAAATCCCAATGAAAAGTATGTTGAGGTAGTTCATCAATAGGGGGTATATTCCGTTGCTTAGTCCAATATGAAGGAATGCAATTCTTGATACTTTGATTTCTATGTCCTTGATAGTTTTTGTTTCCTTAAAAATAGGGTAACTGTTGAATACCTTGATGAATATTTCTCATTCCTTAGCAAATATGCCCTAATATTTCTTGATTACCTGGAAGAATCTTGTAGGGAACTCAGATAAAATGTTTAATTTGGTTAAATAAATAGTGTCAATGAGTCCACTTTGGAAGAATAGATAAGTGGTCATAGGGTCTGCTTCAGGAAAGATGATTGCTTTTGGTCCATATTTTCCTCTGTTTTGTGGATAATACTGAAAAATCTTTTGTTCTTCCTTGCACTCATTAAGTGCTTAAAAACATTCGTAGAACATGGACCTATGGCAGGCTTATATGATGAATGGCACAAAGCAGCAATACATATCACAGGAAAGTCATCTATTTTACATAAAAGCTTTCCAAGCAGACAAGAAGCAGCAAAGGCCTTATCCGAATTTAAAGAAGGACCTAGTCTGAAACCATAATACAAATAGATTCCAGAACGAACAGCACCAGACTCCAACATGAAGCCACTTGGCAAACCAATCAACATGGACCGAAATGCCTTCCATATGTCCATTAAAAATGACATACACTTTTTCTTCTTTAAAATCTTCTTTGCATTAAGATGTGGCTGATGGTGTGGATAAAGAGAGTTGGGTAATTTGTTAAGGAGTAATTGGTTGAAGAGTAGGTGGAGTGGTAGTGACAGTGGTAGGTGTTTGATCAGGAGAGAGTTGTTTTTCAAGTAAGGTGATTGTAGATCTAAGTTGGTTAATAATATAACAATTAGTAAAAGATAATATACAAAATAAAGAATCAATAAACAATATTCAAGATGATTTAGAAAAATTAGTATCTAGACTAGAACAAATGATTGACAAAATAGTGGACAAACGATATATACCAAAGGACCCAAAAAAATTGGTATCAGTGCCTAGTACACCACACATAATTGCATTATTTAAACCATGGAGAAGATAGACATATTGTTGAGAAGATAGAATTGTAAATAATCTAATTTATTACTTAAAAGTTTTAATTTCTGATAATAAGTAGTATGATAGATAGGGATTTTGAGAATAATTGCTTTTTGGCTTAAAGATTTTATTATTGGTGTTTTTAAAGTTATGAAATGTAAATATTGACAAAAGGAGTTGTATAATTTTAAGAAATTATTACCTAATATTAATGGTAATCCTAATTCTTGCTGATAAATAGATGGGACTATAAATGTACAGTCTTCAATTATGATATTATTGTAGTAGCTTACATGCCAAATTAATTTTATACTTCCATCTGCTATTCTAATTTGAATTGGTTTTTCTATTTTTTTTTCACTTAGTTAATAATTGTTTTGATGTTATACAGATAGTGGCTCCTATGTCTATATATGCATTTATTTGTTTATTCTGAATAATCACTTAAACAAAGGTTGTATTCGGATTCAGTTGATGATTCCGATTTTTGGGATTCTTAAAGATAAAGAGATGAAATAGTTGAATTAGTTTCATAATCTGATTCGATTGGTAGTAAATTCTCTTCGAATGTTGAATTTAATATATTAATTTTTCTTTATATTTATTTTGATTTTTATTTGGACAATTATTTACATAATGTTCTTCTTCTTTACATAACCAACATTTACATGATTTTTTCTTTTGAGGACAATATTATTTTTTGGGTTTAAATTGTCTATAGTTTTTATGTCTAAAATACTTTTTATGAGATATGAATGGTTGTTTATATTTTTGAGAATATTTTTTCCATTTATATCGTCTAGTTCTAAAAGGTGGATGTTTTGTTCTAAGGTGTCTGTAAGATGAAAAATCAGAACTATATTGTTGTGGTACTTCTAGATATTTTGAACAACAAAGTTGAATATCTTTATGTTGTAATTTTTTTATGTAATTTTGCTTTTAAGCATTTTTTAGATTATTGTTGAGCATGTGCAGAAAGTCGTCTGTTTTTGGTGATATGATCAAACACAGAATATGATTTATCTGTGATTGATATTGAGTTCAAATGGAGCTGAGAATGAAGAGAAAATGAAGTATAAAAGAAAATATATGCATAAGATGGTTTAAATGTAACATGTAGGAGTTAAAAATATGGAAAATTTGAAAGAGAATGGTTGTAATATGTTAGTTGTAACATTTCCATTGGACATGAATCTATAATTTAGCCATATATTGATTAGTAGACATCCAAATGGGATTATTTTAAGTTTGCATTAAACTAGAGAACATGGCTATATTTTTCATAAAGGAATCGAATTTTAACCCAGTTTTTAAGGGTTTCAAAATTTGGCTTGAATTTGAATACAGTGTGCTATTATGGTTTGCGAATGGTCTATGGTGTTTTAGGTATAACTTATAGAATACCAAACCAAACTACATGAAATTAATTTCATTATAAACATAATACATAAAGGAATATTTGTTTAGAAGAATGTATTGCCTAAATACCTCATTTTCTTTTTCAAAATGGCCATGAAAGATTGATCTAAAAATCTGTTTTGCGAGATGCTAGATTGATGCTTGAATGTGTGCATGATTGTGACAAAGAGGGAACATCAAGGAGTTGCATGATTGTGACAGAGAAGGATTATTTGGAAGTGCATGATCGTGCATAAGCATGATCGTGACAGTGAATACTGCTATTTGACAACTTTTGACACTCTTCACTCTTTTGACCATAACTTCTTCTGCAGACCTCCGATTGACTTGAAATTTGAACCATAAGCTTCTCACATATTTTCCTTCATCTCTAAAAAAATTCATTGTCATTTGAATTCATTAGGAAAGGATTAGTAAATGGTTGATTGGTGAACTTAGGAAAAATCAAGTTTCGTAAGATATAATATATGAATGTATCTCCATTTGGAAGTTAAGAGTTGTTAATAATATAAAAGTGTTCTTAGAAATGCTAATATGATTATAAGGAGAAGAGTAATGTGTATCAAGTATGAATGAATGAGAGTTTGGATATTGTGTGACCATATAATGTTAGAATAACATTGGTGAATGATTGATTGATGATGTTATAATAATCAAGTGTATTAAGCTATGAACCTTAGTTCATGATTAAGTGGTGAACTTAGCATAAAAGTGTTCTTGAGATGTAAATCTAAGAATAAGCTAGACACATACAAATGATAAAGTAATGTCAAATTAAGCATGCATTAAACATAATACATATACATATGTGTATGATTGAATGTTTAAGTGTTTTGCAATTAGTAATGTGTGTGCAATGTTTGTATTGCATGATGCAGAAACACAGGTTAGAACGTTGGCATCCAGACGTTTCCAGATCTTGAAAACAAATGCTAAACAAGAGCGTACTCTTGAGTAACCTAGATGGTCTCACTTAATTAATTATTTGTATTAAATTCTGTATTGAATTATTATATGGATGTGATTATGTTGATTCCATACATTGACCATTCGAGGTGTTTAATGTATGAAATACATATTGGAAGTGCTCATTGAATGTGAATTTGATGAAATAAGTGATTCTTAATATATATATTGAATGCCGGGCCAAGGCTCGATGAAAAATGTGAATGAGATTGTGATAGTGAATATGAATATGTAACATTGAGGACATTTGATTGACTGAATGTATATGATGCATTTCATTACATGAATGCATAACAACATAAAGGATGTTGTGACCAGAGTAGCTACTGAAAAAGAGCTTAAAGCTCAAAAAGTGTAAAAGAGCTTAAAGCTTAAAATGTGGTAAGATCCTTTGGGTCACTATATATAATGAGTCCTATATCTCTAATGGATAAGAGATAGTTATTAATAAGCCCGGTATCCACAATAGATACAAGATAGTTATAGGAACTTGGTCACAACAAAAATAATTGGAAGTGAGTCTCATGTGCATCGCATATATAATTGATTTGTATGTTTTAAATGATCGAAATGAACTGTTTGATTGCTTTAAATGTGAAATGTGAAAATTGTAAACAAAGGAGTTTTGTGATGCTAGATGATGATAAATGGAATGATGTGAAATATGTGATTGTATGAGTTGATGTGTTATGTGATTGAGTGAGCCATTGAGGATGGTTCGCTCATTGAGGTCGAAAAACTTAACCTAAAATTTGCAAAATTTTTCAAGATTAGAGAACCTAAAAATTTTCAAAATTTTTCAAGCTTAGGGAAGATCTCTAGTCAGATAAATTGGAGTCTAACCACTGCATTCAAATAAAAGATAGAGGTCGGGATCAGTTCATATCTGTATGGATTTTTCTATTATTTTTTATTAAAGAATGTATTCCATAATTATTATACCACATGTATCTGAATAATTCTGTTTTGTGATGACTTTCCAAATTGGAAATGTTTGTAAATGAGATTGATCAATAAGTGTAATGATAATTGTGATTACGATGTTTATGAAAAAAATGGGCCCAATTTGATTAGTGGTTTTTTGTAATATGCGTGTGATATTTGAAAAAATTGTAATGAGTTCGATTGTTTGACCATCCTAGTGCACCACTCTTGTAGAGTGTATTTCTAAATACTGTCGATATGTTTGGGGATATTCACTATGAGAGTGGGTGCTACATAGTTGGTATCAAAGCCCAGGCTTAGTGTCTTACATGGACATTTTTTTGAAATATATGTCAAGTTACATGCATTTTTGACTCATAGCAGGTAGTAGCAACTGATCCCCAGTTTGAGTGGCCTTTACATGACTCAAGCGCACGAGCATTTGTGAAGAGTTTGAGCTGATAGAAATAGTGAGAAGAATGATGATCTGTCAGAATGTGAGAAAAAGAAGGTTTATGGATATTTAAAAATGAGAAAATAGTATCTGGTTCTGTATGATAGATAAAGATTCACTACATTTGTATGTGTGGTTGTATCATTGAACATGATATCAATATTGTATTGTGATGGTATACCCTCGAATTTGATATAGATATGAATGCATTTGTAACATCCCATTATCTCATATTAAGGGTTAAAACCCTAGAGTAGTGTATATGAGAGTTTATTGAGAAGTTAGAAAGTGTGATTCATGCTCATGCATAGTATAACATACACATACACGTGAATATTGATTTTTGCACATTAAAATGATTGTACATGCATTCATTGACATTTTTCTGGGTATAATTGATTTATAAGTGTGATTATATTTGGAATTGTGAATTATATGTGTTAAATTGATTGGGAGAGTACATTTATTGACTCAAAATTTTTGGTGAAAATTTGAAAAAATTATAAAATTTTGGGTATTTTTAGACTAGGGAAAATACTAAGTAGCAAGAAAATTGATAAATGGTAGTATAATTAACTGTCAAATGGCAGTGGAAATTTTGATAAATGACTTAGGGATTTATTGACAAGTGTCATTGAAAATTGGAAGTTGGAGACAAATAGACTAGTTATTAAAAGGTGGTCACATGGAGACTATAATAAAATGACAAGTGGCAAGTGACAAGTGTCATAACACTTTTTGCCACTCACCACTCACGACACTTTCTTCTTTTGAATGGTCATTTCCCTTGTCTTTCATCTTTACTCTTAAAATGCTCTAATCTTCTTCACCTTTTTCATTTGTTTTCTTCCATGATATTCACTTCTCACCTCATTATTGTTGAAGCTTACTCTCACCTCCATTTGCTACTATCATTTTTGTTATCTTCTTCATATTTGACACTAATGACCTATCCCTACCACCTTGGGAATGATGATGATCGTGTGATATTAGGAAGCTAGGTTTAAGTTTGATTTGAAGACATTAAAGCTAAACAAGTAAGTATAAAGCATTACTCTTCTTAATTTGTTGAATAAAGCATGTATGATGATAGTTTGAGGTTAAATGGACATAAAATGGTGTTTTATGTATGCTGGAATGTGGGTAAAGAAATGAATACATTGATGTCTTACTTTTACATGTCTGACGATTAATAATTCATAAATTGATGTAGAGATGATTTAGGGTTAGAATGAATCCTAAAATGATGTAGAAAGAAGTGCAGAAAAATTAATTTGTAAATGGATGTCCATGTTCTATTTTTCTTGGTATATAACATGCATCTCTTTGGGTGTTATAGATATGAATTAAAGTGATAGTTTAGAAATGGAATGAAGGTGAGAATGGAGTAAAACATATGTGCAAAAAATTGATGATGAATGGGTACATGTATATGTTTTGTTTTTAGGTTAATGATCAAATATAGATCATGATTTGTTTGTGAATGATATTGAGCTGAAATGGGGGTAGGAATGAAGAGGAAATAATGAAGACATAAGCTAGAAATGATAGGCTTATCAAAAGAGATGAACTAGGATGAAAATGAAGTTAAATGTGTGCTAAAATATGTTAGCTGTAACATTTCTATTGGATACACATTTGTAATTTAGCAATGAATTGATCTATAGATATCCAAATGGGATAATTTTTAATTTGGATTAAATTAAAGACATATGGCTACATTTTTTATTAAGACATCGAATTAAAAATCTGTCTTTAAGAGTTTCAAAATTAGACTTGAAGTTGAGTATTGGTGTAGTTGCAATTTGAGAACAGTAGGTAGTTTTATGATGTCTTGAAATGAGATGAATTAAGGTGACAGTTAGGAATGAAATGAAGGTAAAAATGAAGTAGAACATGTGCACAAAATTTATGATGAAAGTGTATAAGAATATGTTCTATATTGATGTTTATGAACAAGCATGGACTTTGATTTGTGTGTGGATGATATTGAACTAAAGTGAGATATAAATGAAGAAGTTATTAACTTGAAATGATAAGTTTTGAAAATAAATTGTATGATACTTATGAATGGGGTATATTATGGAAAAAGGATACGATATCATGAATGATGAGATTTAGTTGAAAATGATGAATCAAATAGGTAGAGGTTTGAGAGTTTAATGCAATCAATTTGGTAGTTGAATTAAAATGAAATGATATTGTAGTCGAGGAGGTGAATTCGGGAAAATTTGAGTGAAAATGATGTTAGAATATATGTAGAAATCGTTGGAAATGTTGTTAAGCGAGATATGATTCTCACATGTCCGTTAAATAGACTTAAGGTCTGTCTAGGGTCTCCCAGCTTCCCAGCTCCGTTCATATCTGTTTAGAGGGACGTATGTTTGCTGGGTCGACATTCTCAAGACACTTACTTGACCCTTTAGATGGCAAAATATCTCTTTGGGTCTTCATAAAAGTTGTAGAACTCAAAGTCCTCTTCGAAAGCGTCCAAGAATGACATTAATTCGACATCCACAGAAAAAGTTATGCCTTTTGTCCCAAATTATTGACTTATTGATGTTTTACTAAAAGGTATTTAGACTTGAGTGTGATCTTGAATGAGCCTAGTTGATGTTCAATTGAGTGATTAAAGTAACAGAAGTGTATTAGGTGTTAAGGAATGATTTTAAGGTAATGTTATTGGTTATGAGATATGTATTAAGGAAATGTACCTGGAATTGTCATTGAGCATGAGTTGTATATATATATGCATAAATGAATACTTAAAATTCTGTAAAGTTGTGATATGTATAAATGTGTATGTATTGCATGATTTAGAAGAGCATATTGAGTGACAACATCCAGTTGTTGCCGAGACTTCGAGGTAATAGCTTTCTGGAGCAAACTTTGAGAAACCTAGACGGTCTCACTTGAATAATTGTTTGTTTTAAATTCTGTATTGAATTATTTTGTGAATTTGATTATGTTGA
>JANSVA010000004.1:27120861-27133879 GCA_025504915.1 Erythroxylum reticulatum | reverse complement strand
AACCTAGACGGTCTCACTTGAATAATTGTTTGTTTTAAATTCTGTATTGAATTATTTTGTGAATTTGATTATGTTGATTCTGGACATTAAATGTCCGAGTCGTTTGATGCATGAATGGTATATTGGATGTGTCCATTGTATGTGAATTTAACGAAATAAATGATTTTCAACATATATGTTGAATGTTGAACCAAGGTCAGATGACAAATGTGAATGAGAATGTGATAGTGAATATGGCTGTGTGATATTGAGCACTTTTGATTGACTGAATAAAAGTGATGTATTTCATTACAAGAATGCATGAACAGATAATGGTAGTTGTGACCTGAGTAGCTGTTGAAAATGGGCTTAAATCTCAGAGTGTGATTAAAGCCAAAGGCTCACTATGTATAATGAGCCCTGTATCCCCAACGGATAAAGGATAGTTAATAATGAGCCCAATATCTATAATAGATACGGGACAGTTATAGGCACTCGGTTATAACAACATAATAATAATAAATGAGTCTCATGAGCATTGCATAGACATTTAATATGTGTGTTTGGGTGATTGAAATGTATTGTTGACTTGTATTTGAATGAGAATGTGATATGTGGAGTAAGTGATATGTGATGCTACATGATAAATAAAAATCTGCAAATTATGTGAATATATGATGTTATGTATTATATGATTTGAGTGAACTATCGAAGATGGTTACCTCACTGAGTTTGCAAAACTCACAAAAATTGTAACGTTAACATTTCAAGATCGAGAGAGGACACTATTGACAGAGAGATTCTATAAGAAGCATAGTTCTTATACTTTTGAATAGAAGAAATGGCTTAAAGGTCGGACAACTAAGACAGAAGGATCGAGTTAGAAATTTTTGTATAATTCCTCATTTATGTATCATGTTCTGTAATTAGTCTTAATAATGTACATATTTGGATGATTTTATAAAGCTATAATGTATATTCAGTTTTTATTAAATAAAATGAAGAATTTTGGATTTTTAATTATTGTGTCTTTCTTTATAATGCCTTATAAAAGAATATTACTACTCTAACATGCCATTATTATAGGTTGTGTACTGGAATGTCCTTAGGGTGTTTTATTATATACTCTATGGTAGTGGGGTGTTACAGCATTATTGTGGATTGTTTGAGGAAAATAGAGATATAAGTAGAAATGATGAGATTATAGCGTACAAGCATAATGGAATGAAAACAAAAATTTATTATGACTTTAAGAAGATGAACTTGGAACTGAAATGGTTTTTTTATTAATGTGATGAGAGTTATGATCCACCATAAGAATAGATTAGTGGAATTGATATCATAGTTTTGTGATGTTTATGCATCTATAATTTTGAATTGATTGCAAATATACATATGTAAGATGAAATAAATGATGATTGGAAGAGAAGATAAATGAGAATGAGATAAGTAAAAGGCCCCAAGGTTAAGTTGATTTGTTATTGTGAGTGTATATCTGATAATGTGATTACTTTGACAAGTGATGTTATTAGCACATATATTTTACATGTTTGGAGATGATATAGGAAGTGATTTGTGACTTATTAAATGCTCATCAGTCTTAGGCCCCATAGTTAAACTTATGAGATGGCTTAGAGTAGTGCATGAAAGCATTTGTAATGATCAATTGGGGATAGATTGAGAGGGTAAATGATGTTACTTTGTATAATAAATTTGAGTAAAAGGAAGGAAAAAGAAGCAGGATACGATCGTGGCATAGTCCTCATGATTGTGGCTAGATTATTTGGTTTTGTCAAGATCGTAAAAAGGTCCACCACGATCATGGCAGGCACAAAAATAGAAATGTTGTTTAGAATCAATTGGAATCCAGGTATCATTAGTGAATGATATTAATTGGTGACTTGTCAAAACACATCCCTAGATAAGATGTAATAAAAGATCTTGATGGAACATAACAAGTATAAGAGTAAATGAATATGTTTACTATTCCACTGAGTTTTATTATAAGGAATACACGAATCGTGTAAGATATGATAGAAATTGATCTTATTGAGAGATCATGAATAGTTGGAATCGATTTTCTTGAGGTATTAAAAATGATTGAAAAGCGATGATGAATATAGTTTATTAATAAATAGTCCGTCAAGAGTATAAATGATTGAGGGGAAAAATCTTCTTTTGATATAGACTTTCATCGAAGTATATCATGTAAGTCAAATGTTCCATTTCTAAAAAAGAATGATTATTGAACAAATTAGAAGTGAATATTGGAGCCCCATTTCTATCGGAGACTCAAGCATAAGAAGTTGAATATGCTACAGAGAGTACATGTAGCTTGTTAATGAAAGGTAACTCGTTTACATTATTAGGTTCATGAAATTGGGATGATATTATTGCTATTGTTGAAGGAACTTAGGTCTACAAGGTATTCTATATTTATATATTCCAAAGGTACAAGTTAGACTTAACGAGTGTGTTCAAAAAATTAAGGCCTACAAATAGATTGAAATGTAGGGAGAAACTAGTAAGAATGGTCTAGCTATAGAGTAAGTTGATGAAAAATTAGAGGAAATTGACTAAACGGAGAAAATCATTTGAGAAAAGAAGTCAATTGAAAGATTGAAAATAACACGACATAATATTACCCCATTTAAGAAATTATTTACTTAAGGAATTACGAGAACGAATTATGGGCACATTAAGTTTTAGCAATATCTATTTAAGTTAAAAATGCCCCTGACAATATATGGTATTAAAGAATAAAGTGTCCCAATTTTGCTTGGATCAATTAGTGACTATGATCATAATAATATATTGAATGTATTCGAAAAGTTGAGAAGAATATTTTGAACACTAGATGTAAATCTTATAAATCATGAGGGAGAAACAATTAGGTGCCAAGTTCAATAAGAGTGAATCTTAGCTTGATAAAATAATATGTTGGGTCGTATAGTATCTTAACATGGCATATTGGGAGACCCAAAGGAAATAGAGGTAATGAAGAAGTGTGAAACTCCGAGGAATATATATATGTTAGATTTGGAGTTTTCTAAAATTAGCTGGAAATTAGATACTACTAGAGGTTGTCGAAGGATTTTTACTGATTTTAGCCCTTTGACAAACTTCTGAGGAAAAATGTGTCATTCAGATGGACTAATGAATGTAAAAAGGAATTTTAAGGAATTAAAACACCGATTGATTACAACACCAATGTTAATTATATTATTTGGATTTGGAAATTTTGTAGTATATAATGATGTTTCACACAAGAGATTATAATGTAATCCAATGCAGCATAACTAAGTGATTTCATATGCATTGAGACAATTAAAGTCTCACGAGTTGATTATTTGATACATGATTTAGAACTTACTGTAATAATAATTGCTTTGAAAGCTTGGAGACATTATATGTACAGTGAAACATTTTGGATATATATATATACAAATCATTAAAGTTTGAGGTAATTATTGAGTTTGAAAGAATTGAATACGAGACTGAGAAAATGGATAGAGTTACTTGAAGATTATAATGTATAAATGAGTATTTCCCAGTAAAGCTAGTGTTGTAATTTGATGCATTGAACTGAAAATTCAATAGCAATGTAGAACAAATTTAGATATTGGGTTTACCAAATCTAGTGCAATAAAGAGCATAAAATGTCAAGTTGAATTTTGGACAAATCAAAGTATTATTAGCTATTGAATTTAAGATCAGTTTCATATGAAAGGATTAACAAAGCCTAAATTGATGATTCAGAATTTATGAATCTTATTGAAAAGTTGAAAATGAATCCAAATTTTGAGTTTGAATTGGAAAATGATACTTTGGGATTGAATTAAGAAGTATGTGTACCCGATAAAAATGATTGAGCAAAGATATTATTAGAGAAAGCACAAAGAACAACCTATGCTATATATCCTAGTAGGAATACGCCGAAATAACATTTAGTGGCTAAGGATGTGAAAGCAAGTGACTGCATGTATGAGTTGCCAACAATCTTAATTGTTGGAGATATGCTTAAAGCTTATATTTTGGAGTTCATAGAAACATGAGGTCAACATACAGTTTTAATTGTATTTTAGTATAACAATCATTATCATAGTGATATCGTTAGAATGCCATATGAGGCATTATACGACAGAAAGAGTTGTCCCCCTTTATATTAGGATGAATAAGGCCTAAAATAGTTGAAGGCCAGAATTGATTGGAGATGTTGTTGATAAGTGAAATTGATCAATATTAGAAATTAAGTGACTTAAGAAAAACAAATGAATTAGGTAGATCAACACCGAAGATATGGAATATAGTGAGATAGACATAAGAGTTAAGTGTATTAACGCTGAAAAGATATGAATTATCAAGCGAAAGATGAAACGCATCTGGTAGTATCACCTTGGCAAGGTGTGCCCGAATTGTATTGGTCCTTACGAAGTTATTGAGAACATAGGACCATTAACTTAAGTTAATCTTACCAACAAAGATATATTAGATTCACACTGTGTTACATGGGATTATGTTAAGAAATAATAGGAACCAGTTAAGATAGTGTTGTATCTTAATAAGTACTTGAAAGACTAAGATATTCTATTGACTATAGTCAATTGGAAGAAATTATTCAAGTGATGAAGTTAAATGGGAAACAGAGGAGCATATGAAGAAACAATACCCCTGCCTTTTTTATCAATCAGATAAGAATTTTGAGGATGAAATTTATTAAGGGGGAGAATTGTAACATCTCATTTCCATACTAAAGGTTAGAGCCCTAGATTTCTGTAAATGAGAAATAGCAGTAAGAGATTAGAAAAATGCATTTCATGATCATGCATAACAGTAATATATACACACGTTTGTGAATAGTTTTGTTTACACATTGCAATGACTATTTATGCACTCATTTGACATTTTCTGGGTATAAATGATTTTTAAGTGATTATGTTGTGAATAGAGAATATTTTTGCCTTAAAAATTGATTTAGTCAATTAAATTATTGATTTAGAATTTTGGTGAAATTTGAGAATTTTATCAAATTATGGATATTTTTGGACTAGGAAAAAATTCTAAGTGGTAATACAATTGATAAATGGCAGTAAAAATAAATGTCAAATGACAGTAGAAATTATTGATAGTGACATTAAGATTTAATGGCAAGTGTCATAGAAAATCGAGAGACAATTGGACTGGAAATAGGGAAACAAATGGACTAGTAGTTTAAAAGACCAACTGAAGACCATAAGGTGGGGACATGCGGCAAGTGACAAGTGCCATTTGCCTTGCCACACAACTCACTTACGTATGGCCTAAATGAAAGACAACCATTTGGTCTTTCATTTTATTTCTTTGGCTAAATGCTCTCTCTTCATTTCGTTCTTCATCTTCTTCCCTTCTTCTCCATTCACAACATTTTTTTACCAACCCTACTCTCAATGTTGAGTTGCCATCTTCAAGATCTTTGCTATTTCTACATCTTGTTACAAAAAGACCCACTCTATTCCACCTTAGAAAAAGATGATCGTGTATGTTGGAAGAGTTAGGGTTTTTTGGAGACTCTTGAAGAAGCTTTGGGTAAATCAAGTAACATATTAATCTTCATGGATGAGAATGAAGAGGAAATGAAGTAGAAAAGAAAATCTATGCATAAGATGGTTTGAATGTAACATGTAGGAGTTAAAAATCTCGAAAAATTGAAAGAGAATGGCTGGAATATGTTAGCTGTAATCTTTCCATTAGATATGCATCTATATTTTAGCCATATCTTGATCAGTAGACATCCAAATGGGATGATTTTAAGTTTACATTAAACTAGAGACATATGGCTATATTTTTCATGAAGGAATTTAATTTTAATTCTATTTTTAAGGATTTTAAATTTTGACTTGAAGTTGAGTACAGTGTCTTATCGAGGTTTGGGAATAGTTTGTAGTATTTTAGGTATAACTTGCAGAATACCAAACTAAACTTCATGAAATTACTTTCATTAGAACATAAGACATAAAGGAACATTTGTTTAGAAGAATGTATTGCCTAAATACCTAATTTTATTTTTCAAAATGGCCATGAAATATTGATCTGAAAATCTATTTTGAGAAATGCTAGATTAATGCTTGAATAAAGGAGTTGCACGATCGTGCATAAGCATGATCGTGACAGTGACGGTGTATTACTGTTTGACAACTTTTGACACTCTTCACTCTTTTGACCATAACTTCTTCTCTAGACCTCCGATTGACTTGAAATTTGAATCAAAAGCTCCTCACACATTTTCATTCTTGTCCACTAAATTTCATTATCATATGAATTCATTAAAAAAGGATTGGTAAATGGTTGATTGATGAACTTAGGAAAAATCAAGTTTCGCAAGATATGATATATGAATTTATCTCCATTTGGAGTTATGAGGTGTTAATGATATAAAAGTGTTATTAGAAATGCTGATATGATTGTAAGGAGATGAGTAATGTGTATCAAGTAAGAATGAATGAGAGTTTAGATATTGTGTGACCATACAATGTTTGAATAACATTGGTGAATGATTGATTGATGATGTTATAATAATCAAGTGTATTGAGTTAAGAACCTTAGTGTATGATTGAGTGATGAACTTAGAATAAAAGTGTTATTAAGATGTAAATCTAAGAATAAGCTAGACACATACAAATGATAAAGTTTTAATGATTAAGAGACATGATTAAGGAAACATGCCCAGAATAATCAAACATGGATTATACATAATACATATACATATATGTACGATTGAATATTTATGTGATTGTGCAATTAGTAATGTGTGTGCAATGCATGCTTGCATGATGTGGATATATAGGTCAGAACATTAGAATCCAAACGATTCCGAATCTTGGAAACTAATGCTAAACTGGAGCGTACTATGAGTAACCTAGATGGTCTCACTTGATTAATTGTTTGTTTTAAATTCCATATTGAATTCTTATATGAATGTGATTGTGTTGATTCCAGACATTAATTGTCTAAGGCATTTGATGCATGAAATATATATTGGAAGTGCTCATTGAATGTGAATTTGACGAAATAAGTGATTCTCAACATATATGTTGAATGTCGGACTAAGGTCCGATGACAAATATGAATGAAATTGTGATAGTGAATACGAATGTGTAACATTGAGCACATTTGATTGACTGAATACATATGATGCATTTCATTACATGAATGCATGACAACATAAAGGCTATTATGATTGGAGTAGCCATTGAAAAAGAGCTGAAAGTGAAAAAGAGCTTAAAGCTCAAAACGTGGTAAGAGCCTTTAGGTTACTATATATAACGAGCCATATATCCCCAATAGATAAGGGACAATTATTAATAAGCCCAGTATCCACTATAGATGCGGGACAGTTACAGACACTCGATCACAACAACAACAATTGGAAGTGAGTCTCATATGCATTGCATATATAATTGATATGTATGTTTTAAATGATCAAAATGAATTGTTTGACTACTCTAAATGTGAAATGTGAAAATTGTGAACAAAAAAGTTTTGTGATGCTACCTAATGATAAATGAAATGATGTGAACTATGTGATTGTATGAGTTTATGTGTTATGTGATTGAGTGAGCTATCGAGGATGGTTTATTCACTGAGTTCGAAAAACTCAACCCAAAATTTGCAACATTTTTAGGCTTAGAGAAGATCTTTAGTTAGACAAATTAGAGTCTAACCACTGCATTAAGATAAACGATAGAGGTCAAGATCAATTCATGTCTGCATAGATTTTTCTGTTATATTTTTGTATTAAAGAATGTATTCCACAATTATTGTACCACGTGTATTTGAATAATTCTATTTTGTGATGACTTTCCAAATTGGAATGTTTGTAAATGAGATTGATCAATGAGTGTAACGATAATTGTGATTATGATGTTTATGAAAAAAATGGGCCCAATTTGATTAGTACTTTTCTATAATATGCGTGTGATATATAAAAAAATCTAATGAGTTCGATTGTTTGACCGTCCTAGCGCACCACCCTTATAGACTGTATTTTTTAATATTGTCAGTATATTCGAGGATATGCACTATGAGTGTGGGGTGCTACATATAAATGGTAGATAAATAAAATGTTATTAGAGTTACTGTAATTAGATATAATCAAGAAATTAAGAAGAATTTAAAAAACAAGTTCTTGAACTAAAAAATCTAAAAATTATTAGATCTAGTAAATCTCCACATTCCTCCCCAGCTATTATGGTTAGAAGCTATATAGAGATACTTATAAATAAATGAAGGGTGGTGGTAAATTACAAAATTAAAATGATAATATAGTATTTGATGGATATTTTTTGGCCTCACAAAGAAACATTAATAAACCTAACAAGAAGAAAGCAATTTTTTTTTTCTAAATTTGATTGTAAAAGTGGATTTTGGCAGTTAAAATAAATAAATATATAGTATTCCTTATACTACTTTCTCTACTCCACAAGATCATTATGAGTGGTTAGGAATGTCATTTAGTTTAAAAAAATGCCACACTAATATTCCAAAGAAAAATGGATAACATTTTCAAATATCATAATTTTACGGACTGTTATATAGATGATATTTTAATTACTAGCAATAATATTTCTCAACATAATATACACCTCTATACATTTGTAGATTTATATGAAAAACATGGTTTTGCTTTTGTAAAAAACAAAAGCTACGATATGTCAAACTAAATAGAATTTCTTAGAATGGAAATAAATGGTAAGAGTATTGAACTTCAACCTTATATTCTTGAAAAAATTTCACAATTCCTTGATAGATTACAAAATAAGAAGCAAGTTAATAGTTTTTTTAGGAGTATTGAATTATGCATATGATTTTATTCAAAACTTATCTGAGATAAGAAAACCTTTTCAAAATCTTTTAAAGAAAGATCAAAGATTTGAATTTTCACCTTATTTGATTGAACAAGTAAAGAAAATTAAAATTCTTTTCTCTACTCTACTTAAGCTTTCTTTACCCTCTGATAATGATGATTTAATCCTTGAAATTGAGGCCTCTGATCATATATGGAGTGAAGTATTAAAAATGATAGATTATGATGATGCTAATATTAAAATAAATGAGTCCCTTTGCAAGTATACCTTAGGCACTTTTACAAATACTCAGTAATGATATCATATAAATAAAAAGGAGCTATTAGTAATAGTAAAACCGCTAACCAAAATTTTATATTTTTTACTTCTAAAATGATTTTTATTAAGGATTGATAATACACAAGTAAAATCATTTATTCAGAATAATTTACTTTCTAAACCTGAACATAAGAGATATATAAAATGGTAAACTTTATTAGCTAAATATACTTTTGATATTGAAATTGTTAAATCTAACAATAATATTCTTGCAGATTTCTTAACCAGAGATGGTTAGTTCTAGAGAAGAAATATTTGACTTATTAGACCAAATGTCTAAAGATACAAATACTTGTCAAGCACAAATAAAAGATCTGCTAGATATTTCAAATTTCCCCTTGATATAAAAAGAAATAATTGAATTACTTCTCTTTTTTTGCCATGTGCCATTTCCACTATTTTGAGCAAAAACTTTATGAGTTGCTCAACTAGATCAAGATAAATGACGATTCCGAGTCCACAATATCTTCATCTATACATCAATAGATTCAGCCATAGGCTATTACTCTTGATATTATTTCTTTAAGACCTAATACTACTAACAAATCTCAAATACAAAAGCATATCATGATTGAAAGCTTTCCCTGAAGTCATCCTACTATAAAAGCACACTTTGAGATAACGAGAGACTTATATTCTTTACAGCATAATGATACTTGTTATATTGACTTTTCAAGGATATACTATAGATTAATTTTTTTCCAGGGAGCTCATCCTCAAACTATTCGCTATTGGTAAGACTTTGGTGCCATAAATTCTATTTATTTAACAAATCTAGAGTTCCCTAAGATTTCTTCAGTCACCAAATGGATTCAAGAAGGATTTAATGATTATTATTTGAACAATCCTATAATAACACCAAGAGATACTTTGATGTCAAAGCTACTATCTGTAGGACTAGATTTTTACGAAGATGAAAGATATGATACATGCCATTTTATTATGATAGGAAAATTAGAACAGTTCCCTATTACCGTAGATACCAAGTTAAGGAAAGAGTTCTCTAAGTTCATTGAAGGCAATATCCATTACCGTAAAGAAACTGGAATGAGGACTATTGTTTCTAGCATGAAGACAACTTTTAAAAGAGGATTTCAAACGTATGCTAGAAAGAGAAATTTTTCTCACTAATGATAGCTCCAACTTAGAAGACCTTAATGGATGTAGAAAATTTTGTTAAAATGAAGATTGGAATAATAAAAAGAGGAAAGATTAAATCAAGTTCAAAAGTACAAAAAAAATTCTGCCATCTTAGAAAGCACACTAAAAAATTTGTCCTACCTATATAAGTGACACCTAATCGATAAAGGGAAAAGAAAAAGTTGAGATGACTGGTTTTAAAACTCACAGCGACTCTGAATAGACAACCAATACTACTTTCCATTACAAAAAATATAAGATGATAAGGAAAAGGATAAGAAAATCTCCTTATCTAATAGAATGAAAGAAATTCTCTTATTGATAAGAATGGATTTGAAGAAAGATACTAAATAGATGTTAAATTCATATTGAAATCTGCTTGCAAACTTTTTGTATAAATGAACCCTAGCAACGATGAGGAAGGTCATCTCTTGTATGCATCACTCCTTGTAATATCTCTTCATTTCTTACTATAAAACATAAAACCGTTTTTTACAAATACAGTTTATATTTTTCATTTTAAAACCTTACTTTTTAGTCCAAGACTTAAGGTAAGAAATGAAATAAGGTTGTGTTGGACTTTGCTAAAGGAGTCCTCAAGGGTAGTTATCTCTTGAGGTTGGAGCTGGAATCCTCGATAAAAGACCCAACAAAAAATCAGTGAAGTTACAGTCAAAATGCTAAAGAAATAGGTACGGAAGCATAATAGACCTTTTAATTTGATAAATATAATTCTGTTATGCATATTATTCATAACTTCTTATTTTCTTGAAAAAATTTTGTATGGATTATTTGGATTAGATCTAGATTCTATCAATTCTATAAACAAAATAATTACTTCTCTGTGAGAAGAAGTTATTTATATTATAACAAATAATGATAATTTAGAGGAAGAAGATTTGTTTAGAATAACTTTAATCTTCGATATCTTGAAAAATTTAGATTTCATGAAAGTTTATATTTTATCTCGATCTTAAAAGGTGTTATTTGATTTATTCATTGATTTTGTATATGCATTTATTTTTTATGTTTTCAAAATTGTATCAGAGCCATGACAATGGTGTCCTATTTATGACGATATACATCAATAAATTCAAGATAAGAAATGTCGAATAACCTGGAACTGTAAATGCATACACAAATTCAAAAAGATATACACTCAACTTTGACAAGCTAATTTTATTACATTAGGTATATTTTTAGATCTTAAAAATTCAATTAGAGATTATGAGAATGAAAATTATTATCTTTTAAAGGAAGAAAAATGTTACATCTTCACTTTTCTAAGCATTATAAACTACATCTAGATATAGGATATTAGAGCTGCTTTAGCTTATGTTATTAACTATGAGTGAATATCCTTATTGTGATCATTTACTTGTTGAAATAAATAAATTTGTTATTCGTGTTCAAGAAGCCTAGATGAATTACACCATCATACTAATAGACATCATTATTTCTTACTTACTAATTGTCATAAAAATACTTTAAAAGCTTTTAGTGTAGTGATTACTGAGTTAGAAAGAATATACCAAAGGTATTAAAAAAATTGTAGATATAAGCTCATTTAGAATTACTTAGACATTATGAAATTTATCATTTACAAGGTTGAAGATAAATATTCTAAGATAAAATTTGGTGGATTAAAATTTGAAACTGATATGGTTGAAATTTAAAAAATTATAAAATATTATGGAAACAATATCCCTTTAGGAATAATAAACTTCAAGAACAAATTACTAATTTACATAATATGTTAGAAATTATAAATAAAAAAGAAACAAAAAAACAAATCCATTAAAAACCTAATGAAAAAGCAAATATTTGATTTAATTTTACAAATGAAAACACTGTCTAATTATGGACAAAATGGAAAATTTTATACAAGAATCTAATTCTAAAATTGAAGAATTAAATAAACAGATAGAAAAATTAAACTTAGAAACTTTAATTCATATAAAACCTGATACATTCAAACAAGAAGTTCATTTGAATCATAATATCAGTGATATACTTGGTACTTCACAAAATCCCCTAGATATTATTCTTAAAGTTTTAATAGACCTAATAAAGTGTTAGTTTATACCCTTGCAGCCAATCAATTGGATGCAAAATGTCTGATATTATATTTTAATTAATGAAAAGGTTTTATTTATCTTTATGTATTAATTTAATTAATATTTTATGTTTTAATACTAAAGATAAAATCCTTGGAATAATTACCATGTAATTGAAATTATGATGAGATCATAATTATGAGATTTAATTTACACTTATGTATTATTCCTAAATGTTCCTAGTTGTAGTTTCATCAAGACTGAATATTGTTGAAATGGTAAAACTAGCACATATTATGTTTCTTTCTTATGAAAAAAGTGATTGATCTTATAAATTAAAGTATAGAGATACTTAAACTAATGTGTAGGTGATTATTAGAGAATAAGTCACTAAACTGACCCTTTTATGAGAATTCCAAATGAAATATTACTTATGTGTCTAGGGATTATCTCATAATGATGGTTGTATAATTAATCCTCAGACTTGAGATTACCAAGGTATCTAGTGTGAGAATTATTGTGTTTTGATGTTACTTATGAATCATCCTAGGATAATTCAGTCAGTAGTAATTGGATACAGTATGAACCATATGTAAATAGTTGAGTAAGTCAATATAGGATTTGTCACTCTAAAGTAATTAGAGAGAATATTCTATTATTCTTGATTAGTAATGATTTATG
>JANSVA010000004.1:27108131-27120761 GCA_025504915.1 Erythroxylum reticulatum | reverse complement strand
GGCTAATGAAAGTACTTCAAAGTAATTCTATAAGGAAATTCGCTCATGCTTTATAAGGGTTAAATGAATTAACCCTATAGGGTAAGACATACACTTTTTATGTTTTTGAAGAGTGTGAAAAAAAATTATAAGGAGAAATGAATAAGATCACGTTTCATGTTTTCGCAAGCGATGGATTCCGGACTCAAGCGGGATCCAACATTCATGGTATCAGAGCAAGAAAATGAATCAGTGTCGTTTAAGGAATTTCCATAGGTTTAAGTTTACGTTAATAATCCGAGGTTGGGTTCCGGAAACGGTGCCCTACATATTCTGTCAGTTAGTAAACCTAAATGCTCTGCAATTTGAGTTATAAATGCCCCCAACAACTATTTTCCAGCACTAACTTTCGCTACATCCATTATGTGTTCACTTAACCATAAAGCAGCATTAAACTGTTTGTCATGCACCATGCACCACAACACAAACAATTCAGATTTAGAAACTGACCCCTTGCTATCTCCTCTACCAAATATTGTGCAAGTTAAAAACCTATGAAGATAACATAAGTTAGGATCTACTAAAGCTGACGATTTAGACCTACTTGGAGAAAAAACATTTCTAAAATTTGTGACTTCACTCCAAAATTCTCTAGCTCTAAATTCACCGTCATAACCGTATAACTCACTGTGTGGAAATCCAAAGATATCATTCAAATCATTCAAACCAATAGCATGCATCCTATTCATTAACCTAAATATCAAATTAAGCAAAACACCATCCTCCCTATAGGTCAATTTTAAAGTTGATAAAAATTCTAGGGTTAATTCAACATATGAATTTTTCCTAAAATTTGTGAATCTATCCCATCCTATGTTATGCAATAATTCATTGACTCGATTTCTGATTCCTAGCTCATTTATAACTACATGATCAATGAACCTAGTTGGCATAATTCGATGATCTTTTAAACTTACATACCTTGATTGGTTATCCTTATTGGTAAAATAAAGACATAGATTATCTAAATCAACGCCATCACCCGCTTCAAAGGATGAAGTGACCCCAATCTCGTACAAGGCATCACTAAATAACAATTAGAAATCAAAATATTTTCACTAATCTCAAACCAAACACAACAATTTATCACTTTATTAGATTTATATTACTATAGGATTTGATGTTTGTCAAGTATATTTAACTAGGTATAGATTTATAATGTAAACTGTTATTCTTCATAAAAATTATCTTAACATTAAATTGACAGACCCATACAATTTTATGCCTATTCGCCCTTTTAGTACATTCTAAATCTAACATAGTAAACCTTCCAATGTAACTCAAACCAAACAGATTCACCCTATATATAAAGTCACCATAAAAATTGTGAATCGATGTTCACTATAAGAACAAAGCTCAGTCCAAATACAACAACTGAGTTTGCATCTAACATATCGAATTGCCAATATGAAAAGAATGTTATTTTCTTCAACAGTTAAAAATAATTACGCGTTAATAAGTAAAATATAAAAAATTACCTAATTAGCAACTTCCAATGTACACGGCTGAAAGAACCAGAAACGCTGATAACAACAGCTGAATACCCACCAAGATTCCCACAACGTTATTTTAATAGGAGAAAAGAAAGGGACGATTTGTGGTGTGATTTGAGACTTAGCCTCACTTAGGTTAAAAACTCCTAATCCCTCACTGCTTACCCAAACCCAATAAAATTTTTTTAAAGCTTTTCTCTTCTTTCATTGTAATTAACCCAATCACAAGTTTTTTTTTCTTTTTTAATTAATTAAATTATTATTTTTAACCATAAAAAACGCACCTGTTAAAATTTACTAGACCAAATTTTTTTATTTGTTTCTAATTTACTTAATTTAATTTAGCTATTTAAGATCTGTTAAGAATTTATCAATCACGATGTGAGTAAAATAACTCACACCTATAACTTCCTTAATTTATTTGTTACTTATGACTTGAATAATTCGAAGCCATCACTATAATTTTAATAATTTACACCCTTAATTTTTTTAGATTTCTTTACTCTTCGCATTTAGTTTAAAATTAAAAAATATAATTTTAGTTTAATTAAACATCTTAGAAACTAAATTATAATTCCACTTCTTTAGATGATTTATAGCCTTATTTCTTTAATTTACTGCAAATTAAAAATCATCTCATTCTAATATCTAAAAAAAAGTTGCGGTCAAAACTGTTGATGCAACGCTCATTCACACCTGTGCAAGTCACTGGCGCACAACTTTTCACTTAATGATTTAAGATGACTAATATTTTTAATATAAATTAATAAATTTAAACATTCATAATCTTGCAACAAAATTTTAAATTACATAGCATTTATTTTTTTTCAACTTATTTCTTTTTATATTCTACCTTTTATATTTTTAATATAATATATTTGAACCTTTTTTTTATTAAATTTACCTTTAATATTTTAAATTTCTATAATTTTATTATTACTTTTTATAAATTACAAATTTAGAATATTTATATTTTAATAACACATTATTAACAAGGCATTATTACTGCACATATGCCCTGCTAGTTAGTAATATAGATAGACGTTGCTGACTGAAATTACCTTTTGGTCACGCATATACTACATATATTATTTAAAGTAATATGGGAAGTAAAATTTTAAACAATAAAACTAAAATTTTAAATTTTAAAAGCTAAAACTCTTTTACTATCTGAACAGTTTTTATGAATGACTAAATCTTAATTACAGTATTTCTATTATATCGTATTAAATCTCATTTTTATATTTTATATTATATATTTTACTATATTCTATTAAATCTTATTTGTATATTTTTATAAAATTTATATAATATATAGATAAAATTTAATAAAATATAGTTAAAACACCGAAACAGAGAATTCTACCTGCGTACTCTACCCTCAAATCCTTTGTAACTGATACAAAGACTGGGCACAACGTTACTGTTTTCATACTGTACTGATCGGGATCGATTAGTTTGTGTTATACTGGTTAAGAAAATTACCAATTGGTATTGAAATTACCAATTGGTCCGTACTAGCTTTTGATCCCGGTCTATATTAGCCTGTAGCAGCCGGCATTCAAACAGATACAAATTAGGGGCAGAAAGAACATACTTTGCGGAAACAATGAAAAGAATTGGTGAGTTGGCTACAATTAAGGTCACACTAGTTGAAATTCTGAGCCCTTGAAGTGGCTTTAATCAATTTGGATTTTTGTTTAAGGTATGAAGTTGCCAATTCTGCTTTTGAGTGTTATGAGCTGAAGCATTTGTTTTGATACTTTTAAGAAACTTAAACAAAATGAAGAGAATCTTAAGAAATCTGAAATGCCTCAGTTCATTGGGTTTTGTGATTTCGTAAAGACTTCTCCTTTAACTCAATTCTCTATGGGTATACTGTGTACTGAAGGAGATTTAGTTAAATGGGTCGCGGAAGAAACTCCAAACGGTGACCTCCCTTAGAGAGGCAGATGTTTGATGTTTGGTTTGAGCTTTTGTGTATATGGTTAAATGTTTTAGGCTAGCTAAAAGCTTTCTGTGCGTATACGTAAATGCTTAGGTTAACTGAGAGCTTTTTGTTGATTGATATGTTGTATCAGATAAGGAAATGGGAATATGAGTACATATGTTCCTGATCTTCCATGGTATCAATATGGGATAACACTTTGATTGGATATCGTAATTACTGTGATTTGTTTTGGTTTTAGTTACAGTTCAGAAATTTAAACGTGCCTTTTGTGGTATTGAACTGATTAAGGAACGTAAGTGAATTTGGCGTTAATAATGCTAATGGGCTTTATTTCTCTCATTGAGGACTAATTTTGGTTGTTCATTAAATTCATCAGAAACACTGAATCTGAATCAAGATGAGATTCAACATTAACACCTGCTATGTTGTGTGGTTTGACTTCATTGTCTAGTTTCATTCATATTCATTACCCATATTCAACCTAAGAACATCACTTGACTTTTGAATTCGAGAATGAAACTGACTAACACTAAACGGGAAAGTAAAGTGAATTTGAAATTTGATTCCTCGGAAAATAAATTTATGGAAAGTAAAGATATTCACACGTTTAGATACTTATAAGAATTCTAGTAGGAAAGTTGGGTGGATTCTTATTATAGTGTTTGATATGCAACAGTATTTCATGGAATGTAATTTAATTTTAACTTGTGTTTCCAATTATCCCTATAAACCGACTAAAAATTGAAGTCTTTAAATAATGTTAATTTGTAATACAAGTTGTATTATTAAATGTTATATTTTTTTCATTTATGATATTCTAATCATATAATACTCTTCTGAAATAAGTATCCCGATTCTTTTTTCTTCTTTGTACACTTTAAAGCATGGAGGCTCCACAAGGATCTGAACCCTAGTGGAGGAGGAGGCTTCTAGTCTAATCTCCCATTAAGCCACTGTATCCAACGGCAACATTATAGATTCTAGTAAAGTATTGCATACCTTGGATATACTGTTCTTGTTTTTGTGATAGAGTGAATCTTATAGTCACCACATTTTACTGGTATTGACTACAGAAATTTAGTATTCAAAGTTGGTATTGATATAAGATGATCATAATTGCTACAGCATATTTTGCTTCAAATGATTACGCACCTATTAGCATAATCTGCTATTGTGGAATCTTGATTCTAAAACAAGATGTAAATTAATCATTGTTATCAGTGTTGCCATCTCATAATAACTATTATGTTTCACCTTATCCCTAAAGTGTAAGTTCTATCCTCAAATTAATGAGAATCACATCCATCTTTAGCACTTAATTGTTATTTTAATCCCATAGTTTCTTTTTTGTCTATGCTCAACATATGCCTTCATCATATTAACATGGTCTTTCTGAAAACTTAACCTGTTTCTGAATTTCAGGGTTGAGAACAGACCAGTTATGAGTCGGTTTGACGATTCCCCACATCTTATGATAGTATCAGATCTGGATTTCACAATGGTATGGTATTTTAATGCTTGTCATCTATTTGCTTGGTGTTGTTTCCAGTGGTTTTCTTTTGTGGTAATGGTTTGTCATGCAGGTAGATCATCTTGACCCAGATAATCACTCTCTTCTTAGATTCAATGCCTTATGGGAAGCCTACTATCGCCAGGATTCTATGCTAGTTTATTCTACCGGAAGATCAACTACAATTTATGGACTGTTAAGGAATGAAAGGCCATTGTTGACTCCAGACATAACAATAATGTCTGTGGGAACCGAAATTATGTATGGTGAATCAATGGTAAGAGATGATGGCTGGGAAAATTATCTTGATATGAAGTGGAGCAGGGATGTGCTCATGGAGGAAACAGCAAAGTTTCCAGAGCTATTACCTCAGGTACGTTTTATAGCATTTAGAACTGATATAATGGTTGATGTTTAGATATTCTTCAAGGTTAGTAATGATTGTTTTTATGAGGAGAAAGAAGATCAATGTGAAAAACAATATTGGACTTTTCCTTTCAATGAATTGGAATTGAGTGGATTATTGCAGTCAGAAACAGAGCAAAGGCCTCACAAGGTCAGCTTTTTCGTGGATAAATTTAAAGCATCTGAAGTTATAAGAACTCTTTTGGAACTTCTAGGGAAACGTGGGGTAAGACTATTTATCTTTACCAACTATTGTCTTGTATGCAATCGTCTTTCTTCTTTGTGAACATTTAGTTGCATGACTGCATCATACCTTCCTACTTTATAACTGATTTTAATTTTTCTCTCTCATATTGCGTGTTGATCTTACATTGTTCTTGGCTAGTTAGATGTTAAAGTGATTTACAGTCATGGGACGGCTTTGGACATATTACCAAAAGGTGCTGGAAAAGGGGAGGCTCTTGTGTACTTGCTTAAAAAGTTTGAAGATGACTCTAAACTGCCTCTCAATACTCTTGTTTGTGGTGATTCCGGCAATGATGTTGAACTATTCAACATTCCTGAAGTATATGGTGTCATGGTTTGTATTCTTATATTGTCTTATTGAGAAATGCCAACTGTCCTGATGCTTAATGCTGACTCCGTTGCCTGAAACAGGTTGGAAATTCACAAGAGGAATTATTGCAGTGGCATGCTGAAAATGCAAGTAACAATCCTAATATAATTCATGCAACTGAAAGATGTGCAGCTGGAGTCATACAAGCCATTGGTAAATTTCATTTGGGTCCTGCTGTTTCGCCAAGAGATATTACAGACTTCCAAACATGTATGGTGGAAATTTTCATCCCTGGATTCGAGGTTGTGAAATTCTACTTATTCTATGAGAGATGGCGACGTGCTGAAATTGAGAAGCCTGAGGAATGTATGAGACATTTTAAATCCATACTAGTGAGTCTAATTTGGTACCATTTTTCTGTCAGAAGCAAACCAAATAAATTTTACAATATGGGGCATGCTGTGATTTGAGGCATTTTATTCTCAGCAATGAGCTGACATATCTTAGAATTGAAAGTGTAAGCAAAAGTTTTGCCTCTGACATTAAGAATTCCATGTCTGCACGAATAAAACATAATGGAAGTCCATTTCTAGTATAACTGTTGATTGCCAAATTACAATCTTTGCAGCAGTCAGGAGTTATTTCATCTGATTGCTATATAAAGTTATGTGAAAGACAGAAAACATTGATCATTAACTATAAATTAATAAACTTTTGTTCAGGAGAGCATCTACAGCTGACATCAGTTTATTAATGGAGTTGAGAGTAATAGGATTGTATGGTCTTGAATATCTTTTAGACTTTTGTTTTGCCTTTGCATGATTTCCTTTCACTGAACATGATTTCTGTCTCGAGTGAAAAATTTCAAAATGAACAGCTTTATGTTACCTTTTTTTTTTCACTTGATTTACATAAAAGTTTAATTTGTGAATTCAAGATAAGCTCTTTAATCAGTCATTTGCTTCCTTCTAGTAGCTGGTGTATGAGTAATTTCGGTGATTGGTTCAGTTTCTTCTTGTTTACAGTTTCCACAGGGTACATTTATTCATCCTTCAGGAATGGAGCGATCTGGCTATAAATGCATGGATGCAATTCAAGGCTTGTATGGGGACAAGGAAGGAACAAATTACCATGTGTGGATTGACCAAATTGTCACTGCACAGATTGATTGGAATTCATGGCTTGTGAAATTCTACAAGTGGGAAGCCTCTGGTGAGATTTGTTGGGTCTAATACTAATATAGGTCCTACTTCTACTAGTGAGATTTATTTTGTATGTGCATGCTGCTACAGGCAAGCAGCGCCGATGCTGTTTTAACACAGTCTTGTTAAGTTCAAAGGTATGTGTGTGCTGGAGCTTACTTCTTTTCCATTCCTGATTTATTGGATTGCGAGATGCTGTTTTGATTTTAATGCAGGGCAGGGGAGTAGATGAACTGACATGGATGCACATGGATCAGATATGGCTGGATGATTCAGAAGCGGATGACCAAAACCCCTGGATACTTTAGCTTCCAAATTGTGTTAAAACATTTAACCATATCTTGGTCTGAATCTCTGGTGTGGGGAAGCTGTTGGTTAATTCATTTCAGAATCATGTTCTCAATAAGCAACAATCTCTATAATCTCTATCTAAGCCACTATTTTGTTTGACTTGACCTTAAAGATATGTGTTGCGAATGGGAAAAAAAGGACAGATTAGGGGATGGATGCAATTTGTTTGTTTGATTGATTTTCTTTACCAATGATCTACGTGACTTGTATTGATTTTTTTTTGGTAATTGAGAAGAATTTATAAAAGTCAAAAGATATGTACAAAAAGGAGCCCACTCAACCAGTGCCTCTGATGACACACACTGCTAATTCATAAGAATCTATCCCACTAATCCTATCCAAAGAGACTAGATAAGCAAAGACTTTAAAACTCAAGGACCAACAAATATATCTTTTGGAAGCTACTGACCTACCTTCACTCCTTACATACTCACCCTCATGCCCATAATAAATCAGTACACCTATTTTCTAACCAAATCCACACAAAAGTACACAATTTTCCAGACAAATGTTAACCTCAGCTAAACAAAACCTCAAGCCCAGTTAAAGCAACGCAATAATGTAAAAGTTGAATTCAAAAGCTGAACATCAACTTCCCTTTCCAATATTTGATTGGAACCTTCTCGTCGGTTTAGGTGGAGGAAACAATAATCAATGGTTGATGATGTTTCTGATGTTACCTCGTAGGTCATGGTCTGCCATTATGGAAGTTTAAATAATCCTTGCAATTATCTTTGCTATGCCTAAAAGGATCATATCCTGCCGAATCTTTCAGTGTGATTGTAAATAATAAAAGTCCAGACCCGGTCCTCTCTGTCGCTCTGGGGCTTGAAGGAAGTTGGATTGCCAACTTAGGAAAGTCGGATCGCCAACTAACCCTTGGCCAATCTTCAGATGGATACACACATGCTGTTAGCCAAAGGATATTCTGAACTTTCATCCTGCAGAAAAAGGTTAGTGAAGAACAATAAATTAATATAACTACCTCCTCACTATGTTTGAGCTGAGAAGTTCCCTAAATTGGGAGATTACTCTAAGGTACACACTCCCTACATCCTTGACTTCATCCTTGAAGGTTCTTGCATTCCGTTTAAATGGTTAACAGTAGTAGATAGCAAGAGTGGGAAATTATTATGGTTTGAAATCCTGTGATTGGAAGCAGTATTAAACCAAGAGAGAATAGCTGAAAGGTTTGGCTGATTAGGGTGGTGCAAATTAAGGTGTGAGAGGCAACAGTCCCAAATGGTTTTAGAGAAGGTACATTCAAAAAACAAGTGGTCAATGGTTTCATTAGCAGATATGCACAAGGAACAGTGGTTAGGAGTTTGAAGGTAGGGCAGTTTGTCCCAGGTTTGCAACTTTTGAAGGAAAACAAGCCACAGGATAAAGGAGCACCTAGGTCTATTGTGTTTAGATCATACTAGCTTGTGCCATGGAACTTCTTATAAAGGGGGACGCAAGAATTTATAGGATGAATCAATCATTAGTATACTTTTTTGTGGGGCTAGCTATCCATTCCAGACAATCAGGTTGGGAACTATTTGGGATGTACAGAGGTGTTTCAAGGGTCCTGATGAAGTATATGGAAATCTCATGCCATCTTTATTCATCATTAAAGATGACTTCAGAAACTCTTGCTATCATCGGAAGCTCCAAGCCATTGATCTCTCTCGATGTAGAAAAGGTTCTCAGGTTTCCTCTCGGGTGCCAGGGATCCTACTAGAAAAGAGTAGATATATCATTTCCAATCCTAATTCTGAATTGGTGCCACATTTTGTCCCTCACATATAACATCTTTCTCCAACTCCAAGAACAATTATAATTAGGTTGAGCACTCCAGAAGTTTTTTCTTCTCAAAATGATGGTATGCATCTTCTTAACCCACAGGGCTTCCTTATCTTCAAACAAATTCCAGATCCATTTTCTTAATAAAACTTGATTCTATGTAGTCAAATGTTTTACTCCTAAACCCCCTCTTTTTTTGATCTACTAATGTCACTCTACTTAACCTTAGCATGAGAGTTTGAATCTACCTTCCCAGCCCACAAAAAATTCCTAAGCTTGGTCTCAATATCCTTGAGGATGGAAGAGGGAAGTATGAAATGTGTTAACCAGCTTGGAAAGAAGAAAGGACTGAAATTACCAATTGGATTCTCCCAATATAGGAAAGACTCTTATGATTCCACCTATTGATCCTATTTTCTATTTTATCTAAAAGAGAAAGGCAATCCCTCCGAGATAGCCGACCTGTAATGAGAGGAACCCCTAAATACTTTATAGGGAGGGAACCTTGCTGAAGACTTGAAACAAGTTTCATTCTATGAGTCAGATAGTTTACATCTGGGAATTAAAAAAACTAACTCTTGGAAGCATTCATATCTATGCTAGAAAACATAAAGAAGGTATACAAGGAATCAAGCAAGGTCTGAGTAGATAACAAATCCGTATGACAAAACATTAAGAGATCATCAGCAAACAGGAGATGGTTAAGTTTGAGGCCTTGACATCTCCAATGGTATGTAGCAACTCTCAAATTTCTAGAGAAAACTTCCATACAAATAATAAAGAGGAAAGGTGATAAGGAATCTCCCTGTCTTAATCCGGGCTTACCTTTCAAAAATCTAATTGGGGAACCATTAACCAAAATAGAATAAGAGGGAGTGGTTATATATTCTTTGACCCACTCAATGAACTTCATAGGAAGGCCTACAGCTTCTAGGGTGTTGAGAAGGAAATCCCAATGGACTGAGTCGTAGGCTTTTTGGAGATCCACTTTAAAAACACATCGCTTATGATTATTAGAAATGTGATAGTTCTTAAAGATCTATTGTGCCAACAAGATATTATCCCCTATTCTACGATTCTTGATAAAGGCGCTTTGATTGGGACTTACTATGAGAGGAAGGATTTCTCTGAGCCTATTTGCTAAAATTTTAGCAATCACCTTATAGAGCAGGTTGCAACAAGAGATCGACCTATAGTCTAAAACTATAGAGGGGTGAACTTTTTTGGGAATGAGGGAGATGAATGTGGAATTGAGCTCTTTGAGGAGTTTACCATGAAGGAAAAGGTTTTGAATAGCTCCAGTAACTTCCCCCTATTATAGGCCAGGTCTGGTTGAAGAAGTACCCATTAAATCCGTCTAGGCCAGGAGCCTTATTGGGATTTATAGAGTGGAATGCCTCTCTAATCTCTTGAGGAGAAATTTTAGCAATAACAAAATTTGAATGAAATTTAAATAAGGGCTTGGGAAAAAGACGTTCCACAAACTCTTTGGAAGAGTGAAGAGTCTTCTCAGCCCCTATAGTGCCTTTGAAGTAATCAAGGAACTAATCTTGGATTTCTGTAAGCCCCACTGTCCTATTCTCATTTCCCACTTCTAAAGAGTGTATGAAATTTCTATTTCTATTGGAAAGGAGAGAATTATGAAAGAATTTTGTGTTCTGGGCCCCTTCTCGAAGCCATTTGATCCTAGAGGACTATCTGTAGAAAGATTCTTAATCTTCTAAAGCTCTAAATAACTCACTAATAGCCTCTGATTCCTGAGCTATCAGAATGGAAGATCTAGGTAATACTCTCAGTTGGCCCTGAATGTGATTAAGATTAGCATGGCAATTCTCAACTCTGTCTTTAATATCCCCTATCTGACCAAAGTTCATGAGTTTGAGAGCTTGTTTAACTAGCTTAAGCTTGGAAACTACCCTATACATAGGAGTACCATAAACTTGGGAGGACCAAGCATCCTCGACTGTCTACAGGAAATTGGATTGAGAACCTAAGAAGTTTGAGAATCTAAAAGGAGAATTTCGCTTCTACTAATTAACAACAGACCTAACCACTAAAGGAGAATGGTCCAAGATATGAGGGTTGTGGATAACACAAAGAGAATTTGGAAACCTAAGACTCCATGCTGAGTTGATAAGTGTTCTATCTAATTTCCGAGCAATGAAAGAGTCTCCAATTTGTTTATTGGTCCAAGTAGAAATTGGACCACTAGGGTTTAAATCAAATAACCTGTTGTCCTTTACAAATTGTCTAAAATCACTCTGACTACATATAACAGAAGAACTAGGAGGGTCAGCTTCCTGAGGATATAGCATAGCATTGAAATCCCCTGCAATAATCCAAAGGGAATGACCAACCGAAAGGGTAATGTTGGACAGCCCATACCAAAGAAGTTTCTTATGGTTAAGGTTGTTGGCTCCATAAACACAAGAAACGAGGAAAGAATCAAAACAGTTCTTAGGGAACAATTCCACATGAACAAATTGATCAGAATAACTAAAGATTGTACACAAAAAGTTATCAGGATTCCAGGCTATCACAATCTTAGCATACGGAGAATCATCTAAATTATTGAAAAAATGCCATCTTGGAAACAAAGTGGTGCAGACCTTATTCAAGTAGTCAGGAGATCTAATCCTAGATTCAATTAAACAAACAAAAGAAGTAGAAAGTTTTTTAATCCAAGCGTGAACTGCTAGTTGTTTTTTGGGGTTATCAAGACCTCTCACATTCCAAACACCAAATCCATAAACCAACAACCGAAAAACCACAACTAACCTACTTCCGTTTCTTCCTAGTTTTCCTATTTTTCCTCACTGTACAGTCCCCCTTTACCCCTCCCATAGTTCCCGAACTAGATGGCACCAATTCAGAAATTGGAGAGGAAGGTATACCTACCTGATTGCCAGCAGTTGTGTTGGACTCTCTAATGTCTCCACTAAGTGCTTCTAAGATGTGTTGGGCCTGGTTCAGTGTTGAAGGACTCTTTGCCAATATCGCCTCCTTAGCTACTTGCATTGTCATTATAGAAATATGTTCCTGCTGGTAAGGGTCTTGCTCCTTGTATGGCTCAATTGAACTCTCTAAAATTGGAATGACCTCCTTACTTGGATCAGGTATGTCATAGGTTTGCTCTTGTATCAGGCATGTCTCAGTTAAGGTTCTTTGTGTATGCTCCTTGCCTTTCTCCAACTCTTTTTGGAGACCAGTCTCAAAGACTCTCCCTGTTGGAGCCCATTCCTTTCTCTACTTTAGCTGGTTTTGTAACATCCCCTCACCAATTGGAAATGGTATTTTGGTCATTTTGAATGAGTTAGAATCATTGAAAGTGTTTCAGA
>JANSVA010000004.1:27093344-27108031 GCA_025504915.1 Erythroxylum reticulatum | reverse complement strand
TTATCAAAGGTCATAAGCTTGACCTTTGGCATATGTACATCATCCATTATCGAATGGATGCTTGAGTCCAACAGGAAACATGTTAAAACTTCGTGAGGGGCCTGGAACAACTTCCTTTAAATGCGGATCCTTCTCAACACGATGCTCCATGACTTCTGATGAGTGGAACTTCATCGCTTCACCATTATATTCTAATGTCCACTCATCTTTTTGGGCATTGTCCTTCTCATACTAGGATGGTCTCTGTAAGAGTAACGCCAATGGTTGTGGAGACTCGACATCCTGCTTATCACCTTCGGTCTTCAGCTCACTCGCCCACGACTTTGTTAAAAACTGTACTTCTTGCGGCTCTTCTTTTTCTTCTTCTTCTTGTACCTGTAAACAACTAGGAAAAGGAAACGAAATTTGGTTAGTGATAACATAAACTGCATCACTTACCTTAGGAGGTTTCACATCCTCCATCTTTTCTCGAACTGTAATCTCTTCCTCTTCTAACTCTGCTTGTTCTTCCTTCTTTGCCTTGAAAAATCAACTTGGAAAAGGGGGCAGAATCACCATATTTTGAAGCTTGTTTTGTGTCAATTCTGGCTGTGAAGGTGCCTTTTGCGTGATTTCTTCTTCCACCTCTCTTTTGGAATTTTTTGGAAGTGGTTCATGCATTTCCTTACCACTCCGCAATATGATAGCCTTTGCACTTTGTCTAAGATCAATTTCCGGTTGTGCTGGAAAATTTCCAAAACTTTGTGCCTCCATTTGATTAACAACAGCTGCAATTTGACTAAGCTGGTTTTCCAAATTCCTTTGATGATTTTCCAAATTTTGGATACTTGCTTCAGTATTCCGCTGAAACGTCAAAGTGTTAGTGATCAAAGTTTGCAACATATCTTCCAAAGAAGACTGACCTGCGGCATTTGACGTCATATTCGGATTTGGTCGAGGCACGTATGGTTGTCTAAACTGCTGGAAGTGAAGAGTGCTCGTCTCCAAACTCATTATGATCTCCTCCAAAGATATCTCATTAGCTTGTGGTGGTGACAGTGGAGGTGGAGGTGGAGGCTGAGGATCGAAGTAGGACTGCTCTTCATAGTATCTCGGTGGAGAAGTGAATTCATACTTTTGTATCCTATAAAAAGGAATACGTACAAAAAGAATAACCCAAAAATGAGCAAACTTCATAAATCTTAGCTTGTTGGTCATCCCTCGGTACTTGCGTGGCTAAGGGTGTGAAATCCGCGACTTGATGGTCAAACCTGGAAGTTGCAATAGATGGAAACTCATTATCATAATAAGGATAATATGAAAAATTAGAATCAAAAGCATACTGATAGTGAGCCATGCCGCTAAAAGATCAAAAAATCAGAAAGAGTTGTGAAACTAAAAAAATAAAAGGCAAGGTAACCAAGCGCAATGAAACCAAAAACACAAACAAAAATTAAAAAATCACTAACAAAAACCGTTAAGAAATTCCCCGGCAATGACGCCAAAATTTGGTACTGCTATCACCTACAACCAAATTTAAAAGAAATCATTTCCGTTAAAATAATTTAATGTAGTAGCGGTAAGCGGATATTGTTCCCACGGGGAATCTTTCCAATAATGAAATTATGAATTCAAACGGCACAAATAACGAAAATAAAAAGGGGGGTTTGGTCACGACAATATCAAAAAATTATAAGAAAAATCACAAATTGGAAGCAACAATTAAATATGAAAAATTAATGAGAAAATACGTTGGTTTCGGGTCACCGATGTTATCATATTATCATGGATCCTCAATATAAAATTGCAATCATTAATAAACATTCATTGGGGGAAATTTCTCTTAAATGTAATGACTAGGAACATGTATCCTAGCATTCTTATTAAACAACAACCTAGATACGATCGTAGGTATAATCGAATAATAGCATTAAGAATTAAGAACCAATGAGCAAGCGAAATACATGTACAACATGTAATCAATCAAGCGAATATTTTCTTAGAATTTTCGACTCTATCGTAGAGAAGTTAATCCTAATTGCTGCTTGTGATTACCGAAACTAAACGTCATATTTCGTTAATCTAACGATTGAACCAATTAATCTCTAGTTGCGCACCTAAAAACCAACGAATTCAATTAGAAAGAATAAATCCGAAGATATCCAATGTTTATTAACAATATAAAAAACTATTCAAATCATCTCACCATAATAACAAATAACATGGATCTCCTCAACCAAGACAAAAGACATAGCTACTCATAAGTGAATTGAAAACAAAAGTAATAACAAGGTAATAAGTCTCCATCCCTGGTTCTTTACTGAAAAATATGAGAAAACTAATTGAAAGTGTGCAGAAACTGTAAAAGACAGAAGGGAAAAATGGCAGCAGCCCACAACCTACGAAAGCCTAATCTAAAACCTAATATATATATGCGTCAATCACCAACTCTCCTTCTTGATGCTTATCTCTTTGTTATCTTCTCTTGATTCTCTCCAAATAATGCAGTTTTCTATTTTCAGTAGGTAACTCCCTTAAAAGATGGCCAGATAATCTTTAAAAATTGTGTTTAGTTTGAATTTGACTTCTGAAATTTTATCTGCAGATTTATTCCATCCTTAGGTGTGCCCACGTTTAGTCACTGAATTGATGTCAAATTAGGAATTTCGGATTTTTATTCATTCTTTTGCATCTTTTTTATTCCATTTTGTCTTTAAGGTGTTGAAAACCATTTGTAGACAATTATAAGGTAATTCCATTAATTTGGGATAATAATCTCAACACATTAACGATAATTAAGTCCAAAATAAGTGCAATTTAATGACATAACAATTCCCCTCTATTCAAGCTCCACTTTCTCAGAAATAAGGGCTTCCCTTGGATATGCCAAGGGCCCTTTTCTAGTACTAATTTCATACTTTGCTCTGAATAAAACTGAAACAAGAAATTGTTCGAGCTAGTTATTGGCATCTCCTTTAACTCGAACTCTGACCAAGATCTTGCTAGAGCTCTCTGCACCACTGGGTAAGCTGGCCTTTTCCTAATAAAGAAGCCTATTAACGCTGATCTGAACTTGGTGGCTCCCTTCTGAGCTAAATCCGGAGGGGGGATAATGAAGACCTGCTCCTCCCTGATTTCTAGGGGGTAGTAAGTTAACTCATTGGCCTCTGAAGATTACTTGCTACCTTCCACCACGATAGCGTTCCATGACCTAACAGCCACATATTTTTAGGGGACAAGAGGTTACGAAGGAGGTCCTGATTCGGTTACCTGATGGGTGTCGTCGGGTAGGTTGCGAGAACGAATTAGGGGTGGGTTCTATTTCTGGGGAGGATTTGGTGACGGGTGGGGAACAAAGTGTTAGGATCGATATTTTAGTTAGGGATTTGGTTTCGAATTTGGGGGTTTTGGAGTTGGGATTATGGGTGCAGGAATTTGGGTTGGTAAGGGGGATAAAGGGGTGCGAGGGTGGACAGGTGAAGAAGAAGTAAACAAAGCCATTAATGGGGGGTGGATCTCATCTGAAATCTCAGTAGTTACGGTTTCTCAACTCGCCAGAAATCGCTCTCATCTCAGTCGCTCTCAGTTAAAAAGGTGTTTTACTTGTATTGATTAGTTACCACCAATTTCTATATTAGTCATTCCAACAGTCAAGTAATAATAGAGTTTTGTTTCTATTTTCTCTCTCTTTCTTTGATTTCAATTTGAATCAAGTTTTATGTTTTTTGGTGTAACATATTGGTAAAAGAGCATCATTGTAGCTGTGGAAATTGCAATATCCAAATGAACTATTTGATGTGCATTGTGAAGAATGGAGGATATGTGTCAAGGGACTCACAGAGTCACAAAGACACAGTAAAAAGTTACTAATGGAGGATGGTGGATCGATTTACTCAAACACAATTATGTGAATAGCTCAATAGTTGTAGGTAGTTAAATCTTCTTTTGAAAATATCAATTATCTAGTACTTACCTAGATTTCCCAATATTCATAAGCAATGAATGTGAAAGAAGGGTGTATAAATGTCAGTAGCTTTTTTCTTTCGATCGTACCTATGAAAGATATATGGAAGGAATGGTTCAAAAGTAGCATCAACTGCACTTGAAAAACAGATATTGACTTAGGATAGTTTAACTCACAAATTTGATGAAGAAAGTTATAAGGATTAATATCTGATTTCAGTGAGCCGAAGCAAGAAGGTTCATTGTAAAAATAATGTGCAAATTTTTAGAGAGATTCGGTAGAATTTTTCTTGAAGAGACTTGAGATAAAATCTGAGATGTCAGAAAAGTTTGAGTCCTAAATTCTCCGATAAGTGTATGCACTTGGTAAGAAATAAGTAGTGTTAATTGTCAATGTGCCTTACAAATTTCATATTATAACTATGCCACCTTATAGTGTGGGGATGCAAGAGGGAGATTCAGTTTCTTTACTGAGAAATTACATATAACAATAATTCAAAGTCCTAGTTCTAATGGTCTTGTACCCATTTCTAGTAGACAGGGACCCTACTAAATCCTACCAAGAATGGTAGACCTCAAAGGACAATTAAGAGGAAGGACTTCGATGAGAAGCAATCTAATGATCTATATTTTGGTGCGATGAAAGGTTACGTATCAAGATATAAATAAACAAGGAAGCAGTCTTTATATGGTGGAACAGGATGAAGTAATAAGGCAAGAGGAGAAGATACAACTTCTAGAGATAATGTTGATCAAGGCATTCTTAATATGTCCTTACAAGTAATAAATAGAGTGGAAGATAAGGAGCAACATAGATATCACAAAAAGAAGCTATTATACATGGTGAGATCTAAAGTATCCAAAATTTTATTAGAAAGAGGACCATGACCTTTTGATGGAAGGAAAATTGATTTCGTTAATAAGAGACCCTAAAAAGCAACTCTTAAGTTGATTTTAGGTAAAGATCTTCAAAAGATGTTAAAGTATACATATAGGTAACTACATATGTTACAACTAACACACCCTATTGAATGTCATATGCAACTATTAGAGATGAGAAATAATCACTAAAGTAAATTCGAGAAGGGCAATGACATACTAGTTGAACCCAATCTTTTAGGAGCTACTCAATTCCCTCTAATAGGAGACAAGTTCATAGGATTTACTTAAAAGATGGAGTGGAGGCAAATCATTATCAAACCATATTATTATTTAGGAGTGAAAAAGGATGAAATTGACCACAAATTTCAAGAATTTCTAAAAGTAAGGATTCGTTTAAGAGAACATCAACCTGTGTGCTTCACCTATGGTGTTATTGAAGAAGAAAGGTTATTCTCAAAGAAAGCATATGAATTATAGGACTAAATATAAGTTATATGAATATTAGGTTATGCCATTTGACCTTAATAATGCTCCTACTTTTTTTATGAGATTAATGAACCATTTGTTGTATATATACATAGGCATATTTTTAGTTTATTTTGATAAATTTCTAATGTATAGTAATAATTGAAGCATATATTTGTCACTTAATATGTGTGCTTGATGTGCTAAGAAAAGAACAATTATCTACTAATTTTGAAAAGTGAACCTTTTGTAAAAGTTTATTATATTGTTAGTCTAGAAGGTATTGAAGTAAATAAGAAAAAGTGAAAGCAATTAAGGAATAACTATTCTCATGGTTTGACTAGTTTTTATTGAAATTTTGTTAAAGATTTTAGTACAATTGCTACAATGCCTACCAAAATTATTAGGGGAAACCAATGGGGTTTTATTGGGATAGTGAACAAGAGAAAGTGATCAACAAATCTGTTAGCATTGTCTAACCTTCAAATTTTTTTTTGAGATTGAATGTGATGCCTCAAGAATAGGTATTGGAACTCTTTCTTTGCTAGACAAAAAGTCAATAGCCTAATTCAATAAGAAACTCAATATAGTAGCTTTGAACTACCCAAATAGAGAGCTCTATATGCATTAGTGAGAGCATCCAAGACATGGAAACATTTCTTATTGCCTATACTGACCATGAATTGTTGAAACATCTCAAGGGTTAGTATAAGTTGAGCAAGCACCATGGTAGATTGACGAAATTCTTTCAAGCATTTCTAAATTTTGTTAAATATAAATGATGTATGAAAAAAATACATAAATTTTACTAATTCTTTTTCTCTATTTTCTACATAAATTACCTTACTTTACTTACCTTAAGTTATGTTATGTTTTTAGGAATTGTAAAGATGCTATGTTAGGATGAATTATTAGTTCTAATTGCTTATGTTTTAGTATTTTTGGGAGCATAGATTATATTTTGATGATTATAAGGAATTCCATACTTAATTTGGTTTATATTTTGTTTATAACTATTATTCTAGCTCTCCAATGAATAAGGAATAAAGTCGAATAAGTTTTAATTGAGTTGGAGTGATTTTGGCATAATTTTAAAGGAAAAACTTATAATATGGAACCAAGGACTCATATTTAGGAATATGGATCGAACAGGGAACTATAATCAACCTATTACATAGGAGATTCAAGAACACACTAAAGATGAATCAGTCTTGGAGAAAAGTAAGAATTACATTAAGAGTCAATCAAGAACATCAATAATAAAGATCTATAAGAACACATTCTTTTATCTTGTTTTCTTTATTTTTAGGTGGGATGAATCCTAGAATTATTATTTTTGATTTATTTCTTTAATTTAATGAAATATATAATTAAGTCATAACATGAATAAGAAGGGTTGAATGGAATCTTAGATTTAAGACCATATTATCCTTCTAACTTAGAGTTAAATCTATTATGAGAATTCACAAAACAAATGAATGAATTCTTAAAAAGGGGGATTTATTAGAGAGAACTTTCAGTCAAAATACTTAAGGATAAGGACTATACATCTTCACAAAGAGTAAAATTGTTACTTTATAATTTATATCAGTCTAAGAAACTAGGATTAAATATTAAATCAGGGTGAATATGAGCATAGTGAATACAAGCATAAGAATGTTCTAAGAGATTCTCATCTAGATCTTATTTATAGACTAGTTATTTTCGTTCTTACCTATTATCTTGAATAGTTATTTCTTAATTATTATTTTACTTTAATTATTTTATTTTATAAGTTAATCAATCATTTTGTTAGAATAGATTGTAAGAAGAGGACTGGTATTAATAATTTTAGTCTTTGTAGGATTGACACTTAACTCACCTAAACTATATTATAAAAATGATAGTTACATTTGCTTTGTGATTTTTTAGTGTTGTTTTAGGGTTTCTTTTATTATAATATATCACATCAATGAACTTTAATAATAATTAGAGAAGATTTTAAGTGAAAAATATGAAGAAATGAAATTGACTGAACACGTTCTATAACACAATTGTATGCTAGTCTATGTCATTCATGACTATATAAAGATGAAAACATGGGCCTAGAATATGAGCTAGAGGGAGATTATATGTCAAAGAGAATATTCAAGCAAAAATATAGCCTTAGATACACAATAAAGACACAACTTAGAAAACAAAAAGGAGGCGATTATGTTAGAGATAATATCTAAAGAGCAATATAGGCTAAGACATGACCGTGTCCCATCTAGTGTTTCCATAGAGAAAAGTTACAAAGATTCTAAGGTCTAAAGAACATGAGATCCCATTTCCCTCTCTAAAAATATAAAAAAGATACAGTCTTGAATACGATTTTATCCTAGATCATGTCTCAGGTGGATATATGTATTTAAAGTGTAGAAACCTTAATTTTAAGAGTCTTTGGTTGTACTTTTACATTTCTTTCTTTTCTAAACTTAGGATTATCTATTCGGAGACATAAAAATGCTTAGGAGGTTAATTTCAAATCCTTTTTCAACAAGAGGATTAAAGATCATCGCAACAAATTAAAGCTTATTGGAATAAGAAGATTTCATGTAAAATTCTTTCTATCTTAATGTATTTTTTTATTTATTATTTTTGTTTGTGAAAACATTATTTGTGGCTAATTTTTTATTTGTTTAGATGGGTAAATCATAGTATTATCTTTTTCAAAGATTTTTTTGTAATATTATTTATGAAGTAAAACTAATGCAAACAAAGTATTAAATGTAAAAGAGGGAATTATTTTTCTTATTCTCTCTTATTTTATTTTCCCTCATTTTTAGTTAAATTTTACGTTTAAATTTATTTTACCTCATTTTTTGGTTAAATTTTATATTTAACTTTTCCTTTTTAAATAATGGTATTCAGGAGATTTATCCCACCAAACACCAATTCTGGATCTTTATAGATTTTGGTTATGGAACCATGGTTGCTCTAGCCTCCCCAATAACCAAATTGACTATTTTTGTCCTTTAGCTATCTTTATTAATGACCATGGTAACCCTCTATCTCCCTTAGCCAAATCTAGTTATCTTTCTGCTATTAATCTTACCAAATCTAGTGTTCCTTCTACTATTAATCTTAGATATTAATAGACCTTTTAAGAATGATAAAGCTAAAATTTAAATTCTAGTAAAAAATTTATAACTAGAGAATATATTGAACTTTTAAGGAATCAAGGTGCATAAAGATCACAACAAGGAAAGGTGTAATGTGATATTGTAGTAGAGGACAATCTCTGTGGTCCTTTTAAAGTGTAGATTGAGAGGTTATTACCTGAAGTAAAAATGGAATGAAGTTATTAACCTTTAAGGGGAAATGATAATAGGATAAATCTTGCCTATAATAAATAAGTTGCTTTTCAATAGTCAATTGATTCCACATACATATAGGGTTTTGAAAGGAAATAAGGTAATAGATAAACCTTTTTAAGGTAAAAGCTACAAGTAATCAACACCAAGCTAATTATAATTCTTCTATAGCTGAGCATATCCTCTTGATGGAAAAGATTTTTCCTTCCTCAAAGAAAAATTCTAGTAGGAAGTTGAAGAGAAAGAATCGAAACTCTTCTTCTTCCCAATATTAATATTATTTTCCAAAATTTGAGGGGTTTAAATAATCCTTAAAACCAACAAATTTTGTATGATTATTTGCAAATTAAGAAATCTATTTTTATTTGCCTTCTGAAGTCCAAAAGAAAGCCATAATATCTTTAAGATGGCTTCTAATACTTTGATAGAAGTTGAAGAAGTGTAAATAATCATACTAAGCACTACAATGGTTGAATCTAAATTTCAATTGATCCAAATCATATCCAAATCTATCCTAGTAGTCAATTTCATTAATCAATTCTTTTTCAAGTTACTTTATTTAATTGTATTACCATAATGGATGTTACAATTATATATGTTGCAAACCATGACTCATAAGCGAAATAATTTTAGAAGGACTTACTTACTTTATAAATAAGAAAATCAAATCCATTGTTAAATCACTCGATATTTTAATTGCACCTTTTTAACTTAAGGGGTGGAGGTAAAAGCCTAAAATGAAGTGTAATGATGAAGAATTTTTAAACTATTTGAGCTAGACTAAGGCCACTGATCCTAGGTATGCAAGAAACTTTTTTCACGTAGAGCAACAAATAAAGTGGGGAGTGATTTATTAGGAAATAATAGATAGGAGATTGACGAATTGTTGGATTGGGAAAAGTAAGCATGTTATATTTAGAGAAATGATAGATTTCAAAACTTTTTAGAAATCTAAATCGCAATGGAAGCAATATATCCAAATCATCATGCTAATCTATACATGATATGGTATAAGGATAATAATAAACATAAATAAGATGAAGATTATTACTGACTCCTTTGCTACAACTTTAACTCCTCGCTGTGCTATCCTCTCCTTCTTCTTGTATCCAAACCTAGCTTTACCTTTGTCAATCTTTCCTCTCCTTGTTGTTGTATCCTCATCCAATTTGATCTACCAATTGTTATTCTTGGACAACTTGGTTAACAAGATCCTTTGGTAGGAAAGGAAAAGAAATGTTTGAAGGAGAATTTTCTTAAAAGAAAGAAGGAAACAATGAGACACTTCTCATTCTAGGTTTCGACCATGGATAGGTGAGATTAGAGAGTTAGTCAAAACAATGCAAGAACACTTTCTTACAGACACCAATTTCAGTTATGCATGAAAAGGAAAGAAGAGTAAGCATCCAATGAATCATATCTTTCTTTAATCAAACATAAAGAAGACATTAAATGATACACTTCTCATTTGTTTTAAGATGGCTATATGAAAAGACTAATCACCGAATATGAGACCTATCAATTTTGGTTTTTGATGATGCAAAAGGGAAGATGGTCCATCCAGTGTACCTCTTTCTTCTTTAATCCAATGAATGCTTATAGGTTGTATGTTATTATTAAAAGAGAACCATTAAACCATTTAATGGTAAGTTCATAACTTTATTTAATGATGATAAACCATGATAAATACCATCTTTATTTAGCAATTTAATGTTAAATATGCAGCTGCACATTCAGCCCTAATAAAACCGAAATTCCTTCTCCTTTTTCTAAAAATTTTGTTTTAATTTGATTAATCAATTAAACCAAAGTCTAACCCATCTCTAAATGTACATTTGGGCTTCTAATTAACCATTAATTAGTGAAAGCCCAACATTCAATCATGGGATTTAAAAACTCCATTTTTATTTCTTACTTAGTTTGATAACCTTCCTTGAAGCCAAGTGGGGAATCTTATTGGACATAGATAATTCAAGCTCCAACAGGCCTAGAATTAATCTAATCTCATTAGAATTAATCCTAGCTTATTAACAAAGTATCATTACACTAAAAACAATTAGTTGAACTCTTAAATTATTAAATATTATGAGAACATATATTTCATGTCCAATTGCAAACCCTGTTTTAAACCTTATTGTAGCCATCCACAGACCAAAGGGTAAAATTATTGTTTTGACCTTATGTTGGTTTTTCCTTCTAGATCTCCTGTTTTACTTTATATGGTGACTAACACACAAGATCTTATCTTGGTGTTAAGACTTTATGGGTAGCTAATCCATCAAACTACCGTGGCCAGTTTAATGACCACTCTCCTAAAAACATCTAGAAGTGATGATATTACTATAAACTCTTTATTTGACTGAATATCCCCTAATACATGTTTCAATTAATAATTCCAACATACATACACTGGATTAATACTCTGTAAAAATCCATTATGATCATATCAAGAAGTATAATGAAACACATATGAGTTCACCACTCATCAAGATTATAGTCCATAATAAGCAAATGTTTAAGTTATATGTTTTAAGATTAAAGTAACGACCCACTTTATTCTTTAAAGCATAATTGACTCCAAATTCATTTCATAGTGTCATTATTGATAGTCAACTACTATCATGATATGAAAATCATCATTCCCTTGAAGTAAACTCCTTTACTTACATGGAGATAAATCGCAATACTATAGTCTAAACCATAATCAAGCGACCAACTTGATTATTCAACTGTGAATCAATTAATTTAGATTCTAATAAAATATATGTTTCCCATACATCTCTATGTATACATATATTATTTATAAAAGAATATTCGTACCTTATGACTATTTATATAATGCTCATACATATAAAACCAAACTCTTTTGTTTTATCAATAATAAATATTTTTATTACAAAATTGTAACTGGAAGAAAATTAAGTTACATGTAAATAAACTTGCTTTAGGGCACTATATTTACATAACTCCGACAGTCTCCCACTTTCTCTAAGAAAGTATGACATATCCCTCATTCCCATCCCTTCTAGGTGACCCTCAAAGCTCTTTTGAGACAATGTCTTTGTGGACGGATCAGGAAGGTTTTGTTCTGTGGGAATCTTTACCACATTCACCTCTCCATGTTGTATTATCTCCCTTATGAGATGATACTTTTGCTCAATGTGTTTGGTAGCTTTGTGATTTCGAGGATCTTTAGAATTAGCCACTACCCCCTATTATCACAATAAAGTGTAATGACCTTTTCTACCTCAGGAACTACCTCCAAATCATTTAGGAACTTCCAGAGCCAGACTACTTCTTTTGCTGTTTCACAAGTAGTAATATACTCAGCCTCGATAGTCAAATCAGCAATACAAGATTGCTTGATACTCCTCCAGACTATGGCTCCACCTCCTAAAACAAATATAGTACCAGAAGTTGATTTCCTTGAATCAACATCTGATTGGAAATCGAAATCCGTATATCCTATCGGAATAAGATTACTTCTAGAGTAAACAAGCATTAAGTTCTTTGTCCTACTAAGATACTTCAGTATGCACTTCACCACAGTCCAATGCTCCATTCCTGGATTGGATTGAAACCTACTTACTAGTCCCACTGTGTAACAGATATCCGGTCTAGTGCAAAGCATTGCAGACATTAAACTTCTAACTGTCGAAGCATATAGAATGTTATGCATGCATTCAACCTCCTCTTAGGTTTTAGGTGCTTGTTCCTATGAAAGTTTGATTCCATGTCTAGTATGTATAAATCCCCTCTTAGAATCTTGCATGGCAAACTTATTGACCATGTTCTCAATATAGGATATTTGAGTCAAAGCTATCAGTTTGTTCTTATGATCCCTTATAAGTTTGATCCTTAGAACATAGTTAGCCTCTCTCAAATCCTTCATTAAAAATTGTTCATTAAGTCATCCATTAATTGTAGATAACATTCCCACATCATTCTCAATGAGCAGAATGTCATCAACATATAGGTTTAAAAAAATAACCTTTCCATCTTGTATCCTTTTATAGATACAAGGCTCATCTAGGTTTTGTATGAACCCATAGGTTTTGATAGACTTATCAAACGTAATGTTCCAAGACCTAGATGCTTACTTAAGTCTATAAATGGACCTTTGCAACTTGCAAACCTTATACCCATTACCTGTCTTAATGAATCCTTCTGGTTAGTCCATATAAATGGTTTCCTTAAGATCCCCATTAAGAAATGCGGTCTTGACATCCATTTGCCATATTTCATAATCAAAATAGGTTGCTATGGCCAAAAGATTTCTGATGGACTTAAAGTATGGCAACTGAAGAAAAAGTCTCATCATAGTCTATACCCTCTTTTTGAGTATAGCCCTTAGCTACCAATCTAGATTTAAAGGTATCTACCTTTCCATCTGATCCTCTTTTCCTTTTTTAGATCCATTTATACCCTATGGATTTTACATCTGGTGGTAGATAAACAAGGATCCAGACTTCATTGGCGTACATGGAATCTATTTCCAATTCCATCACCTTGAGCCATTTTTCTACATTAACATCGTTAATAGCCTGTGTATACGTAATGGGATCCATTTCTTCTTGGTTTGATATGGCAATAAAGCCTTCTCCTAGACCTAGATACCTATTTGGTTGTATCACAACCCTCTCACTACGTCTAGGCACAACTTGATGTTTAGGTTGCTCTTCTGATTCAACTCTTAAATCCATTTCGACATCTTATTCTGTCATATCCAAATTGAATCTTTGTTTAGATGAAATATCTAACTCCTTTAGTAGTACTTCACTTCTTCATTTGTGATTTCTCATAAACTCTCCCTCTAAGAAGGTTGCATTTGTAGACACAAATACCTTCCTATCCTGAGGAGTGTAAAAATAGTACCCTTGAGTTCCTATAGGATATCCTACAAATAAACATACTTCTGACCTTGGTTCTATCTTTGTGGATTCGGGTCGTAGAACATGGGCTGGGCAGCCCCAAGTCCTTAAGTGTTGTAATGATGGCACTCGACCATTCTATAACTCTCTAGATGTTTTAAGAACCAATTTGGATGTAGCAAAGTTAAGAAGATATATTGTCGTTTATATGGCATATCCCTAGAACAATTCTAGAAGGCTAGCATAGGACATCATTGATCTTACCATTTCTAATAGAGTCCTATTTCTCCTCTCAGCTACACCATTCTGTTGAGGTATTCGAGGAGTTGAAAAATTGGAAATGATTCCATTGTCAATTAAATATTACTGGAACTCTCCATATAAGTACTCACCACCTCAATCCAATCGAAGTTATTTTAATAACTTGCCTAGCTGCATTTCAGCTTGGGCTTTGAATTCTTTGAATTTTTTAAAAGATTCACTCTTTTTATGCATCAAATACAAATAGTCATGTCTTGAGTAATCATCTGTAAAGGTTATGAAGTATTCATAACCTCCTCTAGCTTGTATGTTTATGAACCCACACACATTTATATGTTCCAGGTCCAATGTAGATTCATATCTGTTTCCTTTAGAAAGAAATGAGGCCTTCATAATTTTTCCTTCAATGCAAGATTCACAGGTGGGTAATGGATCATTATCTAAGCCTATAAGGATCCTTTCCTTTACTAACCTGTCAAGTCTTTTCTGAGTGATATGACCCAATCTTAAGTACCATAGATATTTAGAATTAACGCTAGAGTCATTGGAATGTCTTGGTTTTATCAACTCTATGGTGTTTAGTGAGCCTATCATAGGTTCTATAAAAAAACAATCCCTGTTTAATTATCGCATCACAAATAAAATCCTTATTCTCATATATTGAAACAACATTATCAAAATATAAGGAATAACTAGATTTTATGAGACAAAAAACAGAAATCATGTTCCTTACAATCATTGGCACGTAATAAACATCTTCCAAATATAACCTATGACCATTAAGAAAGTCCAAGATAACTACTCCCACTAATTCTGCTGAAACATAGGATCCATTTGCTATCTTGAATTGAAATTGGCCTTTAGGTAGTCTTTTCCTTTGCTGGAACCCCTGCAAAGAATTGCAAACATGGTTAGTGGCTCCTAAATCTAA
>JANSVA010000004.1:27067110-27081385 GCA_025504915.1 Erythroxylum reticulatum | reverse complement strand
TTGGATGTTTAAGAAGTGATATTACATTAGAATAAGTGGATTTGGGAAGATTATGAGTAAGTATGATGTTAGAATGGTTGTAGGAAGCATTGGAGGGGTTTAGAAAACCCCCATGTCCGTTTAACAGACTTTAGGTCCGTTTAATGAATCTTCTCGGGTCAAAAATGACCCCCAGCTTCGCCCATGTCTGTTTAATGGACTTTAGGTCCGTTTAATGGACTTTCTCAGGTGAAAAGTGGCTCTCAAGCCCGTCTATATCCATTAGGCGGACATGTACTGTATAGCTACAGGAAATTTGAGTTTTTGACCTACTTTTGAGACAAATCTCACTTTCTAGTCTCATGAAAGTTGTAGCTCTATAAGTCTTCTTTCAAATAGTCTAAGAATGGATCCAATCCGACATATTTCAAAAAAATTATGGTAATTGCGCTAAGACAGGTACAAAATGAGTAAGGACATACACATGTTGGATTCTTTTGGCCATAACTTCCTCATCCGACCTCCAAATGAAGTGATTCTTGAAGCAATAGATTCCTAAGACATGTTTATATCTATCAATAGAAATTTATATCTTGTGGAGTTGATTTAAAATATTTTTATTGAGAGAAAGTGAGGGGGTCAGTTGGGAGACCATGATTGAGGTATGAACATACTTTGGCTTTTTAAGCATAACCTCTTTTATAAAGTTCCAATTAAGATAGTTCTTGCTTCAAATTAAACTAGAGACTTAAAGCTACCATTTTTTTTTGAGAAGTCAAATTATAATTTTGATGATTTACTGGTGTGGGCACACCACTCTTGTGGGGTATGGCTAAGACGAGTTTATCGAAATAACCATTCAAGGAAATACACACGCTCACGCTATGATGACTTCGAACGTTGGGTTCCAAAAACAAGGTCCAACATATTATGGTATCAAAACAAGAGTTTGGCTCCGAAATCAACGTCCAATATGAGTGGTATCAGAGCAAAAGTTGGGCTTCAGAAACGGGGTGCAACATGTGTGGTATCAGAGTAAGAGTTGGGCTCCAAAATCGGGGTGCAACATCATTGGCTTCTTGTATTGCAGTTACTTTGGGTCTCCATATTTTTGAAAGACTTTTGAGAATCTTTCTGACATGATCTTGATTATCATAGATTCTCCTAAGAGTTTTAAGTCCGTTAACAATCGTTTGGAAACATCCAAACATCTGATCAATAGTCTCGTCATCTTTCATCTTAAACAGCTCATACTGATGAACAAGATTACTAATCTTGGACTCTTTCACCTGATTTGTTCCTTCATATGCAATGACTAATGTGTCCTACATTTCCTTTGCAGATTCGCATCTATGAACCTTATCATATTCACGTCTGCTTAGGGCACAACTTAAAAAGAACTTGGCTTTTAAGTTTAACTGAAATCGAGCTTTCTGATCGGCTGACCATTTGTCACGAGAGATGTTATTGCTTTCGTTATCTGTTGGTGTGTATGGAGCATTCTCAATGATATCCCAAAGATCATTATGTGTGGATTCTATAAAGAGCCGCATCCTATCCTTCCAATAATGATAATCTTCACCATTGAATGCAAGAGGTCTTGTGACCAAGTCACCTTCAGCTATAAAAACATGTGATTCAGCCATGAATCTTTGTCCTCACTTTATAACATTATTTTTTGGAAACCTCGCTCTGATACCAACTGAAGTAAATCACTTGTTAATATAGAAATCACGTATAATATGTAAAATACACAAGAAGTTAAATTGTGTAAAATCTTCAAAGATATTAATCTTTAGAAATTTCTTGGATTTCTTTACAAATTTAGATTATCATAAACACAATTTACTAAAGTCAATGAGTAATGCAATCGTAAAAATTATTATCTACTCTTCTAAGAACTAGAAAGTTAAAAGATAAAGGTTAGAGAATAGATGCCGCGATTTTATGTTGGTTCACCCTTAACCTTGGGCTACGTCCAGTCCTCAGAGTTTGTCTGAGATTTCACTATACTCTTTAAATTTACAAGTATTCATTTTACACTTGCAAAGCCTCTTCAGGTCTCTCTCACAAAGTATTCTTTGTCTGCTTTCTTAGACTATCTAGCCTCTAACCTTTCTTTCTCTCTCTAGGAAAGATATTTTTGAGCTTCACATTACAAATGTATTCGCTCTATTTCTTTCACACTTTGAGAATAGAGTTTCTCTAAGTATTATACAATCAGATTTTCTTTTTTGTAAAAACGTTATTTAGTTTACGATTAGAACTAGTATTTATAGCCTAAGTCTTCAACTATCTTCTTGAGAAACTGCTTCTTGAATCTTTTAGAAACCATTATTAGTTGAGTCCTATAAATAACTCCAACTAACTAACTAACTGACGTTCTAGAATAGTTTCCTTTTGAATCTTCTGATATAATACTTCTTTTGGTGTTGCTTCGTCTGATATCACACTTCTTCTGGTGTCACGCTTCTTTTGGTGTTGACGTGTATCTTCTAGTGATGACGTGCATCTTCTATTGTTGATTACACATCTTCTGGTGTTGACTACACATCTTTTGGTGATGACATGTATCTTCTGATATCACGCTTCTTCTGGTTTGACTATGTATTACTTACATTTTTCTGCATGCTTAACAAACTTATCAAAACAATTCACACCCTTCTAAGATTATTATTATTTGATTGTCATCAAAATTAATATAAGTGAAGTCTTCTTGCCTTAACAAGGAGGACTAAACTATAAGAACAAAGCTAGAACTCATTCCTTTTATACATCATAGCATACCACAGGCAACCCAACCATCTACATCATTATACTAGGAATAATGTAAGCATTAGCTAGGTGACATAATGGTGAGGATAGTGTAGCAGCTAGGAGTGGACTATCCACCTCCACCGGTATGACCCACAAAGCCAAACAAGTTCACTACAAATAACAAGCCAGAGTGCCAGTTTGATGGGCTTAAGGTTGATGGAGTAATATAAGATGAGGACGAAGGTTTAGAGTTTGTGGAGCCAATTATAGAGGAGAGGATGTAGGATTTTCATATTAGGGAGCTGAAGGAGACTACCACACCATTAGGAGAGGAGATTATTATTCCCATTACATATAGAAAGATAGATGACCAAGATGATATGTAGACAATAGCTACTGAGTCATTTATCAAGAGCTTAATAGAGATGTTTCTTTTATGACCTAGAAGACTAGTCAGTGATGGTACATACCATTCATCATAAATACCTCTACCTCCTCCATAGGGTTGATTTGTCTATCTTTTGTACTTCTGGTTTTAGTTTTTTTTGTTAATACACTTAATCATGTGTACATATATTTTGATACTTTTTCCTTTCAACATGCATTTTACTAGTGCTCTATAAATTCCAATCTACATATTAATAGAAAATAAATGGAATGAATTTTACCTAGACTTAGACCATATATCTTAAACTAAAGAAGTTCCAGTCCTTTACTATATCTTTTTCCCTTTTCATCATTTTGATTATCCTTGTACAATTGAAACATTGAGGACAATGTCTATTTTAAGTGTTAGGGAGGGATTATAAGATTATGATTATATATCATGCTTAAGCTTATCAATTTTGTTATAACTTTCTTAATTGGAACTAATTGTTAAAATGTTATTGTTCTTTAAAAATGTATTAATAGAGACAATGTGTTATATTTTGATTGTTTTGGTTATTTGGAATGTCGATATAACTAGCTAGGAGTATTAGTGAATTAGTGAATTTAATTTTCTTTATAAATTTGGATAAAGAATTCTTCTTGATTAGCATTATTATATTCCTTATATTAAATGCACATTCATCAAGTAATTATAACTTCTTTTAAGCATTTTCATTACCCCATATAAAAATTGTAATAACCCGTTTTCATATTGAGGATTAGAACTTTAGCTTTTTATTAGAATTAATAAATTGCATATCATTAACATACACACACATAAGTTATAATTTTGTTGGCCCTTGAAAAAAATTTTCATGATGAATAAACATGATTTAAATTAATTTTGAGATCTTGATAGATTAATTTATTTGGAGTTAATTGGCATGTTAATGTTAGTAGGATTTTATTTCATAGGTTAGTTAAATTAAAGTATTAAGATGGTAAGATAGCATAAAGGGTATTTTTGGTAAGACATTTAAGCATTAAAGACATAAGGCATTAAGGAAGGGAAAAGGGGGCATTTTGCACTCATTAAGGGTATAAGAGTAAGAGGAAATATGTTGTCTTGTTTTAGAAGAAGAAGAAATGAAATTGAAGAGAGAAAAGAAGAGAGTGTCGTGGGAGAGAAACGAAGGGAAGGAAAGAAGAGCAAACAAGGTTTCATCTTTCTTAGTTTTTAAGGGAGATTTTGAGAGTGTTCAAGAAGGAAAAAAGGAAGAGGAAGATTAGAGCTTCCATTAGATCCAAGAAACTCATTGTTTAGTGAAGATTCAAGGTAAGTTTATGTTTAATCTTTTGGATTTTTGGAAGGGTTTTGGTTTAAAGAGCTTAAGAAATGCATGGGTTTAACTATTCTATGATCAATTTCATGCATAGGTTTCTTTGGGTTTTCCAATTGGAATTCATTTGAATCGGGATTTTGTCAATGTTGAAAGGAGGAAAGAGAGGTAAGAGGAGCAAGAGGAGAGACATCCTTGAGCAAGTTTTCAAGCAAGGAAATTAAGGTGTGTTACTTTTTTATAATTGAGTTAGTAAGCCACAATGTTTCTTTCAACTAAATGGAATTAAATGATTTCCAACTACCTTAAAAATGTGCATTTATTGTTCTTTAAATGCTTTGAGAATGTACCACATGTTCTTGTATGTGAATTTTGTGAATGAATTATGAACTGGTATGAGAATGATTTCAAATTGCTTCATAATTGTTGTATTTGTTACTTTTGAATGATTTGGGAAATGGCTATATGCTTGGTATAGGAATTTGGTTGATGAATTGTGAAATGATGATGGAAATTCATATGAAATATTTCGTGCTCATGAAAAACAAGTTTTCGAAATTTGCCATTTGGGCAATCAATTTTCAAGTCATGAATAACATATTATGTGGGTTTATGGTGGTCTATTCTGTCTGTCAAATGCACTTTGACTAGGTTTCTCCCACCTGCCCGCTAATGGTATGGAGCTCCTTCACGGACTACCCTTAGTTTACGCTTATATAAGACCATTAAGTGGGATTGCAATAGTACGTTCTGTTTACGAATATACAAGACCCTTATGGGGAATGGGGAATGGGGAATGTGTCAGTACGTTCTATTACAGAACCACCCAAACCATTCTGATGTGTTTAATTGATTATGATGTATTGGCAAGTTTGATGGGTGTATGAATTATGTGAGTTATGAATTGGTTTGATAAGTTGAGAATTTTGTGTTTTATGATTCAATGAGAATTTGATATGATCATAAAGGTTTTAAATAGTTTTTGCTTGTTACCAATTATAAAACTGTTACCCACGAGCTTTAAGCTCACCCCCCGTTCCTTCCATCTTCAGGTGATGAGCGAGATATCGAGTGATGGAGTTGAGAGTCAAGGCATCACTCTAATTTGCAATTTTTTGAAGCTAGATTATGTAAAAACAAGGCTTTAGTCATATTTTGAGCAATCATTGTTCTTGTAAACTTTGTATTTTTGGTTTATGATGTATTGTGACTTGAAATGCCCATTAAAGCCTTGTAAAACTCTTATTTTATGATGTTAATGAAATATTTATACATTATGTTTGATCATGATTTTTCAAGTCTTTGCATTGCATTTTCAAGTTTTACATAGGGATAGGAATTATGTTCTAACTTTAAGGGAAAAAGTATATTAATCTAGGATGAATTAGACAAAGTTTTCTCTTGGAAGTTGTAGTTTGTCTTTCTAGCTTTCCAACACTATATAGTATGAAATTTTTGGATATAGAAGTGGAGAAATATGATCATTATAAATTGGTAATACTATATAGGATGTAATTCAGGACAGCTATAGAAAATAATGAGATGTAATTGAATGTGATGAATCAAATGAGTTAAGAATTGAGAGTTTTATGAGATCAAATTGGTGGTTAAATTGCTAAGAAGTGATTTTGCACTAGAAGAGGTTAATTTGAGAAGAATATGAGTGAAAGTAATGTTAGAATGGATGTAGGAACCATTGGAGAGGCTTTGGAGGGAGTTTTTTATCAGCTATGTCTATTAGACGGACTTTAGGTCCGTTAAACAGACCTTCTCAGGGCTGGAAAGGCCACTAGCCCCGTGTATGTCTGTTAGGCCGACGTGTATGTCTGTTTAATGGACATACACTGTACACTTTCATAAATTTGCATTTTTGACCTTTAAATGGAAAAATCTCACTTCGTGTCTTCACAAACATTGTAGATCTGGATGTCCTCTTTCAAACCGTCTAAGAATGACCTTAATTCGATATCTTTAGTGGAAGTTATGTCAATTGTTCCGAAATAGGTTTAGTATGATTGAGGACAAAATCATGTTTGATTCTTTTGGACATAACTTTATTCTCCAACCTTCAAATTAAGTGATTCTTGAACCAATATATTCCTAACATCTTTTTCTATCTCTAGATAACAATTGGTAGCTTTTGGTTTTAATCTGAAAAAGATTGATGGAAAGATAGTGAGGGGTCGGTTAAGGGAGCATGACTGGGGTATGAACATACTTTGGCTTCTTAAGCATAACTTCATCTATAGAACTCCGATTAAGATGGCTCTTACTTCAAATTAAACTAGAGACTTAGAGCTACAATTGTTTTGAAGAATTTAAATTGTGATTTTGGTGTTTGATTGGTGTGGGCACACCACCCTTGTGAGATGATGGCTAATTAGGGTTCATTGCAATAACCCTACATGCTATTATGCTCATGTGTGATGACTTCAAATGTTGGGCTCTGAAAATAGGGTCCAACAAATTTTGTACACGTTACAATCATAGCATATGCACTCAATTGATTTATTCCGGGGTATGAAAAGTTTTAAATGTTTATGATGTGAATTGTGAAATGTTTATGCCTTGCATTTTGGTTTGATTGATCACAAGTAGTAAACTTGGAATTAATTGGTATAACCAGAAAATTGAGAGATTAAGATGTACATTTGGGCTAGGAAAAATTCCAGGTGATAAGATAAATTGATACATGAAAAATTTAGATGATTTAGCCTATAATTGAGTGACATTTGGCATTGATCATTGTGTGACAAATGGGTTGATAAGTTAATGAAAAATGGCATAGTTGATTAATGGACAAGTGGCAGCTGTAATACATGACATGTGACCTAGCTTTAATGGTGACATATGGCAGCATATATACTTGATACATGTTGAACATGCCTTTAAACATATGGACATTCCATTAGATGACACCTAACATCTTAGATGAAACATTCAACAGGAGCACACTTGGTTAAGCTCATTTCTTGTTCTTCCTTCTCTCACTCACACCACCGAAACTCTTTTCTTTCACCTCCCTAAACTTGCTTATGGTTATGCCTAATTGTTCCACAAAAAATCGATGTTTTAGCCTCACAAAATTAAGTAAAAGATCAGCTTGAAGTTGCCTTACTAAACCTAGCCGAAATCCATCTAAGTTTTACCTTGAATGTGTAATGTTTCTACTTACTTGCAGTACTGGATTGACTTGATCTTTTGATATTGAATTGGAGTTGAACATGTAAGTAAATGATTAGTTTTTATAGCATGTTATGATAGATAATTGATGATGATGAATTAGAATGAATTACAAATGATGTTAATGATTGATTGTGCTGGAAATTTCTACATAAACTTAGGTACTTTTTTGTTATGTTTTTGCATGTAAGAAAATAGCAAGTTAAGGATTGTTGTATGGATGATTTAATTTGAGATTTTAGGTATAATTGATGAAGAATTCATGGTAAAGATAGGTGTTATTGAAGTGTTCTTGAATCTGGAAAATTAAAGTTGTAGGTCAAAATTCTGGTTTCAATTTTATCTTCCTATTTTGATCTATTTTACATAAATTTAGAGCATGAATTTGGAGAAAATCAAAAAATGAAAGTTGTATATATAGGTCTTAGCTTGACCCCTATGAAAGTGTCTTGATAAAATAGTGACTACAACTTGAGTTATGATTGTTTCCCTAATACTGCCTGTGGCAAACCCCTATGTAGGAACCTTATATAATTTCCTAATTTTGGAGGACTTTAGAGATCGAATTAGTCCAAGTATAAAATATAAAAAATGATTATTGATGTCTTATTAATGATTCTGTGAAATAGTTTGACTAGAAGATATCTTGATAAGTTTATGTAATTAATTGAAGTCATATCCTAAAGAATGGACTGTTTTAATGTAGTTGAGTTCAAATCTAGAAATTATGAGTTGTTTAAGGAATAACTAATTTCTTTTAATGCAAACATGATCTTCAGAACATGAGAAATGTATACAAGGTATGGACGAATGAGCATTGAAGGACTTGGGGTAATTATAACTGAGAATTGGTAAATGTATGAATATATATTACTGGAAAAAGTTTGGTTAATGTATAAATCTAGCTTGCTAAAATTCCAGATTTAAAACAGCAATTGTATATGTGTTATAAGAGGCCTTTTATCATGAAAAATATTCAAGGATAAGTGTAAATTATGAATTGATAATGATATAGAGATTTTCTTATTAATGTAATGTGATTCAAAGTATATAAGTGATGAATTGGGAATGGTTGAATGAGAACTAGGAAATTGTGTGAGTGTATAATCTTAGGAAGAAGAATGATAAATGTTTAAGTGATGAATTGAAAGTGATCAAGTGTATTAAGTCATAATCCTAATTGTAAACTACATGATGCACAAATTTTGATGAATGTATAAGTATGTTTTGTGAATAAGATTTCATAGCCAGAATAATCAATTAAGCATGTATTAAACATGACATATATACATGTGTAACTTTGAGCGTTCATTTGATTGATCAATTGGCAATGTGTACATGTCTGTATTGTTTGATTTAGAGGCACACATCGACCGACACCATCCAAACATTGTCGGCACATTAAGGCAATAGCTAATAGTAGTGTACTCTGAGTTTACCTAGTTGTGTAAACTCAAATATTTATGCTTCTATTTAAATTATTAGTATAGTGGGTAATCTAGATATGAGATTTCCATAGGTAATGTGTTCTGTTCAGATTGTGTTGATTAAACTTAATTCCTTTATATTGAATTGATATTGATATAATTGTGATATTACTAATTCCGGACAATTGATTGTTCGAGGAGTTCGATAGTTAGGATTATATTGGGAGTGTTTATGATTTGAATGTGATTAGATCAGATGAACTGTGAAAATTGAATGTGCTCATTAACTGAAAATGACTGATGATATATTTTATGAAATGTCATACTCCATTACATGATGCATGTTCACATAAAGGAGTTGTGACTAGAGTAGCCAATGTGAAAAGAGCTTTAAGCTCAGTTGTGCTCATCAGGCCTCAGGCTCAACGTGTAATGAGCCCGGTATCCATAGATAAGGTACAGTACTAAAAAGAGTCCGGTATCCACAACAGATATGGGAAAGTGAAATAGGCACTCGGTCACAACAAAGTTAAAATGAAATGAGTCTCATTTGCATTTGCATTTATATCTTTAAATGTGTTCATGATATTGATTACAAATGAATGTTGAACTATGTTGTGTTGATATTGAGAAATGCTTATGACTTTGATGGTGATATAAAGAATTTTGATAAATGAGTGTTATGTTATGAAATGATTGCATGATATTCCTGCATTTAGAATGTACTTCTAGAATGACTTAAAAAGTGATTATATTTTTAAATGTTACTTGTATTATGCCGCAAATTGTAGAATATGAGTTATAACTCTGAATGAAGGGTTCCTTTGATTAAGCTGAATGTTATTCATTGATATATATGTGTTATGTTTTGAGTGAACACATCGATGATGGTTCACTCACTGAGCTTGCAAAACTCATCAAAATTGTAACGTTAATTTTCAAGTATTGAAAGGAGACCTTGCTAGTAGAACAAACTAACTAAAGTTTAGTACTATTCATTTTGGATCAAGATATGGCTCAAAGATCTGATCAGCTGTCATCTGAGGATTTTAGATAAAGTACTTTGTATAGTTTTCAATTTATATAGAATCTTTTGTTTAAAAAAGTGTGATCACAGATGGTTTCTATATTGTAAATATATCGATGGTTTGTAATGAAATAACAGTGTAAAACATGTTTTGTTAATGAAATGAGATAAGTTGTTTTTATGATTACTTATGATATGTATGATGCCATATTAAGTGAATGTGACTACTCTAACATGTCATTCCTGTAGGGTATATGCTCATATATTCTCAAGAATTTCGAGCATATATCATATGGTAGTGGTGTGTTACAAAAATAAATATTAAAAGAAAAATAAAAATATGAATAAATAAGTATAAATAATTTCACTTTACTAGCTTCGAACTGAATAAAAAATTTTAAGTTAAAAATTGGTACCAATAGCCATTTGAGATAATGACCTAGGAGAGTAGTTGGGGGTATTCATCACAATGTGTTTACTCTCTCGTAAAAAGGCTAGGTGACTTTCCAAACAAGCACTAAATTCTCTTGTTTTGTTTAATTTTATACCTTATTAATAAGGGGTGTGAATATGTTCAAGAGTTAAAGGATTTTATCTTATGCATATTCACTTTATGCATGGAATTGAATTTTATGATTTGGCTTGAAGTTTGAAGGATGAAGTGAATTGAGTTAATTAAATCCTTAAGTGTAGAAACGGGTTATTACAGTCAACTTATGAATTGATATAAATAGTTAGTTGTATATTATTTTAAAGACCTTTATGATTGGATCAATAATACAGACTTTTTATTGGTATATTTGATTGGTTTATAATTTTTCCATAATTGTTTATTATTTGAGATGTAATGATGGAATTGGCTTATTTGATGACAAGCAATTGCTTATGTGTGAGGAAGTTTGATGTATGCTAGACATACACTAATTTTAGCATTATTTTCATAGCATATTGATTGTACTTTAGATATTTTGAAGGATTTGATCCTTAAAATGAGAAGTGTTTTTATTTCAATTCTTATTTCTACTTCTTTAAGGAAAAGGAGCAAATTTTGAGGCAAATCAAAGCAAATGTGGAAGAATTAAATGATGACATTTGAAAATGGAACGTATGTGTCACTATGTTAGGGTTATATTATATAGTGGTTCATTCTATTTCACCTTTTTTAGACCTACAAACCTTAGATCAAGAAATATGGGACTAGTATAGGGTGGTAAAGATTTGCAAAGAAATTATAAAATGTGCCAAACGTAAAATGGCCTCATTAAAGATTAAGGTTTTAAATAAAAATAAGAGGGGAAAAAAAGAAGAGGAGCTTTATGGCCAAGAAAGAGATGGAAAGCATAAGGAAGCAATTACGAAGCCATTCTACAATGGTTTTTGATCAAAATTAAGTCAATCTTAAAAGATAGACAAGATTTCAACAAAGACACAAAAAATTTGAGATTCAAGACTCATCATAATGATCTCTTACTCATATTTTCTTTCTTGTGTTTTAGTTTTTATTCTTTCTTTAATTATGAACTAATTAGGTTATATGTTTAGAACCTAGGATCTATGTATTGAATTGATACTCCTAATCACCAGATTTCCCTGTTTTGACCACTCTCAAAATAGGTTGGAATATTCAATTATTTGATTGCATTGAGATTTAAGGATAAGATGTATAGTTAGATCACAATATAGGTAAAGAGGGTTAGAAGCTACTCGAGAGGAAGCTACTCGAGAGGAAGCCACAAGATCTTCTTAGATTAGGGTAAGAACTATCATAGAACAAATTATATTGTCTTGATTTGAGAGGAATTTCATTTGACTAATCTAAAAATAGGGGTCATATGTCTCGATAAAGAATATAGTCTAAGTTAGGAATTCTTATTGGTATAAGAAACTAGAATCATTCATTAATTTAGGGTAAAAGTTTAATATAGCATAAGTCCTTGGAAAAACCTTACCTAAATCTAATTATATCGTAGATTAATTTATTCTTGATCGTTGATTAATTTTGTTGTTTAGAGTTATTATTTATTTTATTTTAATCTTCAATTGATCTTAAATGGATGGTCTATCATATTAAGTTAGTAATGGTTGGTAATTAACTAATAGTTTTTATAGGATCGACCTGCTAGCTTATGCTAACTATAGCTACACCATACACTTACAGTTTAAATACATAGTATATATAGATGTGGGACACCTCATATTCAGCCAAAATTTATGTTTTTCTTCATATATTTACTTTAAATAGCCTCTAATTTTTGATAAATATTATCTCTAAGGTTAAATCTTCTTAATTACTTGAAAATATAAAAAAGAAAAATTCAGTAAAATCATTAAAACAAAGAAAAATACTAAGTAAAATATGTGCATATTTTATGCATATCAGATGCTTCTAACCTCTGTTCTTCATTAAACTTTGAATTTATCATAAAATGTTTATTTCTATTATGCTATAACCATTTAAATAACATTTTCTTTACCGCGTAACCAATTACAAAGTATCACCCTTATAATATGGTGCTTATTAGATTGTGAAGATGGTGAGGTAAGTGATCTTGATTATTTTCTGTACTATCCTAGTACAAGATTATAGGCTAGTGGACCTATCATTTTGCAATGGTGAAATGGTAGGTAGAGGTCAATCCGATAAGGATAATTTAACTACTAAGTTTAACCATCCTAGTATTAAATAACCAATAATAAATTGTGTGATTGATTAAAACTAAAACCTTATTAAACTAAATAGATTGAAACACCATTAGAAACATTCAAACAAGTAATCAACAAGAAGAAATCAATATGATATAACATCTAGAATAGAATTCTCCGTAATGTTATCTTATACCTTTGATTTAGCTGTTTAGAGATTTTATTGTTTAAACAAGCAAAGTACCCTATTGTAATAAATTACCATGTTTCAATATACAACCATGTATCCCTTGGTTGATTAAATGATACATCTAGAAAACTTATATGAATGCACCAAGTTATATGAAGTCTTATAAAAGGTACCCTTCGTACTAAAATGATTATGTAGATGTATATCTAGTTATGCATTCAATCCTTAATATATGTGCATAATTCTATTTACTAGTAGGTCTAAGCTTTTACTTATATTTTGACTAATGTTAAGATTAATACATATATTTCACAAATGTAGAACTCTTTACTATAAAAACCAAAGTCAATATATAAATAAATCAACTAAGGTTTCATCTACAAATCTAGCTACTAATTATTCTTGAAATAATAAAAATAAACAAAAGAATAGAAGAACTCATTACAAAGATTTTCCCAGTAATAATCTTAATCCTTTGATTTAATTTTTTCTTTATTGGAATGGTTCTAATCTCATATTTTTAAAATATAGCTGCCAAAACTTTTTAAGGCACTCCCTCTCTAAAGGATTATTAGAACTAATTACAACCCGAAAACCAAACTAATCTATGCAGGTTTTATTAGGGTTTATAAATTGTTTTATTGCATGTTTCTCAACCCATGTACTTTACTGTTTCTATACAAATATTTCTAGAGAGGAACACGGGCTTTGACATGTTTGCTTCTGGGCCATATAGCCTTATGTAACTTCTTCATCATCTAACATGGTCTTTTATTTCATGTATAGTAAGTATATCATATCTTTAACATCAAATTTTATGATGGGAACATTGTGTTTAACATCAAATTTTATGATAGGAACAGGAACATACTCTGACACAAAAAATATTCTAGGCTTTGTTTTATCTTCTCGACAATTGTTTACGCCTAAAGAGGGTCGTGCCCTAGAAAATGGTCATCTACATCACTAGATGTGTTCAACCCAAATTGAGTTTTTTCATGTTTTACCTTATAAAGCACTGGCCAACATCATTCTTAAGAAACTTCTTCAGACTTATATGCAACATAACTTAACTAGAAAATGGTCATCTACATCACTAGATGTGTTCAACCCAAATTGAGTTTTTTCATGTTTTGCCGTATAAAGCACTGGCCAACATCATTCTTAAGAAACTTCTTCAGACTTATATGCAACATAACTTAAAATCCATTAAATCAAGATCATTTAGACGGAAAATGCAGTGAAATACTAAATAAAATATATGCACATTATTTATTACACTTTTTATGTAACATCCCTCACCAATAGGAAGGGTATACTGATAAATTGCTATGTTTAGAAGTGTTCCTGATATATTCAT
>JANSVA010000004.1:27052546-27067010 GCA_025504915.1 Erythroxylum reticulatum | reverse complement strand
CACGTAGCACTCCCTTATCTTAGGATATGTATCGGAATGACCTACGGGCATCCCGGTACATACCCTAGGGTAATGGGGTGTTACATTTTATGTCTCAACTCGGGAGACATGTATTTGATTTACTACTATCCTTTGATTTATTCATAACATTCAACACAATAACTCACTATCTTACAGATGTTTTGAATAAAAGGATGGTCAAATTTTGCAACAAATTATTGATTTAACTTTTGATTCAATGGTCATATGGTTGGAATAAAGAGGAGGCATGAAATTTTTTAAATCTACAATGAGGGTTTATTGAAGTAAAGCTTATAGACAAGGTTTTGGAAGAAATATGTATTGTCTCAAAGATGTGGCTTGTACTGATTGGTTACCACCACCGATCACATCAATTAAAAAATGTAGTTTTCATCTTTTTCCTCTCTCTTTGATATTGAATTTTAGGAATTTCAATTTGAATCAATTCTTCAATTCTTTATTAAACAAAACGAATATTCTTAGCTAATGAGCTTTGGATTTTAAGTTCATCTGCTAACTTATTTTCTCTTGTTAGTTTGTTTCCCTTCTCTTTCTTGATACATGGGAAAACCAAACCCTGATAATTTACAAAAGGTCTAAGTAAGCCTTTGTCATTATCTATGATAATATATTACATTTTAATACTTTCACATCGATACTAGTAGTACACTAAATTGTAATATTATAAAAAAATTTCAGTTCCTAGCATCTAGACCATCAATATAGCCTATCTGGTGATATATCTACACAACCATCAAATATCAATATAATCTTAACAATCATTTCTAAAAATATTACTTAAATATGTGATTTTTACCTTAATATTTCACAAATGGTTTAAATAAATGTCTAATGTTATCTCTGCTATCATTTTTGCATTCAAGGTACAATGATTTTCATTTTAGCAATTTTAAGGGCACAAAACGGTACTAGAGGTAATGTTAGGAACTTAGACCTTCTATAAGATTTTGATATGCAAATTGCACCTTTAACCTCTCAGAATATGTTATGTCATTTCTCTTTTTGTCTGGATATGTTAAAAGAAGTGTTCATTTGTTTCTTAGGAGCAGGGATGAAAAAAAAGCATATCTTAACTCAAAGTTAATTGGTTAAATCCAAGTTGAATAGGCTTCTAACTAGACTTGGACTTGAGAGGACCAGCTAAGTCCAACTAATATTGATTCGAACAAAATGATGCGTTTTTGATAAATTACACCCAAATAACATTGTTTTATTTGAATAAGCGTGGGTCAGGGTGGCCAAGCCTCCCAATTCTAAAGTTATGACAAAACGACACCATTTGAACCCTAATCGGGTTGGACTTTAAATTTTTTTAACTTGATCAAACTTAAATAATAAGTGACTCAAGTTTGACCTAACTCACTACCATCTCTACCTAAAAATTAAAGAAGTGTTTTTTCCCCCCTTCTTTTTATATAGAGAAGTTAAAACATAATTTTTTTCTCTCTTCTTTCTTTATATAAAAGTTGGAAAAGTTTTTTTTTCTTTTTTTATAAGTTAAAAAAATAGTGGTTTTTTCTTGGAGTTTTAACACTGATGGTCCTCATCCATAAACATTAAAACGGAGACAACCTTTGGTACTTACCATATTAACCATTTTGAAATAGCAAGGTAAAATCACAACTTTAAGCCATGTTTTAAAAAATCATTTTAAGATTATATTAACATCTCATTGGTTTACGTTACCTAATTATGACATTACATCTTGTCTTAATATTTTTAAAATAGTATTGATAATACTCTAAATCTTAAAAAGGTTAAATTTTTAGCAACTTTTGATATACAGAACGTTAATTTTATACTTTTTTAAGTACCTTTTATTTGATTCCTTTCTCTATGCAATATGTGTACTTAATTTAATATCATGAGCAACAATTAGTCAACTACACTAGCCATAGGATTAAATAGAATCCCACGCTCTGTGTAAACCTGACAGATCCTGTGTTCCCCTTTACCCTATTTTGTCAGTTCCAAAGCCTTCTTAGCTATCCAATTTCTTTTTATTTATTACAATGAAGGGATGAAAACACTTTAGAAACGGGGGAAATAGAGACTATGGAACACAAGATCTGGGGTAGTGTAAACCTACTCAAAATCTTCTCAAGTTCAAGATCGTGTATAAGGGTAATCGGTTTAATCCTATCATCATTGTGTAGCTTGCGTACTATACGGTGTGCATAGTCATCATATTCTCAGTAACGTAGGCCAAAGTGTTACTTTGCTCCAAGTTAATTGCACTTACCTTTCTCTCAGCTGGATAAGTTGAAAATTTTGCAAATGACAAAAATAAGAAGAAATTTTCCCCAATGAGCTTACACGAAAATGTTAAGAATGAGATTGAAAAATACTTCATTATGCAGAATGCAAGTTTGCACCTCATTTTCAAACTTTGTAATTATGTATTTTAACAGTTACTAATTCGATAGCCATCATATGTGGGCTTAGTCGAAGAGAAGTTTCTTATATAGTTTAGTAATTTTTTTAGGTAAAAAAATAGTAAGCCAGAAAGTTCTCAACTTCAAAGACCCAGACACAAAAAAGCTATTCATAGCAGTCAAGAGAAAACGATGATCAGGCATCAAAAGAATTCATTAATCCGCCTTCTACATCTTCACTACCAATGGCTTAAACGGTGTGAGCTTGGCTAACATTTGAATAACTAAAACGAAACAATAAAACTGAAGATAGAGGTGTAAGAATAGAAATCTCTACTCAGTTAAATGTTTTCTTCACTGGATGATTCAGGTAGAAACTGTACCTCTGAAATATAAATTTAGGATTATTACAACTACAGTTGAAAGTAAGTACCGGCTTTCAACAACTGCACCTGATGTTGTCCTGCAACAGAAAATATACAGTTTAGGATACGCTTACATCACTGACAGAGATACATGAGGCCCAGTAGTGCAGTGAGCCCCTCAAAATTTTAAAAAATTAATTTTTTATTTTGAATATATATATATATATATAGATACAAGAACGAAATTATTTAAGAATTAATGCTATATTGAGCTCCCAAAAATTAAAAAAATAAATATTTAGGCCCTCCTACTATAAATTTCTGGCTCCGTCACTGGCTTACTTAGTTACTATGATTAAAGAAATTACTGGTTTTAAATATTGAAAGGCGAAGTATTATTGACCAATGATAAGTTTTAAATATTGAAAGGTGAAGTATTATTGACCAATGATAAGTAACTATCATTTAAACCACTACATAACATAAACAGTAACCCAGTTCTGAGTGCGATAAACATACCTGCGAAGATGATTGTTAGGCTTGCAAGTAATTACTAAAAGGGTAAGCATATTCTTCTTATGCTAAGTAATTAACTGAGTTACTAATATATGTAAATATATATGCATATTTATTCAAAGAAATATAAAATTTTCCCAATGTATGTGTTTTGGTATCGTCATAAAGCACGGATAGTGGGTTCCATAAATTATGATCTAAATTTTGTTATTAAGTACCCAAATTAATTTAGAGAATACAATATTAAATGTTAGAACTCTTTTTCAAAGATGGTTTATTATGTCAACATGCCTCGCTAATTTCAGCGCTTTTAATTACAACTTCTCTTTTTTCTTCCTTTTTTTTTTTAAAATCTTCGAAAGATAAGACACTATTGACTAAGAAAAGAGTCGGACTGTCTTAAGCTAGCAGACAAAGTACGGAATTGCATAGCCTTCATCCTTAACAAGAAATGTAGTGCTTCAACATAATGAAAACAGAGAAGCTGACAAAGGGAAGTGATGAGAAGGAGAGAGAGAGAAGAGAACGGTGATGGTTAAACTTAAGTGAGAAATGTAGTTGGAACTAAAGTGCTGAAAACTGTACCAAACTGCAAACCTAGCACCAAAGCAAGCCTACAAGAGCATCAACGAAAGAATATGAGAACTCATCGGATTAGGATTACCTTGCCACAATACCAGAAGCTGGTTTGGTCTCAAGTCCAAAATCAAAGGGGAAGAGTGGGTCATAATGTGCATCCCCAACGTTCATGGGCAGTTGATCTACACTTTTAAACCATGTCCTAGAAAGCTTTCCAGTGAAACCATAGTCTCCAAAAATGACATCGGCAATACCTTCACCTTCAGTGCCTGGTAACCATGCCGCCACTAATGCATCAATTGAAGAAATATATGGCTCGATCACAATGGGTCTTCCAGAAATTACAATAACAACACACTTGACAGCTGCACAGACATTATTGATAATGGCTGGACCGGGATCCAACATTTCTAGGTCCATGCTGTCTCCTGCAGTCTCAGCATAGGGGGCCTCACCAACAACAACAATAGCGTATTCAAATTTATTGGCCTTCAAGAAGCTGCTATCAGGGTCGGCTTGAAAAATAACTTTTGTACTTGGATCAACTGCAGCTTTTATGGCACCTAGGATGGTGGTTCCTTCGAAGAAAAGAATGGTGGTGCTAAGTTCATAAAATCTTGTCAAAAAGGCAGCAAAGAGACTTGGGAATGAGCCAAGACTTGCAAAATATTTTAAATTTTAAATATGGTATAGTGAACAAATGATCTTTTAGGAAGAAACTCAGTTTTCTTCAATGGATAAATGTTAAGACTTACCAATAGCAGTTGAACACTCCAAATCATTGCAAAATTTTTCGAAGTTCATAAAAAGAGTTTTATAAATATATATTCATGATTCACTACACACACAAGGTTCAAACCACCGACTGAATGATTTGAACTCCATTTGTAACTCTCTTTCCTGACAAAGACACACTTTCAGAATATGACACTGACTTTAATGACCAAATTCCTAAGCTTTGGTGATTTGCTCTCTACTTTCAACACTTTTTCTAGGGAACATTCTTTTCCCAACCTAGGGGGTGCTGGTTCTCTTTGAAATTTTTTGGAATCATAATGTAGGTGCACACAAAAGGACAAATTCAAATTCATGTCTAAGCTGATCAAGAAAATGATAAATTCTTTTCTGAAGTCTAAAACTTGTTCAAGTTATGTTCAATGGAACATACCTCTTGTGTAGTTGTTGCCACTGAATCCCTGCCATGTAATTGTCCATCCACCACACTGATAGCCCAAATTATCTATATGAGTACCGGCAACTAGAATCTTTGATGCCTTCTTTGGAAGGGGTAGTAACGGATTAGTTCCATTTTTTCCATTCTTCAGGAGCACTAGTGACTTCCTCACAGCTTCCCTTGCCAAGTCTCTATGTGCCTGCATGTATGATACGATGTTTAGCATTCATGGCATCAGGATCTAGATCATAAATTCTCAAGTTGTCACAGGAAAACCAAAACTAAAATGTACTAAATACAAATAAAAGAATTCAATTAAACAAAGTTACGAGTCAGTAACCTGGCTTCCTAGCTCACTGACCAGGCTAAGATCAGCCAATGGATTTTCAAAAAGACCCATACTGAACTTGACTACCAAAATCCTTCTAACAGCATCATCAATGCGATCCATTGGGATGTTATCATTCTTGACCAAGTAAGTAAGATCATCAATGAATTCTGTATAGTTAAGAGGGACCATAACCTGAAAACAAAATCAAATGATCATTCACATTCAGTAAGGATGGCAAAAAGTAATCTCAAATGACATTGACAAAGTAAGTTGCTAAGTGTTAACCATGTCAATGCCAGCTAGGATCCCAGAAAGGACAGAATATGAGTAGTTTGCATGTGGTGGTGACGTGATCCTGTCAATACCCTCCCAATCTGAAATAACAAATCCCTGAAAAGTTCATCAGATTCATCGAGCATGGTTAGCATGATTTTCTACTGTACAAAATGCATGCATGATCACTAGATTCGTAGTATGACAGGCTCAAACATAAATTCTTCAAAACTACAAAAGTTAGAAAGGCAAATTCACGTCCATTGCCATTAAGTAGTTAGAAGATGACTACATCTAATATGTTAGTTATGCAATAGTTCCATTGTGATGGTTTTGGTCCAATCCCATTACTGAATATAGTGAACATCATAATCTTTTGTCAAGATTTACCAGCTTCCTAGAGGCAAAAAACAATTGCAACGCAGAATGTTGGCAGTAGAGAAACAACGGATTTAAGTGGCAGAAATGCAATTGAAGACTTATTAAGATTAAGAAGAATACATAAGGTATTGAACATGAAACTAGTAGCAGAGTCAAAATAGAAAATCAAGATGATCAATTAGAGTGCAGTAACATAATGACAACTCAAGCATGCAAAGAGAATAAACTAAATGCAGTGAAAGAGCAACTTGAGAAACAATGTGCAAAGATGTGAAGAAGAAACAAGCTGGATGATACATCACTAAGCGATGCACAATGGTCGAGACTAAGTCATGGAATTGTCAAGAGGAGTTAGAAATCATGAGAACAAGAATGCAAGTTTCACTTGGTATAGCGGGAAATCTTTTGTAAGAAAAACTTATCAAACAGAAAAAACCGAAACAGAAAATCAACAAAAATACTGCAAAACAAGTGCAAAAGAAATCAGTCGCATAAAGGAGAATTAGTAGAATTGAACAAGTTTGGGCATTTACTTCATTCTACCTATCCAGATCCAGCTCATTTGCAAGAACAAAAATTTTATAAAACAATAAAATGTTGCAAAGATATCTAAGAAACTTAATAGGAAAGCATGATAAGCCAAGAAATCAAAACAATAACTTAACCTTAAACTTAAGAGTGCCCTTGAGGAAGCCAGTAATGAGGTCGTGATTAGCATGCATCTTCTGCCCATTCCAGCTTGAATAAGAAACCATGACTGTCGAAACATGCTTGATTACTGAATCAGCATAGGCAGGCATGTGGATGCTCAGTAATCCATGCCTATCAATTACTGTGTTGTTTTCATTGATGCCCTTGGTTGTCCCACCATCGCCCACAAAGTGCTTTGCACAGGCTGCAACATTTTTCCTGCAGAAACAGAGAGAAAGTAATACGAAATTATTGATCAATGGAGAGACGGCAACTTTGATAAGCACATTGTAGAGTAAGAGGAAGCGAAAGTAAAGGGAAAAAAAAAATTTAAAAACTTGATGAACAGGTTAACAAAACAGAAAAGTGAAGAGTGATATTGTTCAAGAAGGCGTAAAATAAGGACTAGGAGTTCTTCAGCGCATGTTTCCAGACCTATAAAAGCACAAAATAACATACTGGAGGAAAGACAGAGGAGTAAGAAACCTTCTTTATTTGCTTCATTTTAAGCATATAACTGATATCACTACATACCGCAAACAAATATCAGTTTACACAATGTAAATTTCATTCAATTAAGCCTATTTCAGAAAGGATGTCCAAGCTTTGTATTTTCCTACTTTTTTTTTTGGTAAATTATTTTCTTACTTTTTACCAACATATGGAACTCCCTTCCGAGAATTAGTTGGAGGATCCCCTTGCAAACCAAGTATAATATCCGTCATGATTTCCACAAGTTTGTGATCCTCACTATAACTTTCGTAGCACCGGCCCCACCTTGGATCTCTGCAAACCTTTAAAGCAGACATTAGGATAAATACAAGAAAATATGAGGTAGGTATATAGACACGTGACACCAAGTACGAGCTAGGTATGTACACAAGAGATACTAAGTCCATCGGTAAATTTATTTATTGAGAGAGCTTGTTATGTAAAAATCGCATCATGTTACTTACTGCAATACATGGAGCAAATACATAGGGAATCCCTGTGGCTCTAACCTCAAGAGCAGTTGCAGCACCAATCCTCTTTACTAGTTCAGGATCCCGGGTAGCTCCAAGACCTATATTGTGGGGAAATATAGTAGCATTATAAACATTGTTGTGCCCATGAACAGCATCAATGCCATAGATCATAGGAATCCCCAAACGACTTGTCAAGGACCCATTTTGAAATCCATTGATCATATTGACCCAATCAGAAGCAGTAGCCTCAGGAAGTGGAGTGCTCCCCCCACCACTTAATACACTACCTGCGGTCAGCAAGCACAAAAGGTATCATTTCGTTTGCTCATAACAGTCCATATTCACATTACTTTTATTATGTGACAAGTGTGTTAGTTATCATCCAATAAAACACAAGGAAAGCAAGTAAAATTGCATGTATGTGTAAAATGGGTCCTGGGTAAGTAGTACCAATGGAGTAGGTCTTGAGAATATTAGGAGAGGCAACAATTCTATCAATTTGGATCATCTGAGCAATCTTCTCTTGCAGAGTCATTCTGCTCATGAGGTCCTTAATCCGAGCCCCAACCGGTTGCTTCGGGTCTTTGTATTTTGCATACTCTGCTTCTACTACTATCCCCCATGAGAAGAACATAATCCCCAGCCGCAGTATCAGTGATATCTGACACATTCTAACTTCTTTACCAAAACGCCAAAAGTTAGAATATAAAGCATCTGAGGCAACACTATATGTTCCGCATCCTTAAGTTCTTCTCTTCGTATGAGAAATCAGAGCCTGCATTTACAAGAACAAACTAAAATTGCATAACTATGGTGTTACTATCACTCATCATCCGAGATCGAAGAACAGTAGAAGTTTTCTAGTTCTTGAAGAAATGCTCAAGTAGAGTTGGAAATTTCAAAAGTTTGGTTTGTTTTGTTTCTTTTTTTTTTTTTCCCCTTTCTCCTAATTTTTCCGGGCATCCAAACATGAGGGCGCAATAATCAGAAACAAGAACGACATTGTGTCTTAAGCAAGAGAGAGAGAGAGGAATGATCTCTTACATTTTGGAGAATGCAGAACGGAGAAGAGAAACTAAAATGAGTAGACAAGTACGTACCTCTTGAGAAAGCGAGGGGGCATTGGGAAAGTTGCTTCTGCATTTACTTAACGAGTTTAGCTGGAGACTCAAGTCTTTTTCGGCACATGTTATTGAATATTTATCTTTATTATGATTTAATTAATAAAATAAAACTTATTTAGATGAAAATTTGAATAGAAAAACTAAAAATAAAACATATTTACTTTCTTAAAATTTTGTTCTTAAATTAATCAATTGGCTGACAAATGTAATAATAATATAAACCCACAACTCAAAGAAAATGTCTAATTTTCTCACAACAACTATTTCAAGTGTTGTAAGACAGACCAGACCATTATTAAATAAATAAGATAATTAATGTAATCACTGATGATAGTGCACCTAAGAGAACACCAATCCGAAAACCAAAGTGAGTCCATTTCTGGGCTCTAAGAGAAATGGATTTTTCACACTTGATAAACAGTTTCATCATATGAATATGCGTCAGCCTCGGTGTATAATTTCTTAATAATAATAATATATATGAAGCAAAAATTTTCCCCCGCTGAACATATTTTTGACAATTCTATCTACTTGCTCTTTCTTTTTCACTGGAATATATTGACCAAAGGAAGTTACCATGCTCAAAATTTGAAAAATGAGTGTAGGATCCATTGAACCATTTATCAACAACCACAAGGAAAGAGAGAGATTAACACTTAAATTGCTATTTTAATCCTTATTATTCCAACAACATAATTTAGAGACTTCCTCCACTAGATGGACCAATGAAACCTTACTAATATTCAAATTATGAAACTTTTAGATTCACGATTTGGCACTTGAGAGTGTCAATTTCAGTGACCTCCTCGCACTTGGATCAAGCGTCCCCAACGAATTTCACAAAGATCTAAAAACTCTTTTGACTGCCCAAATCCCCCTTACAACCTATGATTAGCTTTTTACTTAGCTTCTTTAGTTACTCCCATCACTTAGGGGCTTACTACTGTTTAGGTTTATACTACTTTTAGTATTATGAGAAGAAAGGGCAATGAAGATCCAATAAAAAACTGAAAATTATGAATCTTTTAAGATCAAACATGTTTTATGAGTTTGTTTTCTTATTTCCTATTAACTTTAAATAGCTATTAGTTAAATTAAAGAAACAAAAGTTTAGATGAAATTAATGAATGGAGTAATTGGAGGACATCGAACCTGTTCTATACAAAAAAAAAAAAAAATGGAGCATATTAGTTTCTCTGTTCCATGAAGGTTGCAAGGTGCACAAAATTCAGGCCAAACTCTCAAATATTGTTCTTGCTATTATAATGCCAACCCTAACCTATGTCATCATGCCATAATTAAGGAACCAAAACCTCTAATATCTTAACAACCTACAATAGCTCCAATAAGAACTGTTAAAAGTCGTGAACAAAAGGGTATCACTTGTAAAATTATTGAGTGTTTATTTAGTTTAATAAAATTAAGTAAGAGAAAATTTTGGGAAAAGACAATTACATAATTGACTCTTATCACTATATCAATTTTTTGTGTGTAATGAATTAATATTTATGATCATTTTAGGAATATTTTTTATATTTGAAATTATACAAGATATATGACAATAATAGGTATGTATACAAATTTAACATTTTCTTAATTAGTTCTTTTTTTTATTCAACAAATCCTTCAAGCTAAATATTAATAATTGTCTTAAAATGCTAATATGACATTCACTTGGATGTTACTTCACATTAACATCTTTATATAAAATCTGTGGCTTCACAATATCATAAGTTATTGTATAAAACTTTATTAATATTAGAGGACTCAATTAAGAAAAATAATATGAGTAATGCTTTAATGAAATTTAGAGATTGCAATGGCTAGCCTAACCTTTTTGTTTCTAACTTATACACGGATTAAAGTTAGATCCCAATCACAATTTTGAGCTAAATAAAATAATATTATTTTGATTGATTTAGTTGAACAGTTTCGATGAGCCTAACCCAAAGCTAAAAACTTTATTTTTTTTTTTAAATTTGGGTTCAATTTAAAAATTGACCAATTTTAATTATACCTATTAACTTGGGGTTATACTCAACACTAAACCTAATGATAACATAAAAATAACAATGAAAGATTGCTGGCACGGGCATGGGTATAGTAGCAAATGAAAGGGACTTCACTTAACATGAAATAAGAACTGCTCTTCTTCTTCTTCTTCTTCTTCTTCTTTTTTCCCTTAATAGTAACCATTTTGAGTTGTTAATTAAAGTAATATCTAAAATTGGACAAATTTAAGACTCCCAATAAATGGCATGCTTTGCATAGGAAGATATTTAATTGCTTGAGAAGAAGATATGCCTTATCCAAAATCTGAGTTTCATCGGTTAGGATACTTTTCAGAATAGTCATGTGATTATTCCATCCCTCATCATCAACATCAACACAGTTCGCTAACTTACAAAAATATGAAACCCTGATTGGACATATTCTATTATAAGGATTCAAATCAAGATCTTGGCGATTTAAAAGAGTTCATAGTCAAGTGAAATCAATCCATTTTACCATGCGAATTTTGACTGAGACAGCGAAATAGGAAGTAACGCTCCTCAATTCGTTAGCCAAAAAAGTTGTAAAAAATGAAATAAGCTTCTAAATTGTATATGAAAACTCAGATTCTACATGGAAATTAGGATGATAGTCTAAAGAAAGAACCGTAGCTTTATTTGTGAAGGAAGTTAAAGCTATTCCTCGTAAAAGATTGAATGACAATCATAACCATAAGATATGGCAAATTCATCCAAATGGGAATGGCATTGTCTCAGAGTTAAGAAATCGTTAGACATTATTTAATATGTTGAGCACGTGTGTGTATATATATATATATTCAAAGGAATGTGTAATAGTGCATTTGTTTCATTGTACAGTTGAAATCAAAATCTAGAAGGATTTACAGAATGGCTATGAGTCAACGAAGAGGAGGCTACCCCAGACAACTCACCCCCATCATCTACCAAAATTTTCAGCCTACCTCAGAATGGAAGAAGGAAGGTGGTGCCGTTGTTTTAATTGTTTATCTTCCTGGTTAGTTCAGTATATGTCTCTTTCATGCGTGCAGAGCTAATCTACTTTATGGATTCATATAACTATATATTCCTATGTCCTTACCCAAAAAAAAAAAAAAACTGTGATCTAATTCTATCTTCATTTTTGTGATTTCTCTTTTATTACCTTCTTTCTCTCTAGATCATGTTTTAGCTTGCCAACTTTTAGAGAGCTTAATTGATTCGTAAGTAAAAACTACTGCTCCTTATCATAATTCTAATGTTAGCTCTAAAAGGACCTGGTGTCTGGTGTTTGTTACATTAATTACTCTTAATGTCTATCTACACCAAACTTTTGCGTATATCTAGGGACGGATCTACATTGGAGACAAGTGGGACATCTTCTCTCGCTGTCTTCAAACAATTTTTTATAAAAAATTATTATTTTAAATTTTGATCCTATTAAAAAAAATTTTTTTTACTCTATTAAAAATAAAATTTTGCTTCTGCTTAAAACAATTTCTGGATCCGTCCCTGCTTATAACAATAACAGTACTTTCTTGGAATAAATCTTCAATCTGCATGTTACACTTACATCTTAATTATTATAAAATACAAAAAGGGTGGATATTTTATTTGAAGTTTTAAATTCTACATAAAATGGCTTCAACTTTGATTTGAGGACAAGCATGAAGCGAGTAAAAGCTCTTCAAGGTTGAAACCTTTTGATTGCTAAATATTCGACATGCACCTTGCTGAATAATGCAGGTTTCTTGAAGGAGCAAATAAGATTTACTAAAGACAAATCGGCACGCTACATTAGAGTAAATGGAGAACGAGTCCTTGGCAGCAACAGACGCCTTCGATTCAACGCAGCTTATACAATCCCCAAAAATTGCAACTTGGACGATACTGAGACTCATTTTCTTCCAGGAGTCCTTGCAATCAAGTTTCCAACAATCATCACAGCTCCTAGACCCGAGTCTGTGACAACCCAAGAACCCCCTAGTAGCCCACCAGATCCAACCAAAACTCCAAAAGAGCCATTATCTGTTGCGGACGATGCTGAAGTTTATAACCCTCCAACTCAAACAGTCTCGACCCAATCTCAAAAGGGCACTGCTGATGAACCTCCTCCAAGAGGAAATAATATTGAAACAGCCATGACAAAGAATGATGAAAACATAAAAATTTACAAAGCCGAGGAGAAAAGTAAAAAGGATGACCAGGGAAGTACAATCGCAAAGACAGCAGAGAAGCAAAAGTTGAGTGAAACAGTAAGTAGTGATCATAAAGATGAGGAGTGTCAGCCAATCAAAAGGACGTTAACAGATGTTGAATACGCATACGCAAGGGCTTCTGCTAAGAAAGTTGGTGCTAGTAGTGAAAATGACCAATCATTTGTGAATATGTTTGCGGCAGTTCTAGTGATCATGGGACTTGGGGCGTATATATTTCGTAACCCATTTGGGTTGTTTGGAAAATACTAGATTGGGTACAAAAGTTACACGTATGCCATTATATCTCAAATAGTTTGCTCATATGGATTAATACTCAAATTATTTATTATTTAGTTAATTTTCATTCCTCTAATTTAATTACTTATATTTAATTTGATTTTTAATCTATAATTTAAACTATTTTTACACTAGAAAATATAGGTCACTCCTTAACAAGATATAAATCCACACTTTTATTGACAAGCCTACCGGGGGCCTTTAATATGTCCATCATCCCAATTCCTTTATGACATATTTACTCTTTAACACTATCGTTAAAGATGGTAATGGGTCAGGCTGGGCCGACCAGGCTCGATGCGATTGACTTAACCTAACTTATTATTTTTAAAATTTTCTTTCAAATCGACATTATTTTGTCATTGTCCGGCCCAAGACTCGATCAACTCAGACCTAACCCGTTAACTTTCGAGCCCGAACCCAATTACAAAGCCCACCTATCGTCCTTGCAACACATCTATTTCGAATGTCACATACTTGTCATTCAATCCCCCATGTTTGGGGACAACTAAAAGATTGGTTCAATATCTTAATCTCTATGTATTCTTCCTAAATAAGAAGGAACAAAAATGAGCGATAAATAAAGAGGAAGTGTAACACCCCACTCTCGCAGGACTCGAGCCCGACATCAATGGGTGATGTCCGAGCTCGTGCCCTACGAGAGTGGTGTGCTAGAGCACTCATTCACTCAAAAATCGATATAAAATTTTCTTGTTTATGAAACCACAAACATATTATGCAGAAATCAATCATCACATAGGGCTCATTTTCATTTCATAAATATTTTCAATCATATAATACAGTCATCAGAAATTTCAATAGCCATTTAGGCCCTTTCACAAATACAAAACACTTTAATCGTTTCAAAATACAAATTTATATAAATAGTTGCGGAAAAGCAATTCAATACAAAATGAAGAAATGCAATGCAGATGCGAACTGATCCCGACCTCTATTCTTCACTTGTATTCTATAAGTATACTCCCGTTGACCTAACAGGATATTCTTCTGATCTTGAAAATAATTGCAAATTTTGGGTGAATTTTGCGAACTCAATGAGTTACCATAATCGATGGCTCACCCAGTCACATAACACATAATTCACATTATTGCACATTTCACATTTAATACACTTAATCATTCAT
>JANSVA010000004.1:27030497-27042850 GCA_025504915.1 Erythroxylum reticulatum | reverse complement strand
AAAATTTCTTAATCGAAAGTTTTTTATTTTTACTTTTTAGAATGGAATAAAACGTAACATAAAATCTTTTACTTTCATCCCATTTTATTCCATTTCATTGTAAAACTCTAAATCAAACAATAAAATTGTGTTACCTTATATTGCATTCCATTGCTAACCTCTTGACATTAAGCATTTAATGTTCGTCATTTTAGACCTGAATGATAAGTTCGTTCCCCGGCGCCGTGTCTGTTGTTGTGAATATCTCATGTTGTTATTCGATTCCCACAATTGGAATTTGAGATTTAAGCACGTAAAAGAGTTGTTTAACAGCCGCACTCTTCATACATTCTTAAGTAAAGAAAAACAGAAAGGGGAAAAAGATAAAAGAAGACAAACTCTGGACAATCTAAACTCTTTCCCTTTCTAATTTTGTTAATGGTGGAGTGACCCCTTTCTTTGTTTTACAGAAACACAACATGACACGGGACAAGGAACACGACATCAAATTTCGCCTTAGTTTCAAGCATTAATTCATGTTGATTAAAATGTTAAACGAGTCTAGTACCCGTTGTCCATAGGCAAAGGGATGTGGTGCGAATAGCAAGCCACAGTCCGTTATCCAGAGGTAAAGCAATGTGGATAGAATAGCAAGCAGACTAAGTTAACACAACGCCGTGGCCCCTGGGATATTTTGTGTCATTTCATCTGCAGAATATTAGCAATGACAATTTCTTCTTCTTCGTCTGCTTCAGCTTCCCTTCTCCAATCTTCTTCTTCTTCTTCATCTTTCTGTCTCTTCCTTCTCCCTCATTCTCCTCCTCCATCTTCACAGCACTATCTCCGCGATTCATCCTTATTCACTTCAACTTCCCACCAAAAACAAACCCTTAACTTAAAGTCTCCGGTGGTAAAATCCCAAAATCTTCAAATGAACACAAACCCCATGTCCCCCCCTTACAACGTCTTAATCACCGGTTCTACTAAAGGTTCTCAGCTTCTTCAAGTTTATGCCTTTTAAAAAAAAAAATAATGTTTGCGTTAACCTGTCATTTGGATGGCCTTTGGATGTTAGTTCCATTTTGGGTTTTGTTGACTAGTCTTCGACCTATGCTTCCTCCTCCCATCAATTTCCTGTGAATGTATATATGTCATACAAATTGAGATTTTTGCTTCTAGGTTATTTATTTGCAGTCCAAGGGTAGAGTTTTTTCAGCTAGTGTTAGTTTACTGCGTGACTGCAATTTCGTCCAATTTCTAAATACTGTTGTATGCTGTCCATCAACTTCCTTGCTATGCCCTGGTATTGGATTCTTTTTTTGTCACATATACTGTTTCTTCTGAAGACTATTTATTTTCTAAAAAATGTAAACATACTTGAACTTTATATTCTCTCTCTCACTGTATGTTCAGCTATCTGTGTGTATCTATTCTTTTCTTTATTGTTTCAGTTTCAAACTTAATTGGTTATTTGATCCTGAATATTGTAATCCCTCGTTTTCTCTTATTCAGGAATAGGTTATGCACTGGCTAAAGAATTCCTAAAAGCCGGCGACAATGTACTAATTTGTTCAAGATCAGGTAAGCTGTAATCGTACATCTATTCAGATGATAAAAACCTAGCTTTCTCTAAGCCAAATGTTTTATCTTGTTTAAGAAGTACTATCTGAGTATCAAAACTTTTGGTTGAAAATGTTGGAAGTTAATGATTGCAAGGGTCTTGGATCTTTTGTCCACAAAATAATTTGAAGATTCTGCTTCCATTTGTCTAGTCTTATTGAAACCATTTAACAATTTTACTCTTTTGATCAACTCATTTTTTTTATCCGATACCAACCGATTGAGTATGTGACTCTTTGGTCTATGATCGATGGAAAGCTCTCATGAAACTTTTTGGCCATGGGAGTGAAATCCAACCGGAGACATATGAAATCTGTTCTGCCAAGTCCTGAGGGATCCAATCTTCCCTTGTTACTGTGCCTATTAGTTATAAAATATGTTTGCACAAAGATCATACTACTTCTAGTTTGGATGTTGTGTTTAGAGCTAGATGTAGTTTACACTTTGATGCTGGTAGTCTATGGTATGACAAGCATGATTAGGAGATGAGAGTTCAACATAATTGGATGTACTTAGGTGGTAGGAAAGTGACCATTCAATATCTTTAGGTGTTAATTTAGGTTTTGTCAGCAATATGACTTTTCCTAAAATCTATACCCTAAAGATCCCTGTTTGGGAATTGACCTTTTAATCTCTATCTTCAAGACTCTAAAACTCAATCCTCTTTGTATTCAGTTTTTAGCTCTAGATATCAAGGGTCACTTTTCTGGATCAGCTAATCCATTCACAGGCTGAACCTCTCTGTATTCGAATATTTTTTGACCATCAATATCTTCAAGAGTTGAATGCCCTGTGTTTAAGGGCAAAAACCAATAAAATGACACAAGTTAATTTTTGAAAGAGTGCGAAGCTTGTGTTTGCAAATAAAAATATCATTGGTTCTTGAAATTTCGCAAGCTTCGTAGTAAAAGTGTGAAGCTGGTTTTCATACAAAATATCATTGCTTCCTGAAACTTTTGGCAGCTGAAAGGGTGGAGTCTGCTCTTCAGAGTCTGAGAGAAGAATTTGGACAGCAACGTGTGTGGGTACCTCCTTCATGACTCTTTTCTCCTCCTTTTTAATTGTTGTATGTCTTCTTTTGTTGCGTCTCATTTTTCTCTATTGTCTAACTCACTAAAAGTATCTCATATCAGACTTGTGGTTATGAATATTATATTCTTCTTTTGCAGGGTACAACTTGTGATGTTAGGAAAGGAGAGGATGTCAAGGATTTAGCTGCATTTGCCCAAGAAAACCTAAAATTCATTGACATATGGGTACATAGTCCCTACGTTACATTGTAGACTGCCTATGCTTTCCATTTGTTGTAGTTAGTGAAAGAATCTCATTTAGAATATTTGATATCATAGTGGACTTATGTGGATCTTCCAAAACAACCATGTAAATGAGCGTATACTATATCAGGAAGTTACCATAAGTGTGATCACTATTTCATTTTTTTGGTTGAAGTTGCAAAGAATCTGAAAGACAAAATAACTGGCACATTAGCAAGCTTATTGAAAGAGTGCTTCACATAATTTTCTAGCTTATCTTGAGTTTTTAATTAATATGTTTAACAAAGATATATCCATAATTACCACCTACAAACTTGCAACCAACCTAACCACTCTAACAGAGCACTTATTACATTGTGAGCGCAAAAACAATTTACTCAAATGGGTCTTGCCTTGTAACGTTGATTTTTCCTTCAATTTGACTAGGCTTAGTTCTGCTGTTACTCTCTTACCTCATGTTGAGAATGATGCAGATTAATAATGCAGGATCAAATGCATATAGTTTTAAGCCCTTAGCAGAATCATCAGATGATGATCTTATGTAAGGAATGACATCTTTGAACTTTTTTCATATGCTGCTGGTGTTTTTCCTTGTTTTAGGTTGTGTATTTCGTTGTAATATCTCTTAATTTTTAGAGTTTCTTTTTCTTCAGTGAAGTTGTCACTACAAACACTCTTGGTCTGATGATATGTTGTAGAGAGGTAAAAAGATTTTCTCTCACTTTCTCTCTGTTATTTCTTTTCTATTTCTTTTGCATATATAATGGTAATTCTGAGCATATTTGTTATGCCTAACTGAATTGAAGGCAATAAAAATGATGCTGAACCAGCCTCGAGGAGGTCACATATTTAATACTGATGGAGCTGGTTCAGATGGAAGACCAACTCCTAGGTATTTCTTCAATATGGTTGGAGTTTCTTGAATCATGATTTTACTGGACTTTGTAGAAAAATGTATTGCAGCACATAATGTTGAGATGTTTATCCTTTATTATATTTCTGTAATTTAACAGCATTGCCTTTTTTGCCCATAGAACATTTAATCATAATTCTTACCTCTGCTGCTATGATTCTTCAATTCCTGTTGACAGCAGGGACATGCTCCCTAGCTTATTTTGAGTTTGACAAATTTTCTCTATTGGCTGTTTGATATTTATGTGTGAATAATGAAGTATGGCATTGTCTGCCCTTGACCTCAACATCCTCACTCATCTTGAAGGCTATTTGTAATCTCAGTTCCACCAAAGCTTGTTTATCAGTTATATCAATATTTGTCTTTCACCCATTCGAAATAAACTCCAACTAGATGTCGCTAATTGTCCAACACTGTAGCAAATGGTTGGCAAAGAAGAGAAAACACCCTCTGATATGGTGTGTTATAGTTAGTGGTGTGAATTCTAAAACCAACTTGATCATATTAGTAATTTGAAGATAGTCCTATGATTACTTCTATTCCTTGAATTTCTTCGATGCCATTCCATTTCTACTTTTTGAACTTTAAATCATGTAGGGTTCTTCAAACTTCTTTTGCTGCAATTAGTTGTCATTTCTGTTCTTTCTGTTATCTTAGCCCCATTCCCCTCTAGGCGTTAAAACAAGAATCTCCTGCTAACTCTGAGCTGAAAGTTATCATTAAAAGTTTGCATTAGAGGTATTAAACAAATTTTATAGATATGATGCAATGAGGTCAGAGTCTTGGGCTTTCAAGGACAAGACCAGTGGTGCAATCTTATAGGGGTTTGTCTATTCTCAGACTTGACCATCAAGTGGATTCCCATTCCAAATAAGCTGTGAACAGCATCCTGGTTCCTTACCTGCTACAATTGGATCACTTAATTGTTATTGTTGTATTACTTATTTCTTAAATGACTGGCTGTTTCGTTGATGATTATCACTTTGTTTTTATCCAGGTTTGCCGCATATGGAGCAACTAAACGCAGTGTGGTGCATTTAACAAAATCATTGCAGGTACACATCTAGTCACTGAAGAACTATTCTTCTTAGGTCATGTATTCATCGATGCTTTTGTCATTCATATGCAACTAGAATCATATTAGTCTTAATTAGTTGATGCTCAGATTTCAATCTAGCAGTTCATATTGCCATTCACATGAATCAGAAAAGTGATGTGGGGCGATTAATGCACATTTATACAAATTCTAGATTTGATTTCCATGCTTGTGCTCTGTTTATGGTGGACCTTTTGAAGTGTTACTTTTTCTGTAAGTTTTCACTATCTTTTCTGTTTATTATTGATAAATGTAAAGCTAAAGTGCAATTGCATGTATCCCAAGTTTTCAGTTTGTTTCAATGTCTTTCCTTCTTTCTGTTGTGAAGGACACGTTGATGTTTATAAGTTCAAAATAGAGCCTTGCTTGTGCATTGCACTTGAATATGCTATTGGATGTAAATGGGATATCCTGATGATTAACTATTCTGTAGGACAAAATCATAAAGCTTTCAGGATGGTTGTGCCTTTTGTGCTAGTTCGGTTAAGTTGTTTGGGAACCATTCAGAGTCACATTGTTGAGTATATTAAATAGGGATGACAATGGGCTGCCTAAATTATGTGTTTTTAATGGGCCAGTCCATGGGCCAAATTAGGCCTAAACCAATCCGAGGTTCAACTTTTCTAAGCAAAATGGAAAGTTAGGCTTCGGTAGGCCTGAGCTTGGGTAACCCAGTCCCAGACTCAATTTAAAAAAAGACATTTTACACTTTTAATTTCAAAAAAATTACTTCACAAAATTAGCAAGACAGGCCCATTGCCATCCCTAATATTAAAGTGATTATTAAGGATTTTTATTGCTTGTGCATGCTATCTGGAAACTGATTGAATGAGCAACAGAGTGAGCAACCTGAGTTTTCTGTTGCTCTTGGGATATATGCAGTCATCTATGTTGAGGTATATGCTAGTCATCTTCGAGGGAGCAAGACAGGCTACTTTTACATTCCCACACTGGTCAGATTTAAGTCCATCATGTCATTTCATTCTCCATTAGTTTATTGGAGAGGCATTTACTTATTTTTCATGTGGAGACATTTGAAATTTTATTAGAGTGAACATGTGATGCTGATTTTAGGAACTACCAATATAGGTTGCTTTTATACTTGTTTTTCCATTTGAGCAGGCAGAGTTGCAGATGCAAGATGTTCAAAATGTCATTGTACATAATCTTTCGGTATGTTTCACACCTCAATACCAATAATCATTTTGAGTCTGAGGACATGAACATGGCTGCGGTACATGCTGCCATTGTTGGGTCTTTCCTTGAGGAAGATAAAAGTTAAATGATGAATGCTTATGGATGGGTAACAACCATTTGAGTCTTTCCACTTGATCTTAGGAATTGGATATTTGTTTTCAGAGTGTATTTCTGTATTTCTGTGGTACAAGGTATGCATGTTGTAAAACATTCTCATGTACATCCATTGCCTAAGATGCAATCTTACAGAAGAGAATATGGAAATAGGAGCATGAGGATTGTACATCTCGATAAAGCAGTAGCTATACTGCTGTTCTCAGAGTTAAGGCCTTAAGGTTAATAATATTTAATCTTACATTAACTTTAAATAAGTGAAATACTTTTATGACTTGAGTTTGATGATGGGATAAGTCTGTTCTGTTGTTAATTAACCAAGTATGATTAGGATACAGGCTTGATGTGGAGTCTAATCAGTTTCTAAGGCACTAATCGTATCATGCCTTCACCTTTAAGGTTTGATGTTTCATACACACCAGGCTATTTGTGCATATTTGCTTAAAATCTGTTGATGTAGGTTATGAGTGTCTGTAGGGAAAACGAATCTGTTTTGCTCCATAGAAAAATGAAGAGTAAGTTGTCAAGGGAATACTACTTAGTGCTGCTTTTTAGTCATTGGGATTCTTAAGCTGGATAACGATAGGTCAATTCTCTTAATATATCACTATGAAAAAAGATACATATGTCTTGCTGCTTTTCCATTTCACTATTTTTGTTTTAGTTTCATTATCTTCCCTCCATGTTGCTTTGCAGCCTGGAATGGTCACAACTGATCTTCTAATGTCAGGAGCCACTACTAAGCAGGTCAATATGATTATCACGTAGTTGTTCGAATGTCTGTTCCATAGGCTTTTGGTTGATAGTTAACATTTGATCTTTGACAGGCCAAGTTTTTTATTAATGTGTTAGCAGAACCAGCTGAAGTGGTAAGATTTATTCATAAACCTGAAGCAGCAAGCTGTTAAGTTTTAGCTTTCGGTATTGAAAGGTTTTCAGTGGGAACAAACATTACACTTTATGCTTAGGATTTAATTTTGTTGGCGACATCTGCACAGCATATTGTCACACTGTGAAATCTGTTTTGAAAAGCTGGGGTCTTCCCTGTCTGTTTACAAGAAAGCTCCCGGCTTCTTAAAAATGCGAACAACTTTTCCTGTGACAGGTTGCAGAATACCTTGTTCCAAGCATTAGATCAGTCCCCTCTAATGGATCAATGAAGCCAACTTATATTCGTTTCCTTACTGGGATGAAGGCCTACTCACAGATATTCTCAGTTGAGTGAAAAGCATAGAATTTTATACACTGTTAAAGACTTGAACTGTCAATTCAGTGGTATCATGATGATTTAGGCATGAGTGGCTTCTCACTAATTCATTTACCTGCTGTGTTCCGCATTGACAGAGGATTGCTTTTGGGGCCAGAAGAAACAGGTATATCCTGGAAGATTGAAACGCATAAAGTGATTAACGAGCTCAGAATCCACCGATACAATCCCCCCTTCCTGAAACCCCAAGGAGTCCTGTTTACTTTCCACTGGTACAAACCCCCATTCCCGAGCCCCCAAGGAGTCTTGTTTACTTTCTCCTACAAGACCAGACGCAAGCCAGCATAATGTCCTTTTTTTTTTTTTTTTTGGTTGTAAATTCAATTACTTATTTTGAAGCTAAAATGTCCCCTCTAATCCTTTATGATGATTTGAGGGCCTGTCCAATTCTCTACTTTATCCCCGTCTTTGTTTTTGGTGGTAAATCTGGAAGCATGACTTAAAAAAGTATAAAAAGCAAAGACAAACATCAACTGTGTAAACTAGGAAATTGGTTCGGCTGGTGTGGCAAATGAGGTTGAGACCCTATACCCCCTCCGCCTTGTGAAAGAAAAGGGAAAAGAAGCTTCCAAGTTTCAAGGAGGAGGAGGTCACCCGCATGTTGCACTAGTAACCATTTACAATTAAACGATGAAATACTATTAACGTTAAGGAATGTAACGGTAATTATTTAAGATAGAGGCGATTAGTTTATATGTAAAATGTTTATTAGTCTTCATTAATTATATTATTATTAATTTTTGTGTTCGTTTTTTATTCTTAGCTTATTTGGAACCAAATAGACAAAGATAGGAAGCCGATAAATTTACTTATTTTTCTAAACTCAAAGAAAGAACATTGGATTATATATTCTATATGTTTTGTTTAACTAAATTAAATAATAATAATATTAATAATCTGTTACCAAAAACCTCATTAGAGATATAGAAAAGAGGGAGTCGACAATTGGAGTTTCGTTAGAATTTTGTTATTCCGTTCAACGACTAATAATGGTCTTTATATATATTAGCAAACATGAGAATGAGAATTCTAATTCTAATTCTAATTCTAATACAAATGTAACGAACATGCTTCTTTATTCACAATTGTATCTTAATACACTGCCGTTTAACTAATAACAATCTTTCCCTTAACGCATCATTCCTTGCCTCTCTGCCAAACCTTGAAGAGTATCTCTCCTCCATCTGGACTTGACCAACGAACCAAACATTTGACCCGACGCTTCCATCAACAATCTCCTTTACCATCTTATAACATATTCAGAAAAGAACAGTCGAAGTGGACCTTGAATTTGGGCCACTCCTTTTTGTTGTGTTTTCCAAAACTTAAGAAAAAGAGAAGAAAAGAAAAAGTTTTGGGGTAGAACATCATGATATTATTGATTGTAGCAAGCTCATCATATAGAGTTGAAATGTAACAGAAAATCTTAAATATTTGCTAAAGATCACAATAATATCTTTAAACTTATTCCTAAAATTCAGTACTAAATATCATAATTAAATCTGCCTAAGATCTGATCAATTTGATCATTTATTTCATAATAATCTATAACCTAAGGGATTTTCCAACACTTTTCAACTAATATACGTAAAAAGTAGGATGAATTTGAGTTAAAGCAGGGCATGTTAGGAAAATAAATCACAATAGAATGTTGTAATTAGGAATATGATTTAGTTTCCTCTTTTCTGTTTATTTGACATCCTGGGTAATTGACGTACTTTCCTATTTTTTGCTTTCTTCATCTGTATAAAGTGGTTATTGATATGTTAATACATGTAAGGATTTTACCCAATTCTCATGCTAATTTTTCTTGTTTTCATCTTCCTGTCTTAACATGAATTCCAACCCAAAGGATACTGAAACCAACCTAACTGACTTTCCTACTCACCAAACACCTTTCTTCTCACAACCAAAATACAACTCTACCCATTACAAATTGCGATAAGCTAATCTTCATTAATACTTCAAATCACGCACCAATCAAACTCACATCAGACAACTACTATTCCTGGTTTTATCAATGGGAAACCATTCTTATAGGATATGATTTTCTGAAATACATTGAAACTCTACCACCTGATGCTGCCTCTTCCTTATACATTCGACAAGATAATCTTCTTCGAAGTGCTATTGTTGCTTCTCTATCTCTTGATATTATCCCTTTTGTAATTGATGCAGAAACTACTTTTGATCTAAGGAAAGTTTTAGCAAATACCTATGCTAAACCTTCTCATGTTAGAATTATGAGTCTTCGAGAGTCCCTAAATAACACACAAAAAGGAACTCGGTCCATTACAACATGTATGCAGAAAATCAAACAAATCTGCTCCAATACTTTAAGCCATGGAGATCTATTTAGATCACAAAATGTCTCCCTGTCACGCAATGTGACCATTGTTTGATGGTCATAACTAATTCTAGAAACTCGCCCATCTTGTACAAGTACAATACCTATTACTTCTCCACAAGCGTCAACTTGCAAACAAAAAGTTGAGTGAAATTTGGTGGATCCAATACAAGAGATAAAGTTAATGCATCCTTCAAAGCTAAGAAGGCATTGATATCCTCCTGATCCCACATAAAAGCGTTCTTCTTTAGCAAATTGGTCAATGGCTTACAAAATTATCTATAACCTTTAATAAACCTTCTGTAGTATTCACATAATCTTAAAAATCCCCTTAGTTGTTTGGTTGTTTTCTATTCAGGCCATTGTTGGATTATTTGTATTTTATGAGGGTCAGTTGCAACTCCTTCACAACTAATTGTGTGCTCCAGATATTTAACTTAAGTAGCACTAAAAGGATAATTACTCAACTTTATATACAATTAATGAGCCTTAATGTCTCAAACATTTGTTGTAAATTATGATAGTATATCATTAAAGAATACATGTTCAAATTTCTTCAAGTAAGCCTTAAATATGTGATTCATCGAAAGGGAATTCATAGTGGCCTTTGTGTATCTTATGCACGTCGTCCTCATAAACCTTTATTTAGTGACGCTTAAAACAACAATTTGTCTGTAATTATTCTAAATCATCTCCATTTTTAGCTTCAGAGATTATCAAGAAATAGCTCACTACATCTATGGAAATAACTCTCTCCGTTTTCTTCTTAGGAACTTCTGCTATCCATTTACCTTCTTGACTCTTCAATTCTAGCTCATACACCTTCCACCAAAACTTTATCATCCCCTTTTGGTAGTTGTAAACTATATCATCCAAAATGGCTAGCCACTGCACAATTAAATCCATGTCATTACCCCCAATATCAATCACAAATACATTAGCAATAAACTCTTTACAACTCATTTGCCATCTGAAATTGCAACAAATATAGTTACAATTAAGATGCTTTCCCCTTCCCACTATAATAGCAATGTCCTTTTATCTCCTCTGATTCTCCACTAAACTTCTTTAGTAACTCCTATACACAAAATTGTGAATGCTTTCTCTATCGATTAATATATGAATTGTTCTCACATATACTATTCCCTTAATATTCATTTGTTGGTATTTGGCATCACTAACTCTAGCAATGGTCTACAAGGATATACTGGGTTACGTAATATCTTCTTCATTCTCCTTTAACTCCTCAATTCCATCTCATCCTTTAAGAACATACCAACTAGGTATGGTTCTAGTATTACCAATCTTTGAGATGAAAAATCAAACTCAACATAATAATCTTTGACAATACATCTTTACTAACCCTACGGTAGTGTTTGGTTACTGTCCCCATGGGTGGGGACAGTAGACGGAGATGCAAAAGTCCTGTACTCCATAGCGTTTGCTTGTTGTCTCCACTTATTTTTGTCCCGTCTCTGGAGTACGGGGACAGAAATTTTGTGTACCTCCCATGACTGTGGTACAATATTTCTTGTCCCGGGGACGGAAACAAAACTTAAAAGAAAATTACTACTTTATCCTCCCATTACAATGCACCCATCGAAACCTATCCCCACTTCTCCACTGTATATCGTTTCTCCCAACTCTCTCTCGCACTAGTCTGTGGTTTGTGGCGGCTGAAAGGTAATTTTTTTTGTTCATTTTTTCTTCCGTCGTTGCCTCTGGGTTCGGTGTCCTTCTTTACATGAATGTGGATCTCTTCGTTTTCTAGATAAATTTCCTCTGGCTTCGGTGTCTCTTCTCTTTGTTGGGTTGTTTGCATTTGGGTATATGATGTTAATCATTCCACTCTCTCTGTGGAGACGCCTTGCTTCTACCTCCAAGTCCTCTAGTGTTACCACCTTAGAGCCATTGGATTCATAGTTTTGGTTTTATGTTGTTTAGAAATGTCGGGTATGTTGGAGCTCCAGCCTAAAACACCGGCGACTCCAACGAGGTAGAGCTCTGATGCTCCCTCTTAAGTCTTAATCCAGTTCGCTGTGTTGGGGGTGTTAATATTCTTTTGTGCACAATAGACTGAGTGAAAAAATCTTTGAGAAGTGATTACTAGTGATTGTAACTGTAGCTTGAACGATGTGTGTGACTAAATGATTGTTAATTTTTTAACTTATGTTTTCATAATAGAAGATGATAGTTCTGTATCTTTGGTTCACAGTGCCATTTGCAGTGCTTGTTTTGATGTTGTTCTGCAATTTCTCTTCCCATTATACTATAATAATAATGGTGCTTGTGGAGTGGAGTGTATATGAAATTGCTAACGAGTGTTATCTGACGGGTAGGACATGAATTTCCTTTCGAATGCTTGTTTACTTTCTTCTCAGGTGGGTCAAGAGATAACTACAAAAGCAATGGTTCAAAAGGATAGCATATCAGGTAAGCCATGCAATGGAATGGTCAGACGATATGCTCTGTTATCTTTTGCCTTCATTTGTGTATATGCTCTGTTATCAATGTGTTGTGACTGTTTGATATGGTTATTTGGTGTC
>JANSVA010000004.1:26999969-27030397 GCA_025504915.1 Erythroxylum reticulatum | reverse complement strand
CCTATAATGAAATATTTTACTTTGTAGGCATTTTTTATTCAATAACTCATTTCTTATAATTTTTAAGGTTTAACATTCCAATAAATTTTTTGATATCTCGTTTTATTTCATTGTAATTATAAAATTACAAATAAACTTTAAATAAATATTGATACAATTATATAATAATCACTTAATTACATATATCTACTCATATTACACTGCAGGGGCAATTTTGTCATTCACACTATTTTTTTGTTCTGTCCACCACAACCAAACACATTTCTGTCCTTGGGACGGGGACAATTTTTTCTGTTCTGTCCACTACAACCAAATACCTCACTGTCCCTAGTTTTTGTTTTGTTCCGTCTCCTCCTTTTCGTCTCGTTTCGTTTCTGCCCCTTGGAGACAACAACCAAACACTACACACCTTTACCTCAAACGGGTTCCTATCAAGTGTGAAGAATTGCTCACACTTAAAGACCCATGCTCCTAACCCTTCCTCGATAAGCACAAGAAATTCAATTTTACTAAAACTTGTAGGCATTGATTAAAGTCCTTCAACTGGTCCCTCCACACCTCTAATCTTAAGAACACAATGATCCCCTTACCCAACTCCCAACAATTATGAATTATCCTTCTGATACAATTGCATAATTCATTCCTTCAGTTCATAAGTTTATTTCTTAGCAAAGCTCCAACTTCTAAAATTGATTTTGCAACCCTTCTTCAATCCTTCCCCATTCTTGAACTTAAGTTCCTTATGCCATGTTGCCACTTCCACTTGAATTTAATTGACTTTATTACCAAATTGATGCAGTTAATTTTTATTAAGAATTTGTATCTGAGATTTAGGGTTTTTATTCTTATAGCTAAAACCAGAATCCAAGGAGAGAGAGAATGAACAAATCAAAGAGGGAGAAAAGTAGAAAAGTAGATATACTTCTGTTAACTCAATTTCATAACGTTTTAATTCAACAACTATTTTAGTCATCAATAATTGGCCAATTAAACATTTACACTTACATTTTTTTATTAACTAGAGTTTGCCCATACAGTCTCCTCTTTGTTTCTGATTCAACTCTTTACAATGTCACTTCATATCGTTAAACAATAACATATTTCTCTTCCTCTTCATCAACTCACTTATCATATCCTCCTCGTTCCCTATCAGCCAAAAAATTCATCATCATCCATGAACAACTCCTTCCTTTGTTGCAACATATACCTTCACCAATATTTCTTGCTCTATTTTGTAGTCACGCTTTTTCTATCATTCTTCAAGTATACAAAAGTAGTTCCTTTTTGGATGCTTAGTTACATCAAGTCTCCTAAAAGTGGTACCAGACTGAAATCAATTGCAATATTAGAAGAATGAAATCTTAGCTTTCTTCTTTCCTCATCAGAAGTATTCTCTGAACCTCAATTTCATCATTAATTAAATCAAACCACACTCCTCCAGAGATGGAACTATAGTAAAACACGTGGTGCCCCACCGATTCCATCGTTAAAAAAAAATATCTTCAAACTCTTACCCATATATCCTAATCAATTATTTCTATTGGCATAACACATTCCTTTATCATTTGCGGAATCATCCAAGTCTAATGAAGATAAGACGGTTACATTTTGGTTATGGGATCACAGATCGTCCTTCATGTTGTCCAAACTCTATTTGTTGTTATGCTTACCTAAATTGCTAAGCTTGCTGAGTTAGGTCAACATAAAATGTTTACCCTAATTGTTTGCCAGGACTCAGACATGCAGAAATTTCCCGGGGCAGGCAAGGACATTAAACCATCAGGTCCCACCCCACGGAAAGAGATTCACACACCACGGATATAACACTTAAACGCAAATACTTAATATGGAGTACTGTTTATTCAAACTAACAACCTCCCTTTCCTGGATGTTGTCACTGAATACAATCGCGATACATTTACAACCCATTCATTAATAAATAACAAAGCTAAACAGGTGTTGTCAAATAAGCACAAAATGACATACATGATCTAATTTTAAAAAAATGGCCCTCCCAACTTTATGCAGAACTACAATATGCTATCATTACAAAGTGGCAGAAAAAGAATCAAGAGGAGGAAGAAATGAAATTGAAAATCATGGGCAAAACTCACTCCTAAGGCATGATCACAAGCAACAATGGTACCACTCACACCTATATTCATGAACTGCAAATGGTGATATGCTAGTCAAAGCACGCCATGTATACAATTGAAAGCATAACTTTTTAAAAGTGCAGTGAAGACCATAGTGATTAAAAACCCATAAGTTAGGCAGATAAGAAGCAGAGAGATGAATTTCCATTTAGAATAAGTCAGCTTTCTTTTTCTGCATGTCCTGCTTCCACTTCGGCAACTTATAGAATGCTTCTTTTGCCATCCCAAATACAGTCTGGAAATCATCTTCTGAAAGATAAGCCTGCAGAATGAAATGGACAAAAATCCTTGAAATGCCAATCCAAGAATCAAATTCAGATGTAATCACAATTTATACCAGGACAAACCTCTCTTCTCTTAAAATCAATCCCAGTTACAGGAATCTCAGAATGAACCTTCAGTTGATCATAACTGAATGTAGACTGAATGCTTTCATCACCTTTCTCATCTTGCTTTGGCTCTGATTCGTCCACATTGCTGTCAGATATGGATGCAGGTTCCTCAATTTCCCCGACTTCTGTATCTTCAGAAATTTGTGCTTCGTAAACTTCACTTTTTTCTTCAATTTTCATAGCAAAATTACAGATCCATAAGAGCTAAAACAAATTGAATTTCAATTTAAAGAGCATCATCAAAAGACTGTCACTCCTACAGAATCAAACGACTTCATGTGACTATTTTAATGTCTCTGTGACTTCTTACAGTTGAAAGAAAAAAGAAATTTTCTTTACCTAAGGAGCCAGCCTCTGAGGTAGGAGTATGTGAGGGAGAGCCATCTGGACTTTGCTTCTTCTTTTCTGCAGTAAGAACGGATGATAAAGCAGCTACGGCTGCAGCTCTTTGTGACCCCTGACTTGTTCCAGAGGGCTTTGAAGGAGTTTTGGTTCCAGAGGATGAATTAAATGCTGAGGATAAGGCAGCCAAAGCTGAAGCTCTTTGTGTTGGTCCCCCTGAACCATTGGACCTATCCTGGTCCTGTGGATAGATTACAGCACAATCACCACACAAAGTACCAAATATTGTTTGGAGAGAAACAAGATAAATAATAAATTTGCTAACAGATACAAAAGCTCTGTTACAGGCCATTATTGCACTAAAGAGTAGGATGTAATCTGAATAGAGAAACTGTAACAGGAAAAACCCTAAGAGGCACAAAAAGTAGAAGCTCAACATAGTAAATATTCATTTTGAGTGTTACAGGGATGTTCAAGGAAACAGAAAGGGTGCAGGCAGTGTTGGAAATTATTCTCTGAGGAAATTCTCATTAACTCTAAAATGTTTACAAAAATAAATACATATAAACAAAAATGCCAATTTTTAATAAATCTTTTAGGTTCCAGAGAGCTGAAAGCAATTAACAAGTCAGAGAAATCATATTATGATGTACATGAACTGTTAGGACTTTGTCAGTGGTGTCAAACTAAAAAGTGATTGAAGTTAAAAACTCTAGGAAGACGCACTCCACTGGTAATTGGATTTGCACGCACCAATGGTGAATTTGGGCTGTACAAATACACTACATTGTATGTAGCAGTCAAAGTTTGGAATAGCACAGATAAGTCAAACACCACTATATTGTTCGTTACACAGAGAAATAAGTGTTAATAGAAATGAAAAGAAGCCATAAACAGATGCCCCCCTTTCCTCCCTTTCTTGTTCACAAAATGTTAACCAAATAAACTTCCAAAAGGTAAAAGGAAATAAACATAGAAAATATGGGCCACGTCTTTTACAACAACAGTTATAATTACAGATTTCAATGGAAATTTTTTTATTCACCAAGTGGGTTATAACATCTAAAGTATCGACCAAAAGTTTATATGGCATCCCCTCTTGACTGTCTTCATTAAATTATGCTATAACCTGTATTGTGAGACCAAAAGATTGAAAAACTTGTGACAAGATTAAGTAGGGGATCTAACAAGGGATATAACTAGTCAGTTCTGTATATTTTTAATGGAGAAAAAAATGCCAAGTGTACTTCAATGACAAATTGAACTCTTTTTCTTATAGTTCGTTTTGCAACAGGCTGATAGTTTGGGTAGTATTAAGATAAAAGCTTCAGAGAACCCACTTTAATAATAAAAACTAGTTGCAAAAGAAAGCACCAAATTACTGCCTTAAAAAGAACAATTCACAAGGATGACATATATGAAGCTAAAACAATTAAAAGAACATCCAAAGGCCTCATTCATGGACAGGAGAAAATAATACTTATACAAAACGTTTAAACAGTTCACTTACTGGATAGGCTGACTTGTCACTAGATGGGTTAAGAGCAGATGACAAGGCAGCTAATGCAGAAGCTCTTTGGGTAGGCCCGCCTTGATTTCCATTGGACTTTTCCTGTCATGTAATAACATAGCATTGCTAGTGTGAGAAAATAACAAAGTCCACAGGCAAGGTTCTTGTACAATTAAGACAATTCAACCTGAATACCAACATCAGATGCAGAATTTCTGACAAACATATTTAGCATGTGTGGGGGAAACAAGAAAATGAGTTATAAACAGCAACTTTGAAGGAAGATCTGCAATGACATATTCCCCACTATACGAAACATTTGCAGGTATAGAATCAAATGAAAATATTGTGTTAAGAAATTACTGCTAAAATCCACAGAGAAAAAGAAGTACATTCACAAGAAATAGATGCACATTCATATAATTTCTAAATGCTAGATCATGACATTCAATTTTAAAAGGAGCATTCACTTGCTTCAGATAAGTTATTACATGAAAATATTCTAAAGATTAATAATAGGGCTAATAATATAAGAGAGAAAGGACGAGAGTCGTGATATCCTTCTCTCAATGGAGAAGAGAGTGGAAAAAGGAAATATGATCAAAAGAATAAACATGTTACTGGAAACATGATAGCAACATTTCTCCCCTTATTTGTCACATTATCATAGTGAAGCAATTGTATACAGAAACCAAGAATCTACCTCCAAAGCTTGGTGTCCTAAACCAAAAAGCAATGCTACCTTCTTTTGAAATGAGTTTCCTTGAACCTGAAATTTATATTGGGAATCGATAAATAAAAAATTTCATATGCAATGCAATAAATAAAGAATTTCAAGAACAAAAAACATAAATTCTTTGAGGGATGACAAATGAAAAAATTTTAATCAGTTGCAATCTCATCCTCAACAATTTAACTACTAGACCTTTTTTCTTACAAGGCATTTCCTCAAAAAAGTAGGGATTATATCCAATGGTGCAGTTCAAGCATGCAATACTATATAACAGTTTTTGATGCTATCTTATAGTTGCAACTGAATTCTAAGCTCTTCCAAGTTTAATGTTTACGAATAGATGTCTCTAATCTATTTTCTTAGGAATAAATCCCATTAATATATTAATTTTTTCCTCCACTTTTCCTCTTCCATCTATGCCCATTAATTCTCAGACAGCCTGATGGTACCCAACTTTAAGAGTTTCTTCAACTCATTGCCTCCATAACAACTTTTTTCAATAGAATGTTGGCTAAGAAGAAGACCAATCAAATCTGATCAAATATTTTATACGAACTTAAATAGTTTGTATTTGACACCAAGACAAAGCAATGAACACTGATTTAAAACACATAAGATTATATACTTCTTGATTAAACATTTGAAATGATTCTGTGTAGCAGCATACTTTACAATTATCTCAACTCTATAGAAGCAGCCCGACAAAATCATTCCAGCATTCATCATTCACCATGAAAAATTGTAGAGAGACAAGATAATATATCATCCAAAGCTTAACAATGATTTGATAGCAGAGCACATACAGTGGCTTTTGTAAGATCCCATGAAAAGTATGTCGTGAAAAATGAAGGTTCATTTCCTTCACTGACTTTAAACAGAGGAACATTTAGTGGCAAACCATCGAGAGATGCAGCCATATCTATATATTTCTGCAAAAAGTAAAATACAGTTAAGTACATTATGGCAGGAAAAATCTGAAAGAAATGATTTTTGAAAGCTTACCTGGGCAACATCAAAAGCATTCTGCTTTTCTTTGGGATCTACTGAATGACCAACCCAAATAAATACCTCAGCATGTGTGTCAAGTATCAGTATGTCCTCTGTCAACAAGTCATCTTGAGAGAAGTTGTAAACTTCCTCGATCTGCTCAATAGAATATAACAGACTGATAAGTATTTGTCTAGACAGAATTTTCAGAAGCACACCAAGACTAAAACTCACCTGAAATCTCCCTGGAATCGCAAGCAGCAAAATTTATCATAAAAGGTTGGTTAGAATTTACTTAGAGGGCATGACTGAAAGATGTAATTTTCTTTCAAAAGGTGCAATAAGAGAACGAAATTACTAGAATTCTAATAACCAGAATAAGAGACACCTTTGTTGAGTGAATATGAAAATAAGTGGGGATCTCTGAAAGTTTCTGGAGAAACTCTTTTGCTGGTGTAATTCTGTTTGCCCCCAAGTGCAAACCAGAAAGACGAGCTTTCAGTTCCTTCTTTAGCATGTTTGACAGCAACGCCAGGCTGAAATATGTGAATAGTATTAAAGACAAATGAGGAAAATATGCAGTATGTGAAGGACCTTTTTTTAATTTTTTCTTGGCAAGAAACTCCTTGGAACAATTTTGCCAAACCCCCAACCCCATCCCACCCAAAAGAGGATTTCAACCCATGCTCTCTTGATCTTGGGAAGGAGATACTTACGACTTGGCTATTCCCTCAATCTGAGAAGAAGCTTCAATTGTTTCTCGAGATCTTTCTCAAGACAATTGTGACAGCAAACAAAAGACTAGTAATTGAATGATCAATTTAATTGCAAAGCTTCAATTTCTCTTTTAGTACTTCCACATGGAGCATATTTAAAAGGTAATAAGAAAAGATTATTCATAGAGACAGAAAGAACAACTAAAAAATTCAATTCAGATCTGAAGTTTCACCCTACTTGACCTAAACCTACATATGTTCTTCAAGGTATAACCATTTCAGTTGACCTCATACTCCAATTCAGTTGAAAGCCAAACCAAGCTATTCAAAAAGTTAATTCAACTAGCTATTTAACCAGTATTATCAAAATTATAGATGAGATATTAGCAACTATTTAATCATTATACTACCTTTCAGAACATAGAATACATTCGCATGTTTCATTCCTTTCAACAAAAATGTTCATGGGACTACCTTCAAAAATTCAGCAGCCTTTGCAGCTAACTGCTGCTGCTCATAAGTACTCTGATTCCCATGCCACAGGAAAATTGATGAGCCAGATTGCAGAAGAAAACACTCTGTAGAGTTTAATGATGTTGCCACCTAAAAAATAACAACTTTAGTGGACATCTAACAGATAGTTGCCTTATGTTGGTTATTAGTCAATAAAAACAATCGCAAGGGAGGCAGCAGGAGAAAAAGGTGGACTGAAAAGATCAAGAAGTTCAAAAATCATGGAGATGTCTTGGAATTATTTATTGAGGAAATTTTGAACTTTGAAATGTGACATGATTACTAAGCACCAAAAGATGAATTCCAACAGAAAACCACAAGTTGGGTTTTAGTTTGAGCACAATAAAACTGTATTCAGTTAACTAACCTGTTGACTGTCACAAATTCTAACATTATTAAGGATTTCCTAGGAAGAAACCATGTAACGTTTCATTTTACAATGTCTATTAATCTTCTTAATTGACTTGTTTCATTCTATTTATGTTCTTATGTCTATAAACAAATGAAATTTGAATAATCACGTTAACCTACATGAAAAATGACATGCAACTAATTTTTCATAAACAGGCTCAAACTGGTGCTATTTTCGGCTTCCATTGATTAAAAACAAGTTTCCTTTAACCCCCTTCCAGACAGGCCTTTTGCTCTGATATATAACTGGTTTTGCTGACAGTACTACCTATCAGCTGGAGTAGTAGTACTAGAATTGGTAGCCTCCTAGGAAATCACTGTCATAGATCACCCATCCCTAACAAAAATAGACAATATAGAAGACTGTTAACTATGGAAAATTCTTTTTCAGTATACATTATCTCATCACATTTAATTTTTCAAGCATTTCCACTTACAGGAATGCTCATATGCATTTCCACTTAGAAGAATGCTCATACTATCTGGTGACTCTGGTCCCTACCTAATTTGACGAGTATTACCTGATTTGAGGTTTTACGATTACCTAATCTAACACTCTATTTTTGCAATACTAACTAGTTTTTGACAAATTTCATCGTTAATTTTGACCTTTAGGTTCGACTTTTGTCAGCAGTATTCAAGTTTAAATTACCACAATTCACATAATTATAGGGTTCCCATAAATTTCTTTAATATTCTCAAGAATCTCAACTTTTCTTTGATAAAAGATAATTTTAATAAATTCCCACAAAAAGATGAGGAGTTGTAAAGCTCATTTTACAAAGTGTTCAGGCTTGCTTTACTTTTTAAAAATTCTAATTGAAGGCTTCTCAATAGAATTTCATGTCTTCTTTTTGATCTTCAATTCTTTTGTGCATTGGAGAAGGGGCATGGGGATTCAAAAAAGGGAACCCTTCATTGAAAAGGATTGAAACTATTTGATGCGAGCATGACTAACCAATCAAAGCTAGGAGAAAGAAGCGTCAAGAGGCTTTGAATAGGCTGATTCAAGATATATACGCAAAGCAAGCTTCAACAAGCATTCTAGAAAGCTTACTAGACCCAAACAAAGACCAATTACTAATTAACATGATCAAGCTAAGGTTGGAGAAGATTTGGAAGCATAAACTCGTATTAAATCTAATTTACTGTCCTAGTCTTTGTTTTTGTTTTATTGTAATTGGGCTATACTTCATTTAATTATAAAGCTCAAAATGTGTTTACTATGATTTTTGTAGTTCATTGCTAGTTTTCTATTTGAATTAGGACTTATTATGGGACTAAATTATATGATTAGAAAAGGCCCTAAAGTTGGTAATTTCCTCTGTCTTACTATAATTTAGTTATAATAGAACCAGTAGTTAGTTTCCTAATTAAGCAACGACAATTAGATTCAAGTAATAATAGTAGTTGGCTTTTTACTAAAGTAGGAATCTTGGTTACACTTGTAATTAGATGTTTGTTACATTTTTTATGTTAATTTTATATGAAGTAGACATTTCTAATCAACAAAGACAGATTGATCAAATTTTGGGATCAAAATCAATTTGGGGTTAAAATCAAAAGCACTACGTCAGATAATGCCAGATATTAATCAAATTTTGTCACCCTACTTTCCAAAAAAAAGGAATTATTCATGACTCATCATCGTTGACAAAATAGGATTATTGAGAAGAAAAATGGCACTTACTCATATAACTCATGCTCTACTGTTTCAAGGAAATGTTCCAAAAGCCTAATAGGAGGGGAGGCAATTGTAATTGCCACGTAATAAATAAACTTCCCTCACGTGGGTTAGACGCTAGAAGCTCCATGGAAAGCCTTAATACCTATTATCCTAACTTCAGAACCTCAAATGGGCTTTACTCGTAGGGTATTTGGTTGCACTGACTTTGTAATCCCATTGTCATCAAATGTGTACATAAAAGGGGTAAAAGTGCTATAAACTTTCATCACAAAAGTTCTATACCTCAGCTGATGTCAAGTCATATCTTCAAGGGAAGACATCAATGGTGAAAGATGTATTTTTGAAATGTATTTTTGAATCTTTTGTGCCACTTGACCTTCAAGTGTCTGTCCCAAAGCTCATGTCCATCCTCTAGTCCAATTCGTATCCCATAAAAAACATAAATCTCTCTTGTGTCCATCCATGTTAAGATTTTCCAAAATATTCATATGTGTATTCCTAAAGAGCAACTGTTCCAGAATTGAAACAAGTCCAAGAATCCAATGCAAACTATGGAAATGAGTCCATAGTAAGAACTAATCCTCCGCTACACACGCAATCAGTTGAAACACCCACCTTCCTATTGTCATTAAGAAATTTACTAGAGTGCATGAAGAGACCACTACACCCATCGTCTCACCATGCATCTCTCAAACACTTGTCACAAACCTATAAAAATTTCATTGCAAGTCTACCTACCGTTTCTATTCCTAATACTGTTTCTAAGGCATTGTTAAAAAGGGAATGAAGAAATGGATGCGCTAGAGAAGAGAAGGATATGGGAGACTTTTGATAAACCAAAGGGGAACAACATAGTTGACTTAAATGGATCTTTACACTAAAATATAAAGTTGAGGGATCACTAGAGAGAGATAAAGCACAGTTAGTTACTAAAAGGTACACTCAAACTTACAAGATTGATTACCAATAAATATTTCCCTGGTGGCAAAATTAAATACTTTGAAGATTTTGTTATCCTTCGGAGCACTTTGACTAGCAACTTTTGCAGTATTATGTGAAGAATGCCTTCCTTCATGGAGATTTAGATGAAAAAATCTACATGAACATTCCACTAGAACTTGAAGAATATGCAAATAATAAAGTTTGTAGGTTGAAAAGGGCTATATGGGTTGAAACAATCTCCTAAAGCATGGTTTGGTATATTTGCTAAAGTTTTGAAAAGTATCAAGATATAACCAAAGTCAATGAAATCACACTCTCTTCATCAAGTACACAGTTGCATGGGGAGTAATTGTACTTACTAGTGTATGTTGATGATATTATTTTAACTGAAAATGATGAAAAAGAAAAAATGGAATTAAATCAACGAGTGCTAAAGGAATTTGAGATAAAGGAGTTTGGAAAATTGAAGCACTTTCTTGGTATCAAGGTGGTATAAACCTCACAAGGAAGTTTTATATTTCAACATAAGTATGTAATTCATCTCTTGAAAGAGCCAAGAAATATTGGGTGCAAACCATTCTCTGCCCCAATGGACACATATCATAAGCATGGAGAAGTGAAAGAAGAACTAGTTGCTGACAGAAGGATGTACCCGGCTAGTAGGTAGGCTCTATACCTTACTCATACTTAACCTAACATAGCATCTCATAAGCATAGTTAGTTAGTTCATGCATGATCCGAGAAAGTCACATTTACAAGCTGCACATAGGAATGTGCATCACTTAAAAGGCTATCTAGGGAAAGGAATTTTGTTTAACAAGAATAATTATCGCAACCTAGAAGCCTATACTAATGTGGACTATACAAGGTCTATAGTGGACCAAAGATCAACCACAGGTTACTGTACTTGCCTTAGAGGCAATTTGGTGACTTAGGGGAGCAAGAAACAAAATGTTGGGAATAAGATCCTACTTGCTAACCGGTTTTATAAGATATTCAATGACAGTCACAATGGGTTGACAGTGTACTAAGCTTGTGATGTATCCGAATCTCTTTTTTGTTCTTGTGGTTCTAGTGAAAGTATCTTTGTGTTCAAATTTAAAGATTCGAGGACAAATCCTTTCAAAGAGTGGGGGAATGATGTAAGCATGACTAGCCAATCAAAGAATTCATTGTATATGCCTAGTGGACCGATTACAAGAGATAAAGGGTGAGAATCTTAAAGAGCCTTTGAATGGGTTGATTCAAAATATATTTAAATCAAGCTTCAAGGAGCATGTCAAAGAGGATTTTGGGAAGCTTACTAGACACAAACAAAAATCAAATACTGGTCAAACAAGATCCAAGAATGTTGGAGAATATTTAGATGTATATCAGGAATCTGATTTAAATATAATTCATATAATGTTAATTAAAGTATTTTATTAAAGTCCTAATTAAAGTAGAAGTAGTAGTAGCAAATAATTTCTTAGTTGAATGAGGAATATTAGAGCTCCAATTCAAGTAGTATTAGTAGTTAGTGTTAATTAAGAATCCTTATTACCCTTGTAATTAGAATACTGCACAATTTTTTTGCTCACCTTATATAAAGGGGATGTTTCTACTCAGTAAGTTGAGTAGCAAATATTAAGAGTTGCAAGTGCTTTATCTCTTATTCTTTATTGAACTTCATAACTTATCAAAAAATTTCTTTTCATGTGTCATTAAAAAAACTTTATGAAATTGGTTCTTTATTTTTCATAATCAAGAAGTCAGTTCATGAAAATTTTGATTTAGCCTTTCTTATAAGATTTTGATCTTATTCGAAGTTCTCTAGGTTTTATTCTTAAGTGGTTGCCATCACTATTATTACTAAGGCTAAATTAAGAGAACTAGAAGCATTATCATCAAACAGTCATGTTAGTGTTCCCTCCTTCTCCCCATCTACTAAAGAATCAAACACTTATTATAGAACCTAGTTTCCAATAACAAAAATTTGCAGTAGCATGATACGCTTCAACTCTGCATGCTCTCAACAAATCTCAACTTCAACAACACTTGATCATAAGTCTATAATGTAAGCTCACATCTAAAATATCTCTTTTTTTTTAATTACATCAAAGAGCAACATCAAAAGTATCTAGATACACCTTGTTCGTGGAAGCGTCGGACATTAGTTGATCCTAGTTCCCGTTGTAAATATTTCAATCAGATGACAATGGAGAAGATAATGAGCAATGAGGTAAAAGGTTAAGATTATATTTTAAAATGGTTCCCTAACATACATAGTTAGGCATCATAAACCAAGCATATGGAAAATTGGGAAAATTTTTCAATCGGGTTAAGGAATAATTTCTTCAAGTGAATTCCAATTACCAATTCAAAGAATTCTAAAGTAATATGTAAAGACAACAATGAGGAACATACTAGTAGAGGAGATCATTAAGGAAAGGATATGTATCAATGCAAAAACTAATAATACTTTCCAGAAAAAACGTGCAAGATTACCAGTTACATACCGCATCAACTTGCTCTGTCTTATTGTTATGTATCGAAGTTCCAGAAACCCTAAAAAGTGCAACACTATCTGTAGTGTAAGTTTCATCTGCCACTCCTTTCTCAGCCACAAGATTCTTGTAACCAGAGCTCAAGCCACCCTAAGGTGATCATATTAAATAGTTAAACACCCTAGATTGTCAAACATCACCATTTTTACAACTTGTAAAGCAAAAGCTTGCAGAGGAAGTTCACAATGTACCTTGAGGACTAACATAGGCTGAAAAAGTGCAACAAATTGTGGTGGCTCCTTACCTTGGAAAATGCGACCCTATAGGAATCATCTATTATAAACAAGTCTAGATATAACCTTCCAGCAATTTACAACAAATAAAGTCATACCTGAACAGGTCTACCCTTAAGTGAGTTGAACATAGTATTTGCCAATTGAATTGTTGTATTCTGGTCTTCCTATATTTGAAAACAATGATTGAGAATAAAAATTGGAACATTATTAAAAGAGATTCAACCACGACTACATATAAATTAATTTCTTATACAACCATAGTACATGCTACTTTCAAGTAATTTAAGTAGAGAATTAAATATCACCTTGATAAAACTAAGGAAGTGAAACAATAGTAGCACAGCAAAATGCAAGCAACTAAGTACTTCTAACATGTTGAAACTTGCATGCTACTAACAAGGTTATAAAATATCAAAAAGATATTTACATGAAGATGTTCTAGAAGAGGTTTGCAAATTAATATTGCCTGAACAAAGAAATAGAAAAGTATGATGCCAATCTTAAGCCTGTACCTATTATGTCATGAATAATATTTTATACCATTAGTATAGGACTTAATGGCCCATGAAAATATTAGATAGAGGTGCTCTACTTATCCTAAATCTGAACTAAGATAAACACATTACCTCTATGCTATATTTTCCAAACCAACAGCATAGGAAGTAATCTTCTTTCCTATCACCTGAGTGATAGGTGTATAGGATGATATAACAATCTCCACTATAAAATTTACCGATATCCTCTTTAAGCAATGGAGTTTTAGCTCTGCCATTAATACACCAAACCTGTGAAGGAACAAGAAGTAGAATATTAGCCTTGTGAAAGCTCCACAAATAAAGTAAATATGAGATAGAATTATGAAGTGAACCTCCATCTTCCCCCCTCCTTCAAGCAAAGGTGGCACTTCCTCACTTACAGGAGCACTTTTTGCCGTACCCTTGACACCAAGGCCTTGTTGCTTCAGCATTGCTAACATATGTAAAGGATCTTATTTAATAATGCTAATTATGACTATATGAGTCCAATCCAACTCAAAAGCAATATTTTTACCGGCTACTTTCCCTCTTCCCTCCTCAGCACCAGGGGCTGCAGATCCTGCTGGCCAAGAATCAAAGTTTGACTTGAATGCATGTGTCTCATAACCTTGAATAAGTCGTGTTATACGAGTAGCTTTTGGCCTGTTTTGGCTAACAACAAATCCCTGCAGAAATAGATGGAATATAAGCATTCCAAATGAAACAAAAAGGAAATGTGATGTTTGTACCTCAGCAGCCTGGATTGCAGATTTTCGCTCCTCTACTTGTGTTACACGACCAACCCAAACAAATACCTCAGCACCACAGTCCAACAGATAGCTTTTATTGTTTTCTAACAAGCCTTTGGACAGTTCACCTTCAACAATCTTAACCTCACCATCAGTGATGCTACAGGGAACAGTAATTATGATTCAGCACTCTATATGCACACAGTCCAAAACAATGGTTATTTGGATAGCCATTTTTGTGTTTCTCCTTGAAAAAATTTCTGAATCTTACAAGATAGAACCAGATCAGAATATAAACAGATAAGTTAACTTTGAAAGCTTTAATCATTGGTACTGCAATATAATTTATACTTGACAGTTGGCTACCATTTTCTACCACAATATTAAAAAGATATAAATAAGGCTCAACAGAAATAAAGCCTGCCTTCCATCCACACTAAAGTAAGGAGTTTTCCAAAAAAAGAAAACATGTTACAACCTTAAAGGATAAGAAGATAAAATTTTCTATAACGTGTTCTGGCAGGAAAGATGTCATTTCATACATAGCAAGAAAGTGAGTTAAAGAAATATAAAATGATTCTAGGACCCAGCTAATAATGATGAAATATTGACATTACACAAGATTTGCAAACTAAGGCATAAATAAGAAAGAAAAGTGGTATTTTGAATTGATTGATAACAGAATCTACAGTTCAAAAGAAATATGTGTCAAATAGAAATGATCATAAATTAAAATTAACATTTGATATGAAATAGAATGCAAACCCACAAAGAAAATAAGCACCACTCTTCTCAAATAATGCAAGTTTCTAAATACTCACTAATGAGCATAAAACAGATATTGAGGATTAAAGTACCTATAAAGTTTAGCAGGAGCACTCTCTGGGATGATATCCTCTTCACTGGTAACCTTTTTGCCTATTGGAGCAAAACCTCCCATGAGGACCCAAAACTCCCCGGAATCTGACTCGGTATCTAACTTCCCATCATCTAGCATTGCGAAAACCATTGAGCAAGAAAATAAGAAACAGGAAGAGAATGTATATTTAGGATCTGCGTTTGAATGAAGATGAGTATACTTTCAGGATGTACTCATGGTGGTGTCACAAGTAAATTTCAAATACATGTCCACTTACCAACAATAGCAACATCACATGTCCCTTCATGATACTTTTCCTTCAAAAATTGAATTACTTCCAAAGCCTTGGCTCTTTCTTGGATATTGGAATTTGCACCATTGAACTGATAAATTTTGTTCTCGGAATCCAATATAAACACATCATCATGATTCAGTGAGGAACGAGCAAAAGGAACCTACACGAAAGACATATGCACAACAATGTTCCTTTGAGTCAATCTCTTGATTCACTGCAGGTTATATCTAAGAAATTTCTTTCACTAAATTCTAGTCAAGAGAATACCTGCTTCATCCTAACAACCCGTTTGCCTTTGCATATGTATAAACGTGTTTCAAACTCTTCTTCCTCGGGTTTTTTAAATCCAGAAGCAACTCCACCCTCTAATGGTATGATGCAAGGCTTAAAATAGGACAAAAATTTATCAGATTCATAGCCTTGAACTTCTCTACGTTGCACTGCACGTCCTCCAAGTGCTGCATCTAGTTCAACAGCTTTAATAGCTGCTGTTCCAGCTTCATCCTATGAAAAGTTTGTTGTAACATGTGAGACCAGACTCAAGATAGAGGAACAATACAAGATAACAGAAAGTAAGGTCATGAAAGAGAAAAGATAATCCAGTCAAGAAACACCTGAGTTGTATCTCTTCCAATCCAGAAGTGAATATCATATATATAAGCACCTCCCTTTCCAGATGTTGTCTACAGCACAGAAGAAAAAGGAGAGAAAGATAAAGAAAATCTGCAACATTAAGCTTGCCCATGTGAATGCAAAAGATGCATAAGCATTCCATTGAACTGCAACGTGTCCAGATATAAATGACAGTGTAAAGTATTTGCATGTTTGCTCTGTTGGTACAAATCAATTGACCACCACAGAAAAGAGACTTTTAAAGAAAGAGCCAATATAATGGTATCACATAAATGGTGGCAACAAAAAGATGTACACTCAAGCCAAATCACAAAAATGTTAATTTCAGGATCTTGTATTAGGTAGCCACCCACCCTAACTTCTTTTATGAGCTTACCACACAAACAAACGCCATAAAATGGCCACACATTGAACACGCACTCTGTACATTGAAAACTATAGTTCTGATCTGTGCCATTGTCTAATACTCTACGAAAATAGATGCATAAGAAAAACTTATTACAAATAAAGACAGAACAGGGGGAGAGGGGGGGAGAGAGAAAAAGGTGCAGACGCTCATACCTGTAAGATAATGTAACAATCACCCATGTAGAACTTCCCATATTCAGACTTTTGCAATGCAACTGGCTGAAAATTCTCAATTCGCCAAATTTCAGTCCCTCTAAGTAATGTTAACAGTTTTCAACTGTGAATTGAAGCACTTGCAGAACTCAAAAGATGTAATAACATATGTACATATTTACTAATCCTACCCCTAGAGAGCTCAAGTACAATAATTGGCATATGTATGATTTCGTGTATAAAGTTGCTGATTGTGCAAAAGGATACGGTCTCTGCCCCACTCCCTGAAATGCAGGGTCCAAAACTTTGGTAGAGCTAGACATAATCTGAAATGCTCCTTGAGACTCCTAACGGAAAATACCAACAATTTGTAATCTCAAGTTACCTGCTACCTAGAAATCGCGCAAAAACTCAGTGCAAGAGGTAGAACTATGATTTTGAGCAGTAGCATATAAGGTAATGTTTCTACAACATGCAGCAAACACAATTAGGATAATTTCATATCCATCAAACATCAAGTTCAAGAATTTGAATTGCTCGAAGCAGAGAATTACTCCTTTATGCAACGACCAAAGAGAAATACTTTTCCAGCAAAGTAGACAAACAAAACCATAGAATCCAATAATAGAATGAAGTTGACAAAAGTTGTACACCTAACCCGTATAAACTAGTTTGTACCTAATGTTTACTTGAGATGAGTAGGAGACTCCAGAACAACTTGCTACTTCCAGTGTATCCTCCAATGAAATATACAATTTGGATAACTTATCTATTAAATAACAGACAGCTATCAAGAAACAAGATTGTCTCAACTAGTCAAATGAAGTTATTGACTCCAAGACTATATATGACAAATGGAGAAAATATGGAACATACGCCATATACGTTTGCTCGCAACAGGCCTATTGATACAATGTAGATGTGCATAACATTTCAAAATTTCTGCTCCAAATGGATCTAAATTTTCTTTCCATAATTCTACAAAAGCGCTCACACCGCGCTCACACGAATGTAGTCTAGCCAATGCATTATCCTGCATCTTCCATAGCAGTATTGTAGGGTGGCACAATATAACTGGTACTACCTAAAAGTGCAATCATGAATGAACTAATTTGAACAACTAATTTCTGGATCAAAAAGGCTATTAGTACCTGCTACCGTCTACCTATACTGAGGATGACCTTCACATAGTTTGCATCAGTTCTATGCAGATTTTGACAAAGTATGAAATGCAGGAAACATCAGTATTAAGGCTACAAAGACTAAGTGACAATTTGCCAAGAATCAAGTGGGAATAAAATAGAGCCTTAAATGTTTGGTTGACAAGGAATAAAGTGGCTTCAAATATGATATCAGATAATAGAAAGGCCTTTCTATTATGAGAAACTACTCATGTGATAGTGGCTGAGGGCAGAAGAGTTATAAAGAAACAAGAAATGGAATGAAGTTATCATCCATTTGTCTATCCCATTCTTGATAACCAAAATGGAAACAAGATGTTCATATCCTATCTAATTACAATCCTAGACCGCCGCTCAGACCTTAACCTGCATTTAATACTTGAGTGGGAAATTTTCTGGAAACAACTATGTAATGCCCCAATATCTGTATAAATAATATCAATCAAAGAACCCTATATTCCTTATGGAAAAACCTTAAACATGATAACACTAAAATGAAGATGGTATTAGAGGATGTTGAATGAGAACACAGACAACAGAAGCAGATCAAATATCTGCCATGGTCAATTTCTCCAGCTGCGCGCACTAAAATCCAAATGCTAAGCATTTCTCTATCATGTAAAACGGTAATCACCTTATATTTGATTACTTCTCTCTAAGGACGGCATAGAGATATGTTTAACTAGCATGAAATCTCAACGTTATCAGAATGAAAGCAATCACTAGCTTGGCTCAAAACCTCGGGTCTTTAAACCAAAGTTATGAAAAGAAGTACAAATAAATAACCAATCAAAAGCCAGCAAGTTGATCAATAACTTTCAAGTAGTAGCCGCAAAGAAGGAAAATCCGATCGGCATGATCACGTGCTAGAATCTTTGAAAGTAACAAATGGAAAAAAAAATGTGGATTTCATTTGAAGAATGAGCTCATTAAGATCGCAGGTCAATTTCGAATTGGACTCATGCATAACAAACACATCACACGAGAAACGATCGAACAAAATTAATAGACAACAAACAAACAAATAAGGAAAGCAATCAAGCAACCAACGGAGGAGAAAATCTCAACATCAGATCAGAAAGCTTAGATCACGAAAACAAAGCAACAAGAGGAAAAGATCACAGATAGCCATGTCATTAAACAAATGGAGGAAGACGAAAACGAAAGAGATCTAACAGAATTATCATAATCAGAGCACCAAACCGGGCATCATAGACCAATGACAACGACCACAAAAACAATTCATATATACCAGGAAAGTTTTTCCGGTTTGGATGAGGAGGAGGAGGAGGATGTGCCTTTGTACAGAGAGAGAAGATTAGAAATTGAAAAAGGAAAAAAAAAAAAAAAACTTGTTTTTGGGTATTGGAGAGAATGAGGATGAAGAAGTGTCAGAGCTGGCAAATAATAGGAAAAGGAATGATATATATATATATATATACACGCGCACACAGTTAGTAAAGGAAAAAGTGAATTATTGGTGTGTGTGTGTGCCATGGTCATGGGCTATCCGACTCTCCTACCTTTTTTCTTTTTCTTCTTTTATGCAGAGAGAATGATGTGATGACATATGTGGTTGTTTAACTATACTGTTGAGGAAAAGAAGTGGGAAGAAATGGAACACATCCCATCCGATTCCGAACCCCACCACACCGCCCCTGTCCTTCCATCTTTTGTTTCCCAGCGATGCCATTGCACTAGCACCAGAGTTTTACTTTTCCGATACATTTTCTTAATAAATATCCTTGTCTCGTAATTTCATAAATAGGATCATGGTCCGCCCAAATTCTTAAAACCTTGGGTGTACAACTACTCATCAAGCCCTTCGTATTTGCCTCATAATTTCATAAAATAGTATCATGCTCCGCCCAAAGTCTTAAAACCTTAGATATACAACTACTCATCAAGCCCTTCTTATTTAGTCTTAAAACCTTAGATATACAACTACTCATCAAGCCCTTCCTATTTGCCTCATAATTTCACAAATAGTATCATGCTCCGCCCAAAGTCCTTTTTCTTAGATATACAACTTCCCATCAAGCACCAATTCAATGAATTCCAAATGAAAATCATAAGTTGGGTTCTAGCAAATTCTAACACTATTAAGGATTTCCGAGGAAGAAAGCACGTAGCGTTTCATTTATAAAATGTCTGTTAATCTTATTAATTGACTTGCTTCGTTGTATTTATGTTTTGAATAATGACATGCAACTAATTTTTCACTAACTGGTCCTATTTTCAGCTTCCATTGATCATTGACAAGTGTCCTTCAACCCCTTTCCAGACTGATTTTTTGCTCTGATGTATGGTTGGTTTCGCTGACAGTGCTACCTATCAGCTGGAGCAGTAGTACTAAAATGCATAGATCACCTAGAAAAAATAAACAATATAGTAAGACTATTAACTATGGAAAAAGAATATTCAATATACATCATCTCATCACATTTAATTTTGCAAGCATTTCATCTTATCTGGTGACTCTGGTTCCTACTTAATTTGATGAGTATTACCTAATCTAACATTCTATATTTGCAGTACTAACTAGTTTTTGATAAATTTCATCGTTAATTTTACGACCTTTGGGTTCTACTTTTGTCAGCAATTTTTAATGTTCCTGTAAATTTCTTTAATATTCTCAAGAATTTTGATTTTGTTTTGATAAACAGTAATTTTAATAAATTCCCACCAATTATAAATTATCTTTGCTTTTACTTTCTAAATTTCTAATTAAAGGCTTCTCCGTAGATCTTCATCTTCAATTCTTTTGTACATGGGGATTCAAAAAAGGGAACCCTTCATCGAAAAGGATTAAAACTATTTGATGCGAGCATGACTATCCAATCAAAGGATAGCTAGGAGACACGAGTGTCAAGTGAGGTGAGCAAGAGCAAGCATCGAGCATCGCGAGAGCAAAGAAGAGAGGACTGCTTGCTACTGTGGAGGACATTGTAGATTAATTACATATTAATTAATCTGTAGTAACTCACGTACTCTACCTTCTGGTTCTCAACTTCTGCCTCTCTCTAGCCTTCTTACCTTGCTTTGTCCACTGTCCACCCACCTTCCTTGTGAACCACCTTTAGCTACTCATCTTCTCTACATGCTACATTGGATGGCACTGTAGATTATTTACATATTGATTAATCTATAGTAGCTCACGAACTCTTACCTTTTACTTCTCAACTTCTCTCCTGACTCCAACCTTCTTCCCTTGCTTTATCCACAGTACAACCACCTTCCTTGTGAACCTCCTTCTACTACTCATCTTCTCGTCTAACCACTTACTTTGACCTGGTTTTTTTAGCTATTTTAGGAAGCTCGCCTATACTCTTTCCACTATCGGGATTGACAAGTTGCCATTAATGGTAACATGTCTCCTACAAACACTAAACCCTTACCATCCAACCCTTCACTTATAGAGGATTTCCTATCCTTATCAAACACTTTTACAATGTCTCAGCTCCTCCTCTCTCCTCTGTACACACCTTAGCAGGTAGAGAAACCAACGTGGAGTAGAGTTGTTGGTGACCCAAAATCCTTTGGCAAGCTACACATTGAGGGTGTTAAGAATGGTCTAGTCTCTCCACCAGATCTAGTGATACAGCAACAAGCAACTAAATGGAAGTTAGCTTTGGTTGGCTACTTGTTAGACAAGAGAATGGCTTACCTGTTGGTGCAACATTGAATGGAGGTTAGTTGGAAGAAGCTGGGACTCCAAGCAATGTTGATAACTGAAGATGATCTTTTCATCTTTAGGTTTTCATTTGAAGAAACAGCATACAAAGTCATGGAAATGGGTCCTTGTCACATACATGGTAAGCCACTTTTCTTGAGATGGGTTTTACACTTGATAGATCTAAAATCAAAATCATTCCTATGTGTTAATATGAATTACGTACATGTTGAATATTGGTCTTCCAGGGGCTGAGTTACCTAGCAAGCTATATTGGCATTCCTCTAGTGGTAGATGAGAAAACGACTAACATCAAGAGAGTTAGGTATGCTAGAGTATGTGTTGAGGTTGAACATAGGAAAGCTGTGCCTGAATTTTTTCCAATAATGAGATATAATGGTGAAGGTGACTTCACCAAGGACAGGGTTCATTTGTCTTACCCTTGGAAGTTGTATATCAAACCACCTACTGAGGTATGGATTCCTAAGATAGGACATATGGAAGAAACAAGCCAAAAAGATACTGATGTAGAAGCCTCCCCCATTAAATATGATGAATCACAAGTGAACAAAAAAGTGTCAGATCAGCAACAAGCTCTATGATGAATCGCAAGTGAACAAAAAAGTGTCAGATCAGCAACAAGCTCTACAACAAGCTGATACAATATAGGTAAACAAAAGGGTAGGAAGGGTCCAACCAAGAAGCTAAAGCTCATACAATTTTTAATACTTCATATATGCAATCACCAGTGTTGAAGTAGTGGCATTTTTGCTCCTGGAGTCTACTATTCCAGAAGTTTTTTATTTTTCCTAGTAGTATTTGGATGTTTAATAGCAATCCTTGTGCAGCTGGAATTTGTATAGCTTGCAAGTTCTTTTCAGAGTAGTTTTTTTTTTCCAGTTTATTAGAATTAGAATTCAAGTAGAATTATTATACTTTTTTCTCTATTTAAACACTTGTTGTCATTAATAAAAGTTCTCTATAAAGTTCACAACAATCAAGTTCTTTCTCTCATCTTTCAATTTTTCCTATGTTTTTGTTATGTTTTCCAAACAGTAGCTTTGCTGCAACTTTTAACAATGGTATTAGAGCTACAGTTGATCTTTAACAGACCAAGAAACAAATTTTTTAACCAACCAAAAATCAGATGGCATCAAGTAGTCAATCTTTTAATCCTCCAAGCATCCTAACTAGAGAAAACTATCATATATGGTTAGTTAAGATGCAAGCCTACTTGGAAGCCTATGATCTTTGGGAAACAGTAGAAGACAAGTATATGTCTGACCTTCTTGAAAACCCTACCTTGGCTCAATTCAAAAATCACAGTAAAGAAAAAAGAAATCCAAGGCAAAGTCTTTTATACATAATTCTGTTGCAGATTCTATTTTTTACATAATCATGGCTTGTAAAACAACCAAAGAAGCCTGGGATAGATTGAAAGAGGAGTACCAAGGCAATGACAGAACTAGGCAGATGCAAGTCCTGAATTTGAAGTGGGAATTTGAAGCCTCAAGTATGTAGGAGGATGAAACATTGAGCAAATATACAGATCGAATCTCTTTGATTGTCAATAATATTTGATTGCTTGGAGAAGATTTTTCTAAAAAAAGGATTGTAACGTTGCAAGATAAATTCGAATAAAAAATCTCTTCTTTGGAAGAATCCAAGGATCTCAGCAGAATGGTGAATTAATGAGTGCTTTACAAGCATAGGAATAAAGAAGAACCATGAGGTAGGAAATATTGACAGAAGGAGTTTTTTCAAAGCAAAAACAAAATTTTGGCCATCCAAAGAAGCAAAGTAATCAAAAGAAAAAAGGCAACAGTAGTGAAAGCTCATCACAAAAGCAATTGCCACCTTACAAGCACTGTAAACAAACAATCACAGTGAAAAATTATGCTAAAAAAGGCCTAATGCAATTTGTGGCATATGCAAGCAATTGGGACATAATGCCAAAGTCTGCAAAAGTAAAAAGAAAAACTCTAAACCTTAGCAGGCTTAGGTGCTAGATTCTACTGATGCTCAAGAGGAGCAATTATTTGCAGTTACTTGTTTTTCAACAATGAATACTGCTGATTTATGGCTCAATAACTCTGGTTACACACATCACTTGTGCAATAAGTCTACCATGTTCAAGAATCTTAATGAAACATACAAGTCTAGAGTCAAGATTGGTAATGGAGAATAACTGAAGGTAAAAAGTCTCAGTTTCTATCTCAGCAAGGTCAGGTATAAAAATCATTTTTGATGTTTTATTCATTCCTAATATTGCTCAAATTTTGCTAAGTGTTGGTCAAATGCTTGAAAAATACTATTGTCTTCATTTTAAAGATCTTAAATGTGCAATATATGATCCTTCTAGTGAGCTACTCTTTGTTGTCAAGATGAAAAACAAAAGTTTTGCTATTAATTGGGATGAAATTCCCGAACATGCTCTAGTAAGAACAACACAGAATATCTCAAGTCTGTGGCATAGGAGATTTGGACAATTTAATATGAAAGGCATCACAAAGATGAAGAAAAACAATCTTGTGAAGAATTTTCCTGAGTTTGTCTCTGAAAGTTCAATATGTGAAACCTGTAAGCAAGGCAAGCAGTCAAAATTGCCATTTCCAAAGAATCAAGCATGGAGAGCTGATCAGAGGCTTCAACTCATCCACATTGATTTTTGTGGACCAATGAAAAATGATTCACTCAATGGCCACAAGTACTTCATCCTTTTTATTAATGATTGTACTAGAATGTGTTGGGTTTATTTTCTCAAACCCAAAAGTGAAGTCTTTAGTATTTTTAAACAATTAAAAGCTTTAGTTGAGAATCAATTTAATCTTAAAATTAAAGCATTGAGGTCTAACAATTGTGGAGAATATACTTCTGGTCTGTTTATAGAACTTTGCAGAAATGCAGGAATTGAACATCAGTTCACTACTCCATACACCTCTCAACAAAATGGTGTTTTAGAAAAGAAGAACAAGACGGTGATGGAGATGGCCAGATGTCTTTTGCTTAAAAAACAGTTGCCTAGTTTTCTATGGGCAGAAGTAGTCAACATTGCAGTTTACTTGCTGAATAGGTGGCCTAGTAGAGCACTGGAGAAACAGACACCTTATAAAGCTTGGAATGGTGTCAAACTTGCTGTTGATCACATCAGAATCTTTGGCAGAATTTGCTACTATCAAGTGACATAGCCAAAGAGAAGCAAACTGGACAATAAAGCTCATAAAGGAGTATTTGTAGGCTATGGCTCATCAGCCAAAGGTTATAGAATCTACTTTCTTCAATCAAAGAAGGTGATTCTGAGCAGGGAAGTCAGAATTAATGAATCTGCAAGTTGGAACTGAGAAAAACAGTAGTGGGTCTCTCTCCAAATGTTCTTGTACATGAATAAACTCAAGATGTAGTAGATGACTTGGACGACATTGCACCAACAGCTTCAGATGCACCAGAAATAAATCCAAAGCAGCAATGGCTGATTTAATTGATCATTTGCTAGTAAGAGGAACCAGGTCTTTAGCTGACATTTATCAAATGTGCAACCTAGTTATTTTTTAACCTACATGTTATGCTGAGGCCAAAGAATTAGTGGCCTAGAGGAGAGCAATGCAAGAAGAGCTTATCATGATCAACAAAAATGAGACTTGGCAGCTTGTTAACAAACTAAGAAATTGAAATGTAATAGGTGTGAAGTGGGGTTTCAGAACTAAGCTTAATCCAGATGGTTCCATTTCTAAACACAAGGCAAAGCTTATGGTAAAAGGCTATGCTCAGCAATATGGTGTGGATTATCAGGAGACATTTGCACCTGTGGCTAGATATGACACAATTAAACTGTTGTTAGCTTTTACAGCTTGCAATTCTTAGCAAATTCATCATATAGATGTGAAGTCAGCTTTTTTAAATGGATTGCTTACTGAGGAGATTTATATGGAGCAACCTAATGGCCATGTAATTTCAGGGAAAGAAGACAAAGTCTATTTGTTAAAGAAGGCCTTGTATGGTTTGAAACAAGCCCTTAGGGCTTGGTATGAAAGGATAGATAGTGATCTTTTATAGCGCAGTTTTTACAGAAGCATGGATGAAGCTAAATTATATGTGAAAAATAATGGAGGAGATTTTTTGGTTGTCTCAATTTATGTTGATGATATGCTTGTAACTAGTTGCAAAATTGAACTAATTCAGTAGTTCAAGTTTGAAATGCAGAAAGTATTTGAGATGACAGACCTTGGACTTATGACATATTTTCTTGGAATGGAAGTGAAGCAGTCTAGTAATGGCATCTTCATTTGTCAACAGAAGTATGCCTCTGATATATTGGTTAAGTTGAGATTGGAGGATTGTAAACCAGTAAGCACTCCTATAACAACTATGTTGAAGTTAGGCAAGGATGGAGATTCTGCAAAAATGGATGAACCACTTTATAGAAGTATCATTGGCAGCCTTCTATACTTAATAGCAAGCAGGCTTGACATTTTGTTTTCTATAAGTGCTCTCTCTCGTTTTATGCATTCTCTAAGAGAGACACATTTTGTTGCTGTTAAGAGAGTACTGAGGTATGTTAAAGATACCAGTTCACTTGGAGTTTTTTTCTCAGTCAACAAAACAGACTGTGGCACTTAAAGGCTATACTGACAGTGACGGGGGAGGATACGTTGATGATGCTAAAAGCACCTCATGTTACTTGTATGGATTGGGTTCTAGCTATTTCAATTGACGTTCCAATAAGCAAGAGACAACAACATAGTCTACTATAGAAGCAGAATACATTGCTGCAGCTCTGGCAGTAAATCAAGCAATTTGACTCAGAAAAATGCCGAAGGATTTGGGACAGGAACAATCAACAACTACTTTAATTCTGTGTGATAATATCTCTGCTATCTTTTTTTTCAAATAATCCTGTGTTTTATGGGAAAACTAAGCATATGAAGATCAAGTTTCACTTTATCAGAGAAGTGCAACATTCTAATGAAGTATTACCGGATCATTGTTCCTTCAAAAATCAACTTGTAGATATTTTCACAAAAGCCTTATCCACATAAAATTTTGAATCTCTTCAAGAAAGAATTGATGTTTGTCTGCAAAATGACAAGGAGGAGTGTTGAAGCAATGACATTTTTGTTCCTAGAGTCTATTATTGCAAAAGTTTATTATTCTAGAAGTCTTCTATTTTTCCTAGTAGTATTTGGATGTTTAATAGCAATCCTTGTGCAGCTGGAATTTATACAGCTTGCAAGTTCTTTTCAAAGTATTTTTTTCCAGTTTATTAGAATTAGAATTCAAGTAGAATTATTATGCTTTTTTTCTCTCTATTTAAACGGTTGCTCTCATTAGTAAAAGTTCTCTTTGAAATTCACAACAATCAAGTTCTTTCTCTTGTCTTTCAATTTTTCCTTTGTTTCTATTATATTTTTCAAACAGCAGCTTTGCTGCAACTTTTAACAACCAGTGGATGAAACAATAGTAACTCGCCAATTTGACCTTCACACTTCACTGATCTTACAAGTTGCAAATGTTCAAGTGAATCAACAAAGAATTGAGGCCACAAAAGATGATGGGATTCAGCAACCTATGGAGATAGCAGATCTAGAACATAAGTAGGGAGTTAGTTATGTAATCAATCCATCTGCTGGTAACAAAATAATGGAGAGTCAAAATGAAGTACATGAGACCTTAAAAGGGCTTGAGCAATGGCAAGAAAGTGGGTCCAACAATCATAAATCCAAGAGGAAACCTAAAACTAAACAATCCAAATTATCTACACCATATGGAATGTAAGGGTGTTTAACCGCCCCAATAAATAGTTAGCTCTAAAAGATTACTTAGCTACTAAGCAAATGAGTTTTGTTGATGTGGTGGAAACAAAAATAAAAGAAGAGGTATTTTTGAAAGGGATACAATTTCTCCGTGTTGGATGAAAAACATTAAGCAATCACTCTAAGCATCTGATGGAAGGATTATTGTTGGCGTTGATCCAACTCATCTAATATTAACAAATTGGATTTACACTAAATAGTTGCTGTATTATGAGCTTATTATTGTAGCTATCAGAATTCCAATAGCAATCATAATCATTTATGAAGCTAATTAAGAGTTTCAAATAGTTAAACTATGGAGGGACTTGAAAATAATTGACATGACCAACTCAGAACCTTGGATGCTAGCTGGAGACTTCAACTGTGTGTTATCTTCAATCGAATCTAGCGAAAGAAGAAGCACAACACTTACAGACACTACAGAGTTGACAAAACTTACTTATAATCTTTCTTTGGTTGATCTTAAATTTCAGAGACCTATCTTTACTTGGAGCAACATTAAAAGAACATTTCATCAGTATAAAGGAAGATTGATAAATGTTTAGTCAATGGTAGTTAGCTTAATAAAATGCAAGGAAGCTATCCTGTGTTTGGAGAATCACTCTTCTCGGATCGCACTCTAATCAATGTACTCATTAACAACAAAAAATAGAAGATCCCTATTCAGATTCTTCTATTCTCTATTAAAGCATACTCAGCTTGATGCAATTATTACAAATGCTAGTAACAAGCACTTCCAAGATTCTCAAGCTTTTTAATGTGTGCAATTACTAAAAATAATTAAGGATGGTTTTGTTAAGTTGCTCAAGGATTCCCCAGATCTGATGAAGACAGATAAGTTACTTGCCATGGAGGAACTCACAAGCACTTAGAAGTAGTTAATTATCAATCCTACTAATGTTATGCTCATAAAGAAAGAGACAGTTGGCCTAAAAAAATATATCCAAACGCTTGAAGCTTACAATTCCTAGTTGAAATAAAAATCAAGAATGCAATAGATACAACAAGGAGATAGGAACACTAAATATTTTCACAATGTGATTTAAGAAAAAGAGGAATAGAAACAATATAATATATCTTGAAGATCATAATGGCAGATTATTATATGATTAAAAAAACACGAAAAAGGCTGTTAGAAGTCACTTCAAAGAGATAAATGGGTAACTAGTCACACTTCTAATTTTCCTGGAGTTCTCATCAACAGATTATCAGGTTCTATAAATCAAGTTTAGAAGAATGAAATGCTCAAGGAAGTTACAATAAGGGAGATAAAAGATGTCGTGTTTTCATTCCATCTTAATAAGTCTCCAGGATTGGATGACTTTAATGCTAAGTTCTTTCAGGAAAAATGGATTGTGCTACAAGCTCCAGTATATATTAAATGAACGTAATTAATTCTTTTTCTAATTAACAAAATCTTTATAGAATATTTTCTTTTTAAGCATGTTTTCTTCTACCTCTCTCTAAGCTAGTTAACCCTCACTTTCCTTTTTGGGCTAATAAACTTAAGTAGAACTCCCACCTATGCTTCATTTTCATTAGTTACTGTTAAGTGTAATGTTTTTGCCAATAAAGTCACTACAAGGGGGTAACTCCCTATCCCAAATGATGACTTCCCCAATTGATTCATCTATCTTACCCTCTTACCCTTTTACTTATCAACTTTAAAACACCCACCAATCCCTCAACACAAAGAACCAATTTAACTAAATAAACCAAACAAGTCATGTAACTCCCAAAACTAGAGTTGACAACCTCCTTATTCTCAACTTGATTAGAGGAGTTCAACCATTATCAATTGAAACATTAACTTTAACCATCCAAAAAACCTAAAATATGGTAGCTGGAGACACAAGCCAAAATGGTGAGCTCAATTTGTATCTATAGGCCATCTTTGATGAAATGTAAGTGGTATCCCCAGCATTAGAAGTTTTAAAAAATGGAGCTTTGAGGTGGTCAGTTACTCTGATAGGTTATTTTGTCAAAAAATGCCCATTCTTTCTTTTAATGAAGTTATATTCTAAGTGATCCTTTGGAAAGCTTAAACTAAATAAAACTTTGATTAATAAGGGGGATTATTTATATTTAGATTCAACGCTAAAGTTAGTTATCAAAGAACTTGAAGGAGAACCTTAGCATGTAGCAAGGAAGCCCTTATTCTTACAAAATGGAAGGAAAATTAATCATTAAACAAAAATGAGAAATAAAAATCTCAATTAAGGTTAACTTCCATAATATCCTATTGGAATTATAAAATATGATAGACCTAATCTATTTAGCTAGTGCTTTAGGAAAACCTATTTGTCTTAATGCACTGATGGATGAATTAAAGAGAATCAAGTATGCAAGAATATGTATGGAGATGGGAAAAAATAAAGAGCGACCAAATAAACTAATAATCATAAGGTTAAATGATAAAAGGGGGGGAGGGGGGATGGAATCGGTGGAGATTTCTCTCTTATACCTATATAAAACATAAAAGACACAAAGGAAATAACATAAAACAAAGGGCAAAATTTTCATCAAAAGTAGCTTAAATGAGTTGTTGAACAAATTATAGTGAATAAACCAAACATGTCTTATAGCTAACTAATGGGATCAAAATGATTGTACTATATCTCCATCAAAACACAAGGCAAATCAATAGAAAAGTGAGTAGGTTGAAATAGCTTTCATTATTGAAAAAAATATTTAGAAGAAACATCAAGAAGAAGAATCTTATGGGTTTACCTTATCTCCTCTACAGTGTCTTGTCTAATTTAGAATGTAAGAAGGATTAGTAACCCCAACAAATAACTAGTGGTAAGTGACCTTTTGTCAAAGAAAAAGCCATATATAATAGCCTTACTTGAAGTATAAATAAATAAGAAAATTAATAAGGATATTTGGTGGTTTTTAGGGAAAAATTAGGGAGTAATTGATAGGTGCTTAATTTCTTATGAAATTAGTCCATAACACTTAGTGATTATTGACATGAAATT
>JANSVA010000004.1:26958851-26989087 GCA_025504915.1 Erythroxylum reticulatum | reverse complement strand
TGTCTTCTGTCCCCACCAACGGGGACAGGAACCAAACATAACGTTAGGGCTGCAATTTGGAGTCACAAAGATCCAAAAGAGTGAATTATGCAAGTTACCTTTCCGAAGTAAAGGTTTTCGCAACTTTCAAGATCGGAGTTACAAAGAATATTGTATGACAAGCTACAAGCAATGAAGCTTGTCATTTAATAGAATCACCATTAACAGGTCTAACATAAGAAGTTATGGATATCCATATAATGAATAATTCAAAAAAATCAAATGCTCTAAGAGTCTCCAATATAAGTTTTATTTCAATGAACCAGGAGTTACTCTTAAATTTAATTTTTGACACTTACCTTTCGCACCTTTAACTTTATGGTAATCCCTCGTCGGTTCTTAGGTAAGCATAATATTGTCGCTAATTTGTTTCTTAGCAATTAAAGCAGTTTACGTGGGACTAATGATATTGGAGACTACTTGCTTCAAAACATTCCTAATAAGTTTTTAGAGATAATCTTTTAAATTATATTACAACATCAAATAAATCTTAACCCATGTAAAGGTAAGGTTTTAAGAATTTACGGATATGACCTATAAATTTACAATTAATCTATCCTAACATTTTACCATTAAAAATTTTCAAGATGGTTATAGAGATATCTTCACCAATAAATTCTCTATTTTTTAAGAAAAATATAAGCATTGAAATTGTTTAGTTTTATATCTTCACAAAGGTGGAGAGAAAACAGAGTTGTCTTGACATCGTCCCTACTAAAAGGATTACAAAGCAACTCAACATGGTTTGGTACAAGCTGGAAAAAATTTAGACCTAACAAAGAGAAGGATTTGCTAGAAGAAGAAGAATTAGGTTGCAAACACTCATTAAAATAGTTAAAAGACATGGTTTTAAGTCAAAGTTGTGATGTAACCAAATTATTTTCTCCACCCTTTAGGGCAATCATCTTATTATGCTTTCTTCTATCCAATAAGCAGTTCTGCAAGAAGGCAATATTCTAATCCCCATCTCTATGCCAATTGACTCTTATCTTTTTCTTTAGAAGAGGGTGATGATTATTCATGACAAGTATATAAGAGTTAATTTCAATTTTCTCATATGCTCTTAAGCTTACATCCTAGAGAATTGAAGATAGAAGATTTTGACAATTATTAAAATTAAATTTGACCCTCTTGTTTATTGCAAAAGTGTCTCATTACTCTTCATTCCTTAAGAGATTCCTTAACATCCTTAAGTTTTTTCACATAGGTCAATATTAGGGCTATCCTAAAAGTAATGTTCCAAGTAGTTACTATAGTTAGAAGGAATTGCTCACACTTGGAGAGGAATTTATGAAACTTAAAAGGCACTCTCCTAAACTAAGAGTTAATGTACATTGAGATAAGGATATAGGAATGGTCTACTTTATGAGCATCAAAATTTGCCTAACAAAAAGAGAAAATATGTATCCATCAAGGATTAATTAGGGATTTATCTAGATTCCTTTATATAAATACTCTCAGTAGTTGCTTATTAGACTATATAAAGAACTTACTAGTGTAATGGATATCACTCAAAAAGAGGTAACTAAAGCAATTACCAACATCCTGCATACTCTGGTCCTATTTTTCTTAGGAGGACTTTGATTCTTTAGGAGAGAGATGAGTATTGAAATCACTAATAGCAATCCAAAGTTTAGTTATAAAAGAGCCAAGACTATATTAATAGTTATTTAAGGCAAAAATAAAAGTGACAAATAGAATGCTGGGGGATGGTGATGAAAAGAGAATTTCATATAAATCATTTAGTTATAGACAATGGGAGGTTCCAAGCTACTAATATTCTAAATTTATGGAAGTGAGATAAGTACCAAGTTCTATTAAAAAAATAGGAGAAAGAAGAAATATAATTTTAGTTTTATTAAGGAAAAAAATATGAGACTTACGAACATGAAGATAGTCTCTAAATACTATATGCTATTAAGGCTCTTAATATACCAATCAAGCATGAAGATGATGGAGAGGGGATGAACCTTCCATTAAAATCTTTCTTCTTGATCTTTTTACCTATCTATTTTTCTTTTTTTTAGGTTGAATAATTTTATCAACATCTGTCTTGTCCAACCTTAATTTTAAATTAAAATTGGCTAAAATGGATTAGTCTTTTAGAAGAGAAAAGAAAAAACAATTCATCAAGCTTGTGATAGCCTTATTAGGGGACTTTTCCACTATGAAAGAAGAATTAGCTTAACATAAATCTAAAATGGTTCAACTTTTAGAATAGTTTTGGTTTAAACAGTTTTAAGTCCACTATGGTGTAAGCTTTTATAATGGTTTTGTTATCAACAAGGGCCAAATAGAAGGGAAAGTTGTCATTATTATCTATTAAACATGAAAAAGGGCTTAGTTGAGATTGAATCTCTTTAGAGGAAATAACAAATGATGGACTAGATTTACCCATTAACTCAAAATAATTCCCTTTTATAGAACTTCTTTTCAGTAAGCCTTTCTCTTACCCATTAAGGGCTTACATTGGTAACTAACACAATTTCTTTTATGAACAAATGGGGTAATGGAATCATTTTCCTTATCAAGTTTATTAATGGGTTCCATTTCTTTAAAAAAAATTGGATGACCTTTATGCCATAGTCTCAATTCTAAGATTATGTTCATTCCTAGTTTCCTAGCTAAACTTAAAGATGAACAAATCAGCTTCATTAATAAATACACTTTCTATTATATGTTTTAGACAATTTGACAATTCCCATTTTTCCACTACAAGAAAGAAGGTTCTTTTATAAATGATGAAAATGACCAAGTAAGTATAACATATAACAATTCAATAACCAAAATATCCTTTCGTAGAGTAAAGCTAGAGATACCATCACGCCCTACGAACTTCGACAAAGTTGTCCTTGGATAGATAGTGGCACTTAAAACAACTCCTTTTTAAAATAAAGGATATTCTTTAGTATAAGTAACCAAATTTTAAGAACCCTCAATCAGAATTTGGGTGGAAGTAAGAGGAACAGAAGGTGAGGAAAGCATCAATACAAGCATTTGAACAACATAAAGGATTTCTGAAAAGGAAACCTTAAAACACTAAGGCAGAAAAGGCATACCTAATTAGGTAGACTAAGAAAAGGAAGAAAAAAACATACTCTCTATAAAATCTCTAAATCCTCATCAATAGTATGTTAGATTGGAAGTATAAATAAATCATAGTTTTGTTAAAATTGAAATTTAATTTGACAATAGAGTTAATCCAATAACTGTCACAAAACTGGACAAAATTCTCATTCATACTGATGGTCTATATATATGGACATATATATATATACTAACCAAACAACCCCTGTAAATGGGAGGTTAATCTTTATCAAATATTTACTTCATAACTAGTATATACATTTAAAAAAATTTCTAAAGATCGTAGATTACACTAAATCCTTTAGAAACACAATATTACCTATATTAAATACCACACAAAACACATTATTTGACACTCCCCCTTAAGCTAGTGAGTAGATATCTTCCATTCTAAGTTTGCTAACAATTTCTCAAAACATAGGACTTAACAATCCTTTTGTGAATACATTTTCTAATTGATCTTTTTCTGAGAAGAATAAAGTTCAGATAAAGCTACTATCTAGTTTTTCAAGAATAAAGTTCACATAAAGCTACTATCTAGTTTTTCTTTAATAAAATGCCTATAAATATCAATATGTTTTGTTTGATTATGTTTCACAAGGTTATCTTTAATACTAATTGCTAATTTTTTGGCATATTATAATCTCATTTGGCCTTCCCATTTTATTTTCTAATCTTCAAAAAAATATTTCTAACCATAGTAACTCAGTTCCATGTGCCATCGACCTAAACTTAGATTTTACTCTTGAGCTAGCTACTAAATTCTACTTTTTTACTCTTCTATGTTAAAAGATTAATGCCCAAGATAGTGCAATAGCCAGTGGTTAATCTTCTGTTAACTAAAGAACTAACATAATCAGTTTCATTACAGGCCTCTAAAGTCATACTTTCTCCTTTCTTGAACAAGATTCCTTTCCTACGGTTACCTTTCAAGTATTGTAAAATTTGATATATTGTCTTGGCATACATTTCTTTGAGATTGTGCATAAATTAAATGACAATGCTCATAACAAATCCAATATCTGGTATTTTATTTACTAAATAAATTAGCTTCTCAACAAGTTTGTAATAAGAACCTTTATCTATTTTGGAACCATCCAAAGCATCCATAATCTATAGTTGAACATAATGGGAGTATCAATTGGCTTACATGCTAACCAACCTATCTCTTTTAATAATTCAAGCATGAACTTTTGTTTTGAAATAAAGATTTCAGATGTACCAGTTCAATATCTATAAAGTATTATAAGTTTCTAAGTTCCTTGTTGTCAAAATATCTTACTATACACTCTTTTAAATAGTGTTTATCCTCTATATTATTACATGTTACTATGATATCATTCACATATATTAGTAACTTTGTCACTTTCCTTAACTTTTAAGTGTCTTATAAATAACGTACGATCTCCTTGATTTTATTTATACTCTATGATAGTCATTACTTTAAAGAATCTTCTACACCAAGCTCTCAATGATTTCTTAAGTTTGCAAAAAAGTTTTCTATAACTTTCATATCATTCCTTATTTAGTTTCAAAACTAGGAGGAACTTCCATATAATTTTTATTTTATAAATTATAATGAAGAAAAGTGCTTTTTACATTAAAATTTTGTAAGTTCCACCTTAAATTGTTAACCAATAATTATAACACTAATAATGTATTCATCGTAGCAACTATAGAGAATGTCTTAGGATAATCAATAGCAGGTTTGATTGTACCATTTGGTGACAATTCTTGTCCTATATATTTTTTATATAATTAACGAACTTGTAGTTGACGATGAGAATCGATGTATATCTAGCTAGCTTCTTCTCTTTTGACAATTTAACCAAAAAAATTTTTGTTTTTTCTAGAGCTTCCATCTCCACTTTCATAACATCCTTCTTCTTGTTTCCTAATTTCTTAGATAGATTTCTCATAGTAAAAGAAGTGCGAAGATTGTTAATAAAGACTTATGAATTTGGAATAGCTTTTGGTAAGTCATAAATAGGTGAAATGGATATTTTGTGCAAGTTTTAGTCATTTCCTAAGAGCGATTATTAGGTCAATATCATTTGATTACTCAAGTTTGTTAGTTGGTTGAGAGGGTCAATTTGTATGTGATAGCCTCAATAGGTTTGGAACTTATTTTAGGTGTTTCAATAGGTATTAGAGAAGTAGATTATATGTGCACATGTTAAGGGATTTATGTTTGCCTTATAGAATAAACCCACAACTGTCAAACTTGTTCTTCCTTAACCTACATCATTCCACACGACTTAGGCAACTCGATAACTAGTGTTGACTTGAAAGGAATAGGCTGAATAGGCTAAGTAGAAAAATCAAGAAAAAGTAGGTCTGTTGTTATATCTTCATTTGAGGTCTCCCCCTAAAGATATGAATACTTAAAAAAAACTCAGTTTCATCAAGCATAACATTTGTTAAAATAAAAATTTTTCTACTAGGTGGATGGAAAATTTATATCCCTTTTTTGTATAAGAATACCCAATAAAAATGCATTGAAGAGAACTTGGATCAAGTTTTTCCTTATGCTTAGAATGAACATGAATAAAATCAATATGCGAAAGATCTCAGGAATAATGTTGTTTGAGGCACTAAGATTTAAGAAGACATTTTTTAAAATATAAATTAGACTTTTGAAATTAAGGACCCTTGTTAGAAGTCTATTAATGAGTTGAACTACATGTAAGACTACTTCTTGCTAATAATGTTTGGGAACATTTTATGGAACACTAATACTCTTATGATATTTAGAAGGCAACCATTTATCATTCAACTATCCTGTTTGTTGAGGGTGCTAACACAACAATATTATGAATGATTCCTTCTTCTTTTTTTAAATGAAGAGATTTTGATTAAAGTAATCTTTGGAATTATAAAAAATACTTAATATTTACATCAAATTAAGATTTGATTATGTTGAAAAATTTAGGAAAACAAAACTAACATCATATTTATCTTTTAAAAGGTAGATTTATATTACTCTAATACAATCATCAACAAATGAGATAAACCACTTAGCTTCAGAAATATTTAGAACCAAAGAGGAGTCCCAAATATCACTATGAATAAAGGGAAAAGGAAGAAGGGTTCTTATATTATATAGAGAAAAAGGAAGCATGTTTATACTTTACAAGTTCACAGTCATGACAATGAAAAGAGGAGTCAATAGCTAACCCATTAAAAAATGAAGGAATCATCAACTTAAGAATAGTAACAAATGGGTAACCTAAATGACAATGATAAAGCCAAACTTTTTCCTTATTTGGCATAATAAGCTCAGAAAGAAATGATGTTAGTAAGGAATTCTCAAATGATCTTCCATGTTGGTCTTCCAAGTAATAAAGCCCATTCGTCTCACTAACACTTCCAATCTTCTTTTTTATGTTCTATTTATGAAACTTATAATATAAAAGTAAGAATGTTAATTTGGAATTGGAATCTCTAGTGACTTTTTAATAGAAATAAGGTTTGTAAATAACTTAAGAACATGAAGAACATCTCTTAATGTAAGAAATTGATTTATGTAAATATTCCCTTAACCTATTAATGTGAGAGTAGACTCATTAACTATGATTATCTTTTTATGGATAGAACAAAGAGCATAAGAAGTGAAATATTTGGAGGAACATATCAAGTGATCTATGGCCCCAAAATTAGTTACCTACACTATTGAGGAAATTTTGTCCGTGACATTAGAAACATAAGAGGAGGAAGTGATATTCTAAATGCTAGTGAGTATGCACCTGTCAAGGATGGAATCTCAAAAGATCCGAAACAAAATTCTTTAATTTCTTCATCTCTTTCTTGTTTAATTCTGACGTTGAACTTTGTAAATCTCTTTCATTAGTAAGAGGAGTGTTAGCTAAATGTGTCTTTCCTGTATCATTTGCATTTTTTATTTGTTAAAGGCCTACCATAAAGTTTCTAACACCTTTCCCTCATGTGATGATGCTTTTTACAATATGTGCAAAATAGAAAGTCTCTATTGAAGGACTTGGATGAATTTGCTTATCTACTAATAGCAATTTTATGAATATGGTACCAGTACTAGTACCAAATTTGGTTCTTATACGATACTGTACTAGTATTGGTCAATACGGAGTATCATTTTAGCTAATTTTAAAATTTAGAAAATGGTTCCTAAATTTTTTTAATATTACAAAATAGTCCCTCAATATGTTGTGTTATATAATTTATAATTTTACCCGAACCCTATTTTTAAAAATTATAATAATATAATTTTAAAATAATACTAATATATTTATTTTATTAATATTACTTTTCATATATTTCACTTATAAACAATAACCCCAATTAATATAAAAAATTTGTTTAATAATCATACAAATATAAAACTAAGGATAATACAAAGAACTTAAAGAATTCTATAACTTCATAAGTATTACAACAAGAGTTCGTGTCAAGAAACACAACTAACTAGAAGTGAAATTTGAACAAAAACATTTACAGCTAAAAATTTTATATTTATATTACATATATAGAATTTAAGATATGCATCAGGTACGAATAAAATTAAAAGAAGAGAAGAAATGAAAATTTTGTAACTTTATTCAATTAAATTTTCGTTCAAATTGTATTGACCTCAATTCTCATTTAGTATAAAAATTCTCATTATTGAGAGGAGCCCCATCATCACTATAATTCAAATTCATCACTCTAAATGAGATGTCAATACTTTCCCATCCAGGATTATCTTCCAAGTCAATCTCATCTATTAAACTCAATTCCCTAAAAGCCCAATCTGCCAAAAGATCAATATGGTCAAGGTAAATTGGATATACAAAACTACTCATTCTATTAAAAGTCCTAGCAAACAAATAAAATTAAATTATTAAGAAACTACAAGAAATTATATTCAACTTAATAATGATAATAACATACATTTCTTGAAGCTTTAATTTATATTGAATAAAGACCTAGTCATTCAATCCTTTGTAATCAAATCTATTCCTTTCTTAGAATGAATGAATTCAAATATGCTTCAATTCCTTTCACACCTTATTTCACTTATGCATTGAATCAAATTTTGAATTAAAAACTTTTGCAATTCTAGAACACCACTTCTAAATTAATCCCACTAAGTAACTGAAAGACAATAAAAGTAATATTATAAACAAATAAAATGATGAATAATTTTCAACATGTAATAAAAGTGAAAACATATATATCTTAATTAAGTATGTCTCTTTGATGAATGGAATTGGACATCCCAAAACTACCAAAAGCATCCTTCTAAACCTCTATTTGTGAGCTTAGAAGATTTCGCATCATCTTATAGAAAACAATTATTGTAATAGTTAATAGCATTCCTTTATTAACTTCCCTAGGATTCAAAAATTTCCTAGCAACAAACAATAGAGTAAAGTTGCCTTTTTATTTCTCATTAACGACTGCAAGATAAGATGTGTACAAAAAAGACTTATTTTTAAATTGACCTCGATTACTTTCTTCGCTCTCTCTCTATAGTATCATAAAAATAACGTAATGTTATCTTTTCATCACTTTCAACCAGATGAAGTATTTTTACCAAAGGCTTATAAACTTATATTACAAACTGACATTGGGACAAAAATTCATGATCTTCAAGTATAATTTTAAAATCCTCCACTCCAGCATTAGACCTAACATAATGAGATGTGACCTACTTATCACTTGTAAATATTTGCTTCAACTCCTTTTTCATTAGAATAAAATGCTGAAGTGATAAGGAATTACTCGTAAATCTTGTAATAGCAGGACAACAAAAATTCTTACCATTGGTTAAATCTTTTCTTATCAAAATCAGAATTCATGGATGATTATAGATAAACTTAGTTATGTTTTTTACTTTCTGTATAGTTTCATCAATGATAGGAAAATATCTAACACCTCTTCTATTTTCCAACATCAAGTCAGTGTAATATGCAGCACAAAGAGTCAAATAAAAAGAATTATACTTGCTTTGCATTCCTTTCCCAGCTCCTTTATAAGCATAATCATTTTCAATAAAGAATTGAACAATATTTTCTAGTCTAACTTCATTCACAACTTCCTCAAATATTTGAAATAGAGTATTAGCATTTTTAACAAAGTCAGATGCATCGATAGATTTCAGAAATATTGTCCTCATAGTAGAATAAACTAAAAATTGATAATAGGCTTGTGTCTTTTATTTTTCCAACCATCACATATGATTGAACAATTATAAATTTCCCAACTCATTAGTCTTTTCCCAAATAATTGTTTATTTCATAAACAAAGTTGCTTAGAAGTTTACTTCTATTGTCATCAATTGAAGGACTCTTATATCCTGGACCATAAAAAGCAATAGTATCCACTATATGTTGGTAATAATAAGACTAGGTGGCATTGAATGATACACCTAAGTCATACCACCATTTAGTCATTTTCATGTCTATATTATAAGCCACTTCTTTAGATTATAAGATATTATAGATTGAAGGTTGAGCTATAGGATTTGTTCGTGGTGCAAAAATGTTAGACACCTAACTTCTTCTTTTCCTTACACTAGGTACAACATTTCCTTCTTGTTGGATAGGAATATCACCCCCTTCAACATCTCCAATATCATCCAAACCACCAAAGAATGAACTTCTGCTATCAATTTTATGGTTTGTCTTTAACTTCTATCTTTCTCATGTTAACACTCTTTAAGCAAAGTCTTCATTTGTCATTTTACATTATGGTTGAGTTTCTTATAATGCTTTACGTCATCTTTGATCCCAACTAAATGCTTTTTTAAATTTGTATTGCCCCACCTTTCAAATGCTTATTACAATATAAACAAATTGTATTATTCTTTATTCTAGGAACCAATCTAATATAAGCCTAAGTTGGATCATTGATTCTTCCTAAAATGGTTAATTTATTAGGAGTACTTGAACTTCCCTCCATTTATATGTAAAAATAAATGAAGAGATAAGTCAAAATTAAATTAATAAATTCATATTCAAAAATAAAGTTTTTGTATATATCATTACATAACTATAAAAATGGTTAATTACAAAAGAATCTCAAACTTTACTCAATTTTGCAAATATGGTCTGGACTTAAAAAAGTGGAAATTAAATGCTCAAATTTTCAATTTTTTTAAAGCCTAACTTGACATTAGTATCTTCGTTAACATTGCTAATGTGGTTATCACATAAGACAAATACTCTTAAGACTTATACACGTCAGACTTAATTAAACTAACTAATTAATTATACATGTCTCCCAAAGCTTCAAGATTTTTGGAAATTTTCTTTCATATTTATATTGATTTTTGGGAATCTTGTGTAGTGTTTTGCATTGAATATGGTTTTGGAATACTTGGATATTTGATTTTGCATGTGTCTATCTTAAATTAGTTTTAATTTTTTTAATAAATTTGATTGCTTGAACCCCATATTGAATATTTGGAAAACTATGTTGAATGTAATTCCTGTTTTGAATATTACGGTTATATCTTGTGCGAATTAGTGATGGAGAGGCGTAGAAGCCTTGTCCCATCACTAACATTAGCAATGCTAGTGATGGTGCTTTAACTAACAAAAGTCGCCCAAGGAAGAAGAGCGAGCCTTGAAGAAGGAGCCATATGAAGCACAAGCAGGAGGAGCACAATAGCACTTGAGAAGAGATAGAGGCAATAGAGTGACGAGTAGCAGACCTTTTTATGTATACCCACTGCATAAGATTCCCTATTTTGCGAAGGTCTGAGGAGGTTTATCGATGTACATAACTTTTTCCTTATATTTTTTAAAAAGAAATTATTTTTGTTATTCGAACTTGTGACCTTCTAATCATAAAGGAGTAACTTTTATCAGTTGCTCCAAGACTCTCCCTTGATTAACAGAAACCCTAATATGTGCAAAACTATTGGAGATCAATTCTTGATAGTCAAACCTAACAAAAAAATTTAGCACTTGCATGCCCTTTTAAATTTTTTAATTTATTTTGTGCCTGTAATTTCGTTAAATTTATTTTTCTTAATTATATTAAATTTAAATTCTTAATAAATCTATGAAAGCATTTCCTAATGGTTTGAAAAATATTTTCAAAATGTTTCAATTTATTAGTAATATTTTTGAAATTTAGTTTAATTTTTAATAGTTGAAATATTAAATTAAATTAGTTATCATATCAATAATTAGAATTAATCAAAGTTTTCAGTGTCTTTCATGATTAGATTATGTTAGATAAAATTAATATATGATTATATTAATTAAGATGAGATTTTATTTTTAAAAATTAAATTAATTATTTTCTTAATTAAATTAAGATTAATAATTAAAGTATTTCTTAATTAATATTTTAAAAATTTTATATAAATTAAATTAATTGTATTTTCAATAATATTGAAATTAGTAATTGATTAACTCTTTTAAAATTAAGAAAAATTCTTAAGTAATTGAGAAAGATGTTTAGAAATCAAAATTATTTATCGAATAATATAATTTTATTATTTTAGAGGTTTACTATTCTATGTTGTTTAGAAATTATTTCTTAACTATTAATAAGTTTCTTGATTAATTACAAAAGTTATTTTTCTTAACTAATTTTGAAAAGATCATTATCATTACACCCAGTCTGAAGTCCCGCAATAAAATGAAATCTGGAGAGGTCTGATAGTACGTAGCCTTACTCTTATATAATATAAAGGTTGTTTTCAGTAGACCTACATACAGATGTGACAATAAAAGAATGATGCAGGTTAAAGAGTAAATAAGTAAAACTAGCACGCTAAATCATTATGTAAATAAAATTACAATAAATACATTAATAAATAAATATAAAATATAATTCGACTTTTATAAAAATATTTTAAAACTAAAATATAAAGAAATATATCATCTCTTTATCTTAATTTTAATTTTAATTTATTAATTAAAAATGATATTTTTTATATTTTAGAAAATATTTACTAATTTATTAAGTAATTATTTTATAATTAATTAAAATTTAATCTTTATAATAACGCAAAAGACTTTCCTAATTAAATTAAAATTATTTTATTTAATGAAGTTGTTTCTTTTGACATTAGAAAATATTTTTTGATTAAGGAAAGGTTATTTCTAATTAGATTAAATATATTTTCTAATTGGATTATAATTTATTACTTGTAAAATTTTGGAAAATAATACGTAACTCATATATACATTACTTATTATTCAGTTAATGCATTTTATTTAAATTTTAAAAAACTGAAAAAATTTCTTTAAATTATAATAAGTAAGAAGAGTAATTTATTAAAAACTATTTTCAATTAAATTTGTTGAGATTTAAATTCAAACGATCTCATTAAACACACATTACATATAAAATATTGTACATTGTTGCCTTCTATTGTTACAAGATTAAACTAAAGTTATGTTTATTGTTAAGCTTCGTAAGCAAATTTAGGACCGCTTTAACTTGAATATGTTTAATCTTATAACAATAAATCTTACTTAACTAAATTTGTTGTTTGGATAGACAAGCTCATGACCATACGAATTTAGAGACAAAGTTAGGAATAACATATAAGATATATTTTAATAAGAGTTGGCATTTAATGAATCTAGGAATCATTTGATATGTTCATGATGAAATTAGTATTAAAATAGTTGTGGGGGTTATTATTTTGAGTAAAATGATGGAAATAACCAAATAAATAATTAAAGTATTAGTCTTGTTTAGTTATTATGGCATATAACCAATTACTTACTTTATTATATTTATTTTGTTTTAAGTAGAAAGCACTTTTTTATTTCTTGGGCGTAAGTTAGGTTTGAGAAGAGCTCCCAAAATTAGATTAAAAATTCGTATGTCTATTATTTGATTTTGCTATGATCCATGTTAAGAATTTGATAGCAAAGTTTTAGAGATATGTCAATATTATATAGATGAAAAATGTAAAGACAATTTAAGTTGATAAATGTCCTATAAATTTTAACAGTAACATGTAAGATGGATGTTAACACCATAATAGCACAATGCAATTAGTTACATAATGTATAGTTGAAGTTTATAGTACCATAATGGAATTGTTTCCACTTAATTTTAGCAAATTAAAAGCATAAATAATGGGTAGAGTAATATATAGAGAAGATTGGAAATTGTTAGGAGATGCTAACCAGATATGGGAGAGAGTGGCAACTTTTTTAAGCAATGCAACCAAAGTGATCTTAGGTGTTTCTAAAGAGCTTAGGGATAGTAAGATGAAGTCTTGGTGGTAGAATAAAAATACAAAAGAAAAGGTTAAGAATAAGAAGGTTGCCTATAAAGGTCTATTAGATAGCACCACAAAAGTAGAGAGGGTAGGTTATAGAGAAAGTTACAAACTGACAAAGAAAAAAGAGGCGAAGAAGATAATCTAAAAACCTAAAAGTAGAGCTTAAGAGAAATTATACCAACAATTGGAAACTAAAAATAGAGAAAATGATACATTTAAGTTGGTGAGCACTAGGGAACGAAAAGTGAGACTTAGATCAATTTTGTTATATAAAAGATAAAGCAAGGTTGGTGTTTATGGCTAAAAATGACATCAAAAGAAGATGATGGAGATACTTATATACCCTTTTTACTGAAGCTATAGAGGACAACATCTCTTTAGGTGATCTTAGCACATCCGAGAGATATGGTAACTTTACTTATTGCTTGTAAATCACAAGGGACTAAATTGAAAGAGCTTTAAGGGAGATGAAGAGTACAAGGCTAGTAAGGCTTGATGAGATACCCATAGAGGTGTGGAAGAGCCTAGGTGAAGAGGGTTTTACTTAGCTAACCAAACTTTTTAATGTGATCCTTAAGTACACCAAAATGTCAAATGAGTGAAAACTTGGTATATTAATTCCTTTATACAAGAACAAAGGGGATATCCAAAGCTATAATAACTCTAGAGGCATCAAACTACTTAGTCACTCTATAAAGTTATGGGTGAAGGTGATTGAGAAGGGAGTAACCTACACATGGTTTTTACTGAGTTAAAGAAGTCTTATGATACGGTACCTAGGAAAATCATGTAGAGGTATTTAAAAGTTATGGGAGTTCTTATGACCTATAGATAGGTCATTAGAGATATTTATGAAGGTTTAAAAACTAAATTCAGGATGATAGAAGGAGATACAAAACATTTCTCTATCAATATAGATTTATACTAAAGCTCCTTATTGAGCCCCTTTCTATTTGTAGTTGTGATGAATGAGCTCACCAAATCAATCTTTGGTGAAAGGATAATGATGGTATTATATTGTTAAATTATACATGTGATATGTTAGATGTATTAACAATTTATAACATGATAGATACCTAAATTTCATTATATTTACTAATGACTTTATATGATAAAATCATATGTATTAAATAAAATATTGATTTAAAATTTTAAAAAGTTCAAATTATCTAAATATGAATAGAAATTAAGAATTGAGAATGCTGAAGCATTTCAACGAGATCGATATGGTAAAATTTAAATTAATATCTATAAGGAATGAGATTCTTTAGTGAATACCTCCTAAACTAAATTCTATAATAGTATGTATTTCTGTAAGGAGAAAAACACAATATGAGATATTGTATGATACAGTATTAATTTGTTACATATCTATACCTAGGAGAACAATTTACCTTCAATAGTTACAATTAAATCAAATAACAAGATTTCATATTAGATATGAAATGGTAAGATTCGAAAGAGTCAAAGTTAATGATTTGAGATGTGATGCTTACTTGAAACGTGTCATCATCATTGATAAGTCAAATTATTCTTATATAATTTTGGGTTAAATTGGAATTAATTTGACTTATCTCTATATGAATTTGAAGCTTCATTTCGTTAGTTCTCACACATTTCAACTTTGTTGCTTGATAGGTACAAATGGATAGATTTTGGGGGTGAAACATATAACTTTTATTGTGGATGTCAGATTAAGATCATTCAAAGACTCTTGCAAAGAGGACTTCGAATTCTACAACTTCCATGAGACTCCGAGAAGAGATTTTATCAACTAAAGGGTCAAAAGTGTGAAATTTGAATAGGTGTATATTCATTTAACGGACATCACCTAGCCAAATTCACTTCCAAACCTGAGAAGGTCCATTCAACAGAGATCGCCTAGCCAAACTCACTTCTAGACCCGATAAGGTTCGTTTAACGGACATCACCTGGCCAAATTCACTTCCAAACCTGAGAAGGTCCGTTTAATAGACATTGTCGGCCTAAAGACAATCTACCTTCCCCTGTTTAGTAAAAACTAGGTTTCTTTGGACCCAAGGCACTATAAATACTCATTTTGAAGACCTAATGTGGGGGTTGGACACTTACCACTTAAGGAGGCACAAAATAAGAGGAGAAGAGGAAGTTTTAGGGATTGCATCAAGGATTGGAAGCAACCTTGTCTTGTGTTCTTTCTACTTTCTCTCTCTACTCTTTCTTGAATGTTGAGCATCTTTATATGTATATCTTGTGTTATCATGTTCTAGAACTAAACCTCATTTAGGGTGAGGGATGTAGCCTATTTGGGGGATTGATTTGTATTTTATGGATTGATGGGTGTGAATGAAAGTTCTTGGGTTATGTTTATCTCTCTTGCATTTCACTGTTATCTCTATGTTTGATCTCCATAGATGCAATCTTAGGAATCATATGATGGACTAAGAGGTGAAGTATGGTATATGCTCTAGGAGAATAAACACCTTAAACTTAGTGATAGAGATATCCTAAGCTAGTGTGATAACTTGTGGTTGCTTGTTCTTCATGGATTTAACTAGTTAGTTTGCACATTGAGAGATGGTAATCAACTAGTTAAATGCTCTCATATGTTTTGAGAGAGGATATGAGTAAAGTAGTACAATAGTTATTGTAACCTAGCATTCAATCAAGTTCATGATGTATTAATCAATCTCTTGAATTGGTGAACCCTAAGCCCTAAGTTTAAATCATCAAATTATCCTTATTTGTTGTTTTTCAGTTTTTATAATTTACTATCTATCCAAATCCAATCATCTTTTAAATTTATTGCTAAATTTGTTTAAGTAATTAGGGTTAATTTGGTGGTGAGTGTTATAGTCGTTGTGGGAGACGACCTTGGAATACTCAATTCGTAAGTGTTAGGAACGATTCTGTGCGTTTGCAGATTTTGTCAACCAATCATCATCATCATCACTACATCCAATCCGAAGTCCCACAATAAAGTGGGGTCTGGAGAAGTCTGATAGTACGCAGCCTTACCCCTACATCATAGAGAGGTTGTTTTCGGTAGACCCACATGCAGATGTGAAATAGAAGAGTGATGCAGATTAAAAAGGGAATAAATAAAATTGGCATACTAAATAATTATGTAAATAAAATTACAATAAATACATAAATAAATAAAAATAAAATATATCCAAAGGATATACTTGATGGTATCTAGATCTGCTAGTACTTGATAAGCTACAAAGTTTGGGTCTTCTTGTTCAAACAAACACAATGTTTTCTTAAAATACAATGTTATCTTATCCAATAAGTTTACAACTAAATTTGATAATAAAAATCAATGATATATCTTAAAGCATCGATATAATCTTACATATCACATTGAATAAAATATTTATTTGAAGGAAATTTTATAAGAGAATAGTTCTCAAGATAAGCAGAGCGAGTAATACGAACTTTCAAATCTTATGACAATACGTCTAATTGAAACTAGTGTAGTTATTAATTATAGTTGAAAGGTTATGATATATTAAAAGATTCACTTCTATGATGTATTCAAAGATTTTGTTTTAAGCATTATCTTTTCATCTCGAAATCCATTAGTCATAAAAACATCCAAGAAATCAGTTTTCAAATAGTCTAAGGCTTCTTTATCCCTTTTATGTAACATTAATGACATACCCTTGTCTTAATCCCAAGAATTCCACTACTCAGTCATCTTTTTTTCTCTTAATAAGACTTTTGGTTTAAAAGTTTTGACAGAGAACAACTAATTCTACAAAAGGCTCTTATGGACTTCCATTCTTTTGAGTATTCAGAAGTCCATACCATAGAAACATGATCAATTAGATGAGGCAAGGTTTACTAATGAAACATAAAACTTTTGCTCTAACAGAAGAATGATGCTTATAACAAACCATAGCCTGGAATTTGGTCGAAGTTGTTGTCTTTTAATTTTAATAAAAATTAAACGAGTTAAATGTTTCAAACCCCAAAATTAATGGGTTAAAAAGATCTTTTCAATTCTCTCAATTTAGACTTAAACTACAATTATGACTTGTCGTCACCTTTTTATAAATGGCTCTTCATCATTTTCATGATTTAGATAGATGTTGATTTTGTGATGTTTTATACAACTTAATATTTCAGACTATCCCTATATTGATGATAAATTTTATGATATACATTAAAATGAGGGAGGAAGATGATCTTGTAGTAGTTTATTAATGTTGTAAAAATAATGTCATTAAGTAATATCATTATTCTTCTTTTATTTTTACATTCCCTATGTTGTCATTGGTAACAAACTCAGGTATAACTGCCACTATTGGCTAACGAAAGGCAAAGCAAACAACAAATATTCCTTATTTGATTCTTTCTTAAATTTTTTCTCTTCATAATTTCTCTTTGTCAACCTTCTCTCTTTCCTCACCTAAGTTCTAAAACTTTCATCTATATCAATTAGCATCAAAGAGACAATTTTGTTGTATTTACATATCCTATAAAACATCCCTATGGCAGAAGGTACCAAGAGATAAGACATCAAAAGGCTGAAAGAAACTCTCAAAAATCAACTCAAAGAAGTGCATAGGGAGGTGTTAAAGGCACAACTTAAGTTACAAGATGCTCAAGCCCAATAGAGGAAGGAGATGATGGAACTATATATGATGTTCCAATAGTTCATTACCTTACCAAATCCTTAAATGACTCCGTTTCATCATTCTGATGCAGGAGGTCAATTCATTTTTAAACCAGAGAACAACCCACATACTCTGCACTTATGAGATCCAATCATATGGAGTTCCTGCTATTTGATGGGATAGAGCTCAAGAGTTGGGTGTTTATAGCTAAACAATTTTTCTTAATAGACCGCATTCTGATGAATATGAAAGTAAAAATAGTGGTGTCCACTTGTTAGCTGTTTTCTCTGATATAAGGGATGAACTGACATATAAAGAGTACTTAGTGACGCTTATGCAAAGGTTTGGAAAGGAGGCATGTGAGGACTATAATGACGACTTTAAGAAGTTACGACAAATTGGGAGCATGCAAGATCACTACTCTATATTTGGTAGGTATTTATTTTATCTTAAAGTACCTGAAGCATATCTAGTTAGATTATTCCTCAAGGGGCCAAAACTAGAGATTGAGATACCCTTAAAACTACTAAATCCTAAAACTAATACTTTAGCTAAGAATTAAGAAGCTATAGCTTCAGTTTGCTTTACTAATTACAAAAGGACTAATAAAACATTATCACCCCACACTAACCTTATTCCATTAACTACTGCTTACTCTCTTCCAAATGTGAATCACCAAGATGGACTCCTACCTACACCTATAAGAACGCCACCTAAAACCATGTCCTATAAACCTCCCTCGAAGCCTAGTAGGTAACTCAACAGAAAAAAGTTCAAAGAGAAGAGAGCCAAAGCGATAGTTTTTGGTATGATGAAATATACAACCTAAGCCATAAATACAAAAAAAAAAAATGGAAGTTATGGAAGATGAAGACTCAGAACTAATAGTGGAAAGGGAAAAAGAGGAAGCAACCCTATACAAGCCATATTGGGAACTTCTATAAGGAATTTCGAACAAATATGAGTTCTAAGAGTGCAAAAAGGAGGACCTATACATATAATCATAAACAATGGTAGCACATATAATCTTATAGATGTTTCACTAATAAAGAAGGGGTCTTATGAGTGTTCCCCTACGAGAAACCTTAGGGTACATTTGGTTGGGGGTTTAATAATGGAATGAAATAAAATGGAATATTATTCCATCGTTTGGGAGGAGGGTTTATAATATGATGGAATGGGATGGGATGAAAGAGGAGGGTTTCATATTACATTCTATTCCATCCTAACCAGTAAAAGTGAAAAACTTCCGATTTGAGGAGTTTATGATAGAATGCAAAATAACAAACAACTTTACATTATAATACATTATAAATCCTTCATCCAAACAACATTTCACTATATTACATTATGAACCTTTACATCCTTCCCAAACAACAATTTTCTAATATTACATCCATTTATATTACATTCCATTATAAACTATTCCATTCTATTAAAAACCTTACGTTCAACCAAACATAGTCTTAAAGTTACGGTAGGAGGAAGCCTTCAACTAATTTTTTAAGGGCTATATAGAAACCTAGAGTGGCAGATATAGTGAAAGGACTTTTCCTTTGAAGAAGCCTTAATAATACCATTAGGATGATGCGATTTAGTTATGGGAGTCAAGTGGGTCTAAACTCTTAATGACGCTTTATGTAACTTTGATAAACATACCATGGAATTCACCTAGAAGGGGAATTATGTCCAGCTTAAAGGTGATATTATCAACCAACCCAAATCTATCACTTCTAAGGAGTTTGCCAAAATATTATCCTACCCATAAGTTAATAGCTAACTTTGCATGCTAAGGTTCACAATTCCCTATATCAAATTTCAAGAACTCACCATTGTAAATCAACACATTGAAGGAAATTAACATCAAATCAAACACTTAGTAGAGTTCGACATTTTATTCTTTGAACCCTATGGATTACCACCTTCCCGTTCTCATGATCATAAAATTGCCCTTAAGGAGGCAATGAATCTGATTAAATGGAGTTGATTGAAATATGGCCTTATAGGTATGGTAGCTTGCAGAAAAGCACATTAGAAGACCTTACAAAGGAACTCATAAACCAAAGAATCATTTAATATGGCAATAACATCTTTTCCTCCTTGCTTATTATAGTCATAAAGAATGATAGCTCATGATGTTTGTGCATTGATTATTGCAAGTTAAATAAGCATACCATCAACCACAAAAGACTTAATTAGAAAATTATCTGAATGAAGCTTGAAATCGAGCTCTTATCAATGGTTTGATGGAATCATGGGATGGAAGGAGCAAGTGTTGGTTGGGTGTAACAATGACGTAGAAACACACATGGTGTCTATGGTGTATGAAGTGTCCATATGGGAGCACTTATGTGTTATGGAAACTACTAAGAAGTTATAGGCTTTATTAAACGTGAATGGCACCCAAAAAGTTGTTTGGAATTATGTTAATTTAAAGTCATTGCCTTTTTCAACTCAATAAGTATGAGATCACCCCACCAGTCTGATTACTTCATCTTCTCCCTATTCCAAAAGGGTACTAAACAAACATCCATATGGACTTCATTAAGGGGCTTCCCATATCAAATGGCTACTAGTGATTCTAGTAGTAATTAGCAAGATTAGCAAATCCGTGCTTATTTTGGCTTTGAAACACCCATATTTAGTGGAGGAAGTGGCCAATACCTTTGTCTCTAATATATTCAAATTATATGGCATGCCTAAGACAGTCACGAGTGACCGTAACCCTGTGTTCTTAATCTGATTCTAGGAAGAGGTCCACAAACTACAAGGAGCAATGGCCAAGCAGAAATCCTTATCCACTCCTTGAAAACTTAACTCACGTGCATGATAATCATGTGATTTTCCTAGCAAGTGGTTTTGTTAGCTTCTTTTAACAGTGTTGTTACAAAACAAAGCACCACTCCTCGATCGATGCTACTCCCTTCAAAGTGTTGCATGGCTACCTTCTTTCTAATAAATGTCGCTTATCTAGCCAAAACCTCTAAACTAAAGGTAGTTGACAACCTTTTGCAAGATAGAGGGGCAGCTACAAAGATGATCAGCTTTCATCCAGGTAGAATGTGTCAACCGCCGAATGAGAAACATATTGAGAGGGAATTTAGCACAGGTGACATGATATTTGTTAAACTTCAACCTTATAAGCAAAGGTCATTAGCTAGAAGGTCACTGTTATCTTTTTGTTTTTCCCTACTTTTACACTGCTAATGTTACCTTTAGTAACGAACGTACATATAATTGCCACTGCTAACCAATAAGAGGCTAAACTGACAGCAAATGTTCCTTATCTAACTCTTAATCCAATTCTTTCGTCTATATCATTTTGATAAAGATAAATGTATTGTCATTTCATATGATAGACTGCTGTCCAAAGACTACTCAAGAAAAATAAATAGATTTAAAACTAACCAAATCATAATAACAAATATTCTACAAGTAATTTAACAAATAAGACTAACGAATTAATAGAAATAAATAGAGTAATAATTAGTAATTAATAGCTCAAAATAAATAAAAATACTCAAACAAAAAAATATTATTGCTACTAAATTAATTTTGATAATAAAAAATTCCGCATAAGAAAAAATATGAAGATAAATTTCCCGAAATACCCATTAGGTAATTCTTGATGGGCACAAAGCAGTAATATGGTACATTATTGTCTACCTCAAAACTGACCTCTTCTCCCTTCCAGGATTCCTGCTTATCATTCCGCTTCTTAGTAAAGTAAACTCATTTCCTTCCTCAGGGTGATCGGGCACATGACACTGTACATGTATCTGACAAGCTGTCTTATATAGATGCTAGAAATTCTCCGCAGTTGTTCTGGAACTTTTAAGGATTCAAATAAGATCCCCAGCCATCAGCTTGCAGTTTCTCTGCCTTCCTCAGAACCTCATCTCTTGTGTCTTCTTGATACTGACTCATTCTGCATATGAAATCATAATCATGGACATGCAACTTCAAGGTACATTCATTATATCCATATCTCGCTCATATGCTTTCACGAGCACATGGTGAAAACAAGTAGAGGGAGTGGGAAAGAGAACCTTGCCAACAGATCAGCATCACCAGCTCCCAACATCCTTACTGCCAACAGACCTGCATTTGTAGCATTGTTTATTGCAACAGTTGCAACAGGAACTCCCCTTGGCATCTGTGTAACAAGAAGAGAGAGAAATGAGAGATTAGTGATCACAATCAGTTAAAACGACGTGAAATCAACACAATGAAGCCATACATCATATTTCAGGATTGAGGTATTGGTCGTCAACTTCATTATGTGATTATATCACCAAGTTATCACCACATGAATAGACAATAAACGGTAGTCATATATAAGAATTAACTTGACATAAACACGGTGGTCAAACATATCAACATTCCCCCTCTTGCTTTTTGAAGTTAAAAGAAAAACAAGAAAAACGTGAAACATATTATGCCTAAAAAATACAGCTATAGCCCCCTTAACAGGAAAACACCCAATATAGACAACTGAGAGGATAGATTTCCAGGTTTCCAACAAAGTAAGGGAAAATGTCAACATCTAGTTCCGCAAAATTCAGAGTTTTAAGACCTTTGTACCTTCCAACATCAAGAACCCATCGAATATAATTTGAACACAACAGAGAAAAAGAACAAGAAAAGTGTTGGAAAAGAAATATGACAGATGTCGTGGCATGGGCTACCTGCACAATTGACATGAGCGAATCCATTCCATCCAAATAAGAGCCACGCACCGGGACTCCTATCACCGGTAATGGAGTAAGTGAAGCTACCATACCTGAAAGTAAAGCAAATTCTTGATTCACACAAGTAAGAGAGCTATAATGGCATAAAGATATCTATTAATATGATTCACAGAACTAGCCTGGCAAATGAGCTGCACCACCTGCACCAGCAATGATAACCTGAATGCCTCTATTTCGAGCAGACAATGCATACGAGAACATAGTTTCAGGAGTGCGATGTGCTGATACTATCCTCACCTGAAAGTTGTAGACTAATTATTACTATGAAAGAGACATAAATGGGATGATGAAAAACTCCAAACAGTGAATTTCAAAAGCCCTGTTGCAGCACTCAAGAGTCAACCTCATAGGGAACACCAAACATATCTAGAACTTTTGCAGCATCCTTCATAACAGGAAGATCTGAATCAGAGCCCATTATGATCCCAACACGTGGTGTAACTACATTTCAGCAGAAACTAAAAATCAAAGTCACCTTAAATGAACAACAGCTAACATTAACAAAGACTAATCTTGAACAAATTTAAGTTGCAGCTGAATCTTATTTGCCCAACTAATGTTCCTATCAACAAATTGCCAGGAAAGATGATGAAAAGAATACAATTTGGCTTATGATCCACATAAGACAGGATCTAGTTTCTTTTTCTACGCTTCAGCCAGGAAAGATGATGAAAAGAATACCATTTGGCTTATGGTCCACATAAGACAGGATTTAGTTTCTTTTTCTACGCTTCAGCACAAGCATGACGTGTTCCAATAAAACAAATATCAACCTAATGTAGGAAAACTTACTTGTGGGTTCACTCTCTGAAGCTTCTTCCTTCAACATTGAGTTTAGCCGCATTAACACAATGGCCATTGAAGAACCAATAATGGTTATATGACCCATTTTTCGTTGCTTTCGCATTTCTTTGTAATGATCACAAAAATGGAGCCAATACATTATAAGAGAGAGAAGTTATGTTTGTGTAGAATTGATGAAGGCCACAGTCAACATGGGGATTGTATAGAAATTAAACAAGAGCTACCTGGTTTATTATACCAATGGACACTAACCCCCTGTAGATTCAATGCTCTTGCAATCAGCTTATGAGCTAATTGAAAACCAGCCTCTCCCTGAAAGCATGAATACTAACTTTATATACTTGAAATATGTCAATGAAAAACTTTAGCAGAACTGTCATTGGCATGAACAATTGAAAATCAGGTTCTTCCTAGAGGCAAATACATCCACATTTGATAAATTTTTAATTGAAAACAAGTTTATTATAAACCTCACAACATCCCTGTCATTATATTTCTTTTTCATCTGTGCAATTTTTATTATGTGGGAGCATCTACAACCTAGTAGATTCCATCCCAATTCCTTCCCAAAATTGCATCGTGGTATTTTACAACATGGGCAAAAGGAGGGGAAAAAACTGTAGATTAAGAAAGAGATTAAAGAAAACAAAACAAGCATCACCTCGTATTCTCCCAGTAGATTGTACATGAGAGCAGCTGAAGTTTTCATTGATGGATCACCAAGTGGAAGGCCCACGACAGCCCGCAAATGCTGTTCAAATTGTGAGGTGTAGCATGACTCAATGGTATGATGACCACTGTTATGAGGTCTTGGAGCTACTTCATTTAGTAAAATCTGTGGAGAAATAGAAATCAACATTTTTTCAAAAAGAACAAGAAGCTAAGCATCTTAAGGAATAAACTACAACCTGATTATCACGTGTCAAAAACAACTCAACGGCAAAAACACCAGCACCTTCCAAAGAACTAACAGCTTTCTGTGCAACATCTGTAGCAAGCTTCCTGATCTTCCATGGAACATCAGCAGGTGCCTTAACTATGTGACATATGTTTTGCCTACAAGTCTTAGTTATGTCTGATTAGGTGCAGCAGAGCACAATGCCTACTATATCAATGTCATGAAATAAAATGTCATGGAACTGACTCATACGCTATTTAAATGCAGCAGAACCAAGATTGCAAAAAGAAGAAGTAAATGTTGGATCCTAATCATACTTATGAATAGTTTCAACCACAGGGTAGCATGAAATGGAGCTGTCTCTCCCTCTTGCCACAATGACAGCAAGCTCCTTTACAAATGGTGCCCATTTCTCCACATATAGGCCACGATTAAATCCTCCAAGAGCTGGTTAAAATAAAGGGAAAAAGCTAAAAAAGGATTTCTAGAGACACATAACGAGGAAATACTTTCTAGCATTCTTGCATATGCAAATTCAAAAAAATGCATATTAGATAGGATGGTCGCTTTCGATTTATTGATCTCATACATCAATAAATAAAATAGCATCTTTAGGGAACTGAGATATCCCTGAACAGAGAGTGAATATCCATTAAAGATACATAAGTAGTGGTAAGGTTCTGATACAAATGCAGAAGAACATGAGAAGGGGTAAAGGAGAAATTGAAACAACTGAAAAGATGAAGCAAGCATAAAAACAAAGACATTTCTTAATTGTATCTTCAGCAAGATGACTTCAAGTTGTTTCAGGGAGGAAAATCCTGGTTCCTTTTGTTAAATAACCTCTGGAGATAGTTAAAACCATCTACCACACACAAAACACAAGGTCATGCCTGTAAAAAGAAATCACATAAGTAAATGTACCTTTTCAGCTCTCACATGAGAGTACACGTGTTTATGCACAAATACAATTCTGCATGGGCATGCATGTAAAGAGCGGAGTATAAAATATGAGCCTTTTATATGGAACCAAACTCTTTAATTAAACTAGAAAAACATGGGAAAACATTGAAAACTTACACTTGCGTAAAATCAGGTAATTAGACAGTTACACACTAGTACTTCCATTTTGTAGTGAAGAATATTCCAATTTTAAAATTCTCTTACAACCCAGACTACACATTATTTCATTTTTCATCCCCAAAGTCGCGCCATCCAACACCCAAAAGCCAGCTAAAGGGCACATGAGATTACTTCACTTGAAATCAAGAAGCTATATCAGCAAAATTGCTCTTCATTTGATCTAAGTTCAACGAGTTTAAAATTTCTATTGAGAAATGCAACTAGAAAAGACAAGTACAGAATTCTAGGACTGAAAACTGAATGGGAAGTCTAAATCACATGGCATTTCATACTTCAGATGACCTAATTTTAGTTATTAGCAACTTACAAGATATAGCAGAAGAAAGCTCTTCTTTACTCCTAGCAACTGAATTTCCACGACCATCATATGCTAACCTTTTACTCTTCACCATAAGAGGATAGCCAAATAACTCAGCTGCCTTCTTTGCAGCTTCTAGATCGTCTATCTGTTGGTGTCAAATTTCATCAGCCACAATATCAGAATAGAAGAACTAATAACTATTAAATGTTTAAAAAATATACTTAGTGAATACGCATCAAACCTGCATAAAATCTGGAAGTGGGATTCCTTGCTTAGCAAAATGAACTTTCTGAATATATTTGTCCTGAAAGATGGCAACTATATATGTATAAGGAAATATATATATATACATTGACAGATACCAAAAGTAATTTATTGTATTACATTACATTTGCAGGTATAGGATAGATGACTATCAATAAGAAAGAAACAGAAAGGTTAATTTGGATGCTGTCAATGAAAATTAATTTAAAACTAAAATTCTGAAAAGATGCTGTAAATGTGAAAACAAAAATTATATGAGCATGTGTAAACCGTTGGATAGATGTAAGTTATGTACATCAAAATCATCAAAACGAAAAGAGTAAAATGATTGTTGTAAAACACAAACTTGGATTATTCGTAAGGTAGAGGCTTTTGGTTGGCAATCAACTCCTAAACCTTCAAGCTTCTCTAGTGTAGCAACATCAACATGCTCAATCTCGACAGTCAATACTCCACATCTAACTTACCAAGAACCAAATTAGCAAATAAAACATAGTGATCTACAAAACAAGGAAAAACTTTAGGAAAAAAAAAGGGTGGAAACAATAAAAATGATGCATTGAATTGATATAAAGAACATTAGACCTTTTCGCAAACTCTTGAACAGTAGCACTGTCATCAAAGCTCCCTACCATGTGATCATATGCAAGAGAACTAGCCGGGCAATTCTCCGAGGGATCCAAAACCATTACTTTAATGGCCATGTGGGAAGCAGCCTGGCATAGCATACGACCCAACTGACCACCACCCAACACACCAACAATCATCTCAGATAAGCCATGAATAGGTGAATCTTCTTTTCTACACAATAAAAATGATTACACGACGTCGGGATCAAACCAAAAATCATCATCTAGTTGGAAACAGTAAGAAAATATCAGCCAAAGTTGGAGAGGCATAACCAATATGAGGCTTTTAAGTAAGAGAGCTTAAAGTTACTGACCTGGAAAAAGAATCTTGAGAGGCTGGACAAGCCAAGATAGGATTAGAAGAGCGTTGGGTCTGCTTTAAGAAGAGTGACGATGAGGAAGAAGGGATCGAAATGCTGTGAAGCATGTTGCCTTTTTGCATTGAAAATCCAGGGTCAGGGTGAGGGACTCTTAAAGAGAAAGAGGGCCTCAAGCAGAAAGAATCGGAAATGAAAAGATACTGAATGCTCGTGGAGAAGAACATTTTGGTTTGCATACTCTGTATTTAATCATGGGAATGGCAACAAATTTAAACTTCAAAAAAGAAAAAAGAAAGAAGGAAAACGCTTATAGGTAAGTAACAGCAATTTGGATGAACAATCCTACCTCAGAACTATAACAGCAAAGCAAAAGTAGCTCTCCTGGATTGCTCAACACAACACTAGATCGGATGGAATATTAAGAAAAAGAGAAGTAGTCAATGTGAGCGTCAAAGTAACGGCGCCTGAAACCTGAGAGTCAACAAGGGAAACTAACGTCTATGACCGCCTACGCCTTTCGTGGGGGAAGGAAGCAGAAGGGTTCTTATGTACTCGTACTAAACTAACCATATCCCCACCCGAACCTCTTTTTGATATCATTTCCTTCTTAAAAAAAAGGTGGAATCATCCACGGTAGGCACACCCCCACATCCCGGCAGATAGAGCAGCGAGGGGTAAATTATGATCTGATTTCAGCCAACTTTTCAATAAAATGACTTTTACACTTATTGTTGGGATTCAAACCTAAAATTTTGGACTAATTTATTTTCTCAATGACCAACTAAACTACCCGTGCAGGCAAAATGGCATTTTATTTATATTTGAATTACTTATAAGACCAACTAAAACTAAAACTTAAAAAATACAATTTTCATTTCCTAAAATTTTAAGTGAAACAAATAATCAAGAATTCCACTACTTTTCAGCATTTCAATAAAACTAGACGTTAATACACACTTCATAAAAAATTGCATTTATTAAAAAAACAATTACGTAAAACATTGCTTTAGTTTATGCAATTATGATGTCAACATCCTTCTAAAATAAATAAACAAATTATGAACGTAATTTTAAAAAAATAAAAGTATCAATTAAATTTTAAAAAATACCAATACATGTGTTTGTCAAGTTTAATAACAAATCAGATGCTGGTCGTTTTGAGATGCTAGTCGTTCTAAGATGTTGTGCACTGCGTTTTATATGTTGGTTTAATAACAAAACTAGATGCTTCAGTGATTAATTATTAAGGCTTACCACAGTTATCCTAATTATATAAATTTATACATTTTTTAATTAATCACGTAAAATTTGGAGACATTTAATTATTGTAGTTAATTATTTTAGTATAATAAATTTTATCTTACCGAAATTAAAATTATGTATTTTTTATTAATAGGTGAAGATTTGACACGTTAATTATTTTAGTATAATAAATTTTATTTTACAGGAATTTTTATTCTATTTGAATAATTAATTAAGATGACATATGAAATTATTTTTCTAATTTACCCACAAGTATTAGAAATTATTATATAATTTGATAGTTTTATCATAAAGTTTATAATAAATCTGTTAGAGTTAAAAATTTAGCCAACAGGCAATTTTCTATCATTTTGTTTATGTCTTTTAGTTTCACTTATAAATAGTTTGTTAGCATAGCATGTATGTTTAAATTATGCAGTTATTTAAAATGTTAGTTTCTCTTATACAAGTTGTGAAATTACCAAATTGAGGGATGAAAACTATAAGATTTGGAAGGAGAGAATTCTTCTTCATCTGGAATGGATGAACATTGATTGTGTTATTTAGAAGGACAAACCACCAAAGGTAACAGAGGCCAATACTATAACTGAAATTATTCTTTATGAATGTTAGGAGCAATCTAATTGCCTAAGTGTAATGTTCATTAAAACAAAATTTCTACTGGCATTTGTGGTTCCATATAATAGCGTGCCAATATCTATGCTCTACTGAAGGCTGTTGATGAGCAATTTGAAACTTCAGACAAAGCACTTATAAGTACCCTAATTGTAAAGTTTTCATCTACAAGGCTCACCGGTGTCCAAGGTGTGCGTAACCACATTATGAAGATGAGAGACATTGCATCTCAGTTAAAGAAACTTAAGATTGAGATGTTTGATTCTTTCCTTATGCATTACATTTTGAACACTCTTCCCTCGCTTATGCATTATGTTTTGAACATCCTCCTATCGCCATATGGACCCTTTAAAATATCTTACAATACATATAAAGATAAGTGGTTAATAAATGAATTAATGACAATGTGAATTCAAAAGGAAGGGAGATTGTCGATGGAATAGGGAGAGAGTTCACATAGTGCACATTTGGTTGTTCAAGAAAAGAAGAAAAATTAAGCCAACTCAAAGGGAAAAGGTCTATACGAAAGTGGGAATAATTTCACTATGTATTGAATAGAAAATATACGACCATATATAGCCTATTACAAGAGAAGTTTAAATCTGGAAATGTATTTATATATATCTAATCTAATCTAATCTAATCTAATCCCTTAATTTAAAGATTTGAACTTATTAAATATGAACTATATCCAGCCTATCTATATGTCAATATAATCTAGATACAACTGTATAGTATCTGTAGAAGAATATTAGTATATCACCAACACTCCCCCTCAAGCTGGTGAATAGATATTGATCATTCCCATCTTGCAACTAAGTTCTTCAAATCTGACTCTTGCTAGTGCCTTGGTAAAAACATCTGTAACTTGACTGCTGGTGGGCACATAGGCAAGATCAATTAATACAGATTCCACTTTCTCTTTGATGAAATGACCATCTATCTCCACATGCTTGGTTCTATCGTGATATATAGGATTCCTTGCAATCCCTATTGTGTCCATGTTATCACACCACACTTTCATTTAAGATTCTATTATGATTTGTAGTTTTGTTAGGAGCCTCTTGATCCATACTCCTTCACATATTCTAAGTGTCAAAGCTCTATACTCTGCTTCGACACTGTTTCTTGCGACCACTGGTTGTTTCTTGCTCCTCCAAGTAACTAAGTTGCCCTATACAAAGGTACAATAGCCTGTTGTGGACCTTCTATCAGTTACAGATCTGGCCCAGTCAGCATCTGTGAAAACTTCAATGCTCCTTACTCCCCCTTTCTTAAAGAATAACCCCTTTCCAAGTGTCA
>JANSVA010000004.1:26927915-26958751 GCA_025504915.1 Erythroxylum reticulatum | reverse complement strand
TGAACTGACTGAATTGTGTAGGAAGGGAAATCAAAACCAAGTGCACGAGTATGTCATCAGACAACTCTAACTTAAGTGCCCTTAGCTTTGTGACAAGAGTAGACATTTCCATTATATACTCCCTAATGTTTCATTTTCCCTTATAGCGCATTGAAACAGACTTGGTTAGTACATTGCTTGTTTTAACCTTTTCGTTTGCAGCGAATCGGTCAGAAGTTTGCTTAAGAAAACTCCTAACATCAACTTCATCAGGAATTCCATCTCTTATGGAGTCCGAAATGGAATGCTTCATGATCATTAGACTTATGTGGGTTGCACGCTCCCACTTCTCGTATGCAGCTATCTGATCAGCAGTACTGATGTTGGTCAGAGCTGCAGGACATTGAAACTAAATGCAAAGTCTAGATCCATACAGCCAAGCATAATCATTATGTTCTCCTTCTATTTCTTGAAGTTTGTGTCGTTAAGCACGAGAATATTGTCATGTTGGTAGAAATTGATGACACTTTAAGAAAGAAAACAAAATAAAATGCTCATGATTAGTTAAGAAGTCAAAATAGCAAAAATTGTAAAGGGGTGATTACAAAATCCCTAACACAACATTATTATTCATTCTTTTAACAAAAATAATAATTTATAAATGGTACTTTTGGTCATGGTAAAAACATTGAAACTAAAATGGCCTAATAATGAGCCTTTTTTTGGATCGATGCATTGTTAGCATGTTATGTCAAATGCTTAAAATAATTTGATACTACCCATTTTGTCAAAATAACCTTCCTTTGGGTCGATTATCTCGCAGTGATGTTATAAAAATTTACTTACTATTTGGCCAAAATAACCTTCCTTTGGGCCAATTATTTTGCATAGATATGTAATTAAACTACCAGTCATCTAGCCAAAATAATCTTCCTTTGGGCCGATTATTTCGCATAGATGAAACATGCATTCTCATTATAAATTAATAAAGTTTACCCAATAGAGGTTACTTTAGCAACATATTGGGTCAATCTATTTAATTCAAAATGAAAAGCACCTAAAGTTTATATAAAATTAAGTAATTTAATTATAATTAAAAATGGACAATTAATTAACCCTAAATTTTGTCTTTAATTAATTATTACGAAATTATAACCTTAGTTTGTAATAATATTTAAATTAATTGCAAATGACTTAACCCAAAATTATAGAGAGCCATCATGGCCCATAAAGATAATATATATATTCTGAGCTAAAATTGATAGTATACATGGCTAGCTTGGGCGGTTGAGCACAAGGCTTTTCACACTTTTGTCATGGGGTTGAATCCCACAGACGACATGTATTGTCTTCCAAGTGTATAAATAGGTGAGTACTAAATAAATGGTAAGGAAGTCTCGACCCCATAGATGACGTGTATTGTGATCCAATGTATAAATGGATGATTACTAAATAAATGGTAAGGAAGTCTATCAGACTTGATTAATAAATTTTTAAAAAACTTGACAGGTTAAAACATAGATAAGACCATAAGATATGACTGTTGCGCGTCAGAGAGTCAGTTTCTCTAGCAAGTGCAGAAACGGTGCAAGCGTGAAACACTTGACGAACGTAGAACGGTCAAGGAGTTATCCCTGACCTCTACCGAGTCATAAACCTGATTTGGAGGACCCAAATATAAAAAACGGGTCTGTAAAAATTGAAAGCCAGATTTTAATGCTTATCAGTGATATTTCATCACTTCTGAGGCAAAAAATTCGTTTCTAAACTAAATGAAACAAATTTTCAACAATAACAACAATGTTTACTTGTTTTCTAATTCATCGCAGGCTAAGATAATCAAGAAATCAAAATATTTCTACCTAAAAAAGTTTTATCTTGGCTGATTATAATAAAGAAAACAATAAACAACAACCCAAAATAAATGAAATCTCAAATGATACATTTATAATTCATTTTTACTACTATAAACATACGAAACGGAGTGCAAAATGAAATTGAATATCATATTGAACAATCTACGTGACGAGGCTCTGATACCACTTATTAGAAATTTGGCCTTATGATTATTATAATCAGATTTCTAAATATTTAATCAACCAGAATCACACGCAGATCAAATAAACAATAATATATGTACAAATAAGAAAACTAACCTTGATCCATTACACAGCAGAAGCGTAAATAGCAAAATTTGATGGATTTGTGTTTTTCCAAGTCAAGATTCAGAAACCGAATGAATTCTCCTCCTGGAACAGAAAAAGCTAACAAAATCTTTTTCAGAGAAAATGTCAAGAGAGAATCTAACCTGGAGACCACAACCCTATTTATATTCATTTTTGACTTACAAGTTATCGTGAGCCCATTAACCACAATGACTGGTAATGAGTTTCTACATATCAGGCTCATACTAATAATTAATTAATATTTTTGTAGGCCCAATTAATTTACTAAAGTTAGATCACATTTTATTAGGCCTATAACAGAGATAGAAATCTACGTACATATATTTATATACGTGGCCCATAAAATTCTAACAATTCTAACATCATAAATTTAGAAATTAATTTGAGAGTTTTATGCACTTTTGTGCGAATTCCCTCTTGGTTCTTCAACAAGAACTTAATCTAATGTTACCAAGGCTACTTATAGTGATCAAAATTATGATAACTTTGGTTCTAGTAAGTTGATTTGGTTTGGATCAAGTTTCCTTTAAAGATGATCCTAGGGCCTTGTGATTAGGGTCTTAGGTAGTTTTTAGCTTGAGGTTCACATTAAATAAAGAAATAGAAGCACAAGAAGGTAATGCAAGCTTCCAAAAACTAGAATTGTGGAGAGAATCTAACGTATTTGTAGGAAATATAACCATCACTTAAAAACAATAAACATGAATAAGGATCTTCATGTTTTATTTTTTATTTCTTTACTAGTTACAAAGCAAGAGGTTGAGAGAAAATTTTAATAGCTTTCATATCTCTTATCATATAAGTTTCTGTTGTTTTATTTGTATAGATTTCTTTGTGTTTTTGTTAGCCTTCTTTCTTTCTAAATCTTCCTTGAGATAATGGCCCAATACTTTCACTTTCTTTGTTATCCACTTTTAAGGTTTTTATGGCTTTATCATTCATCCATTTTCTTTTGAAAAGACACCCAATGTAGGGTCTAAAGATGAGGAGGTTGGAAAAAGCTAACGAATTTTTACGGGCCGAGGAAGTTGGAAAAAGCATATAGATTTTAGGTGTCGGGAACCTAAGCAATCTTCTTAACTTAGAGTTTGTTAAAATTTTTAATTTATCAAAATAATGTAATATATTTTAGTTTTAAAATTAAAATTAACAATATATAAAATAATTAACGAGCTAGTATGCCACATTGGTGTTAAATGTAGTGAGAATTACATAACTAACATGTCATATGTCACATAACATAACCGTGATGGAGATTTAATAAAAACCTAAGTTAGTTATGTTTTTAAGTGCAAACCATGCCAAATTATAGAAATCAGGGTGCAAATTGGCACTAGAAATATAGCTATCTTAAACTTTTTACAAAATATTTGAACTTTTTTTCCTTCTAAATATATAGTTTCAAAAGATTTTTGTAAAGATATATATATATATATATATAAAATATTAAATGAAAGAATTAATTTACTATCAATCTAAACTAATTAATATATCATAAAATATGATAAACTAATTTATTATCAACTATTAATAAAATAAATTTATATTACATATAACATCTTTATTTATAATATTTATTTAACTAACAATATGTAAATATAAAATAAAAACTATAATTTCACTCATTAAGAATAAACATCAATTAATTATTAATTATCTTTAAACATAAATTCTAACAATATGAAATTAGTTACTTAGTATTATTATGTAATAAAGAAAATAATTGATCATAATAATTTAATAAATAATACAAGTATATTTTTAATATAAGTAATAATACGTAGATACGATAAATCATTAAATCATTTGGTATATATTATTTTTGTAATTTATTCTTTACGTGACAGTTGTTTATTTAAAATATTTAAAAGTGTTGCATCGATAATTTTCATGAAATAAATTTAATAAAATTATTTGAGAGGCTTTGTGGTTGACCTTAAAAATATGTTTAAAAAATATTAATCTTCTAATTTTTATTTTTTATAATTTATATAAATTAGTTCAAAACCTTATTTTTGCTGATGTTATTAATAGATTAAAAATTCAATTTTAAATTAATTTTTTAATATTTAATTTGTCATTTCTCTAAAATATAAAGAGTTAGACGCAAAAAATCACCATTAGCAAGCACTAAGAGCGGGTTCGAGGAGCAGAAACCTAAAAGCTTCTTAGCTCCGCCATGGATTGCAACTCTTCTACTTGCCAGTCCACTTGCTTCAGTAATGAAGACAACATCAACAACGAAGGTGAACAGCCACGAGAAACGGTTCCAACAGAGACTAGCAAAAATACAACACCTGTAGAAGGGGAGCAGCCAAATCCATGCGTCAAGTGCAAAACGAACCAAACCATATCTGCTGGTGGCTCTCCCTCCGGTGAAAATGGTGGAGATGCGGGGAAATTTTGTGGGGATTGCTTTAGGAGTAATCTTTATGGAAAGTTCAGGCTTTCTATTACTTCTCATGCTATGATTATTCCTTCTGATAATGTCCTTGTTGCCTTCTCCGGCGGTTCTGCTTCAAGGTTTCTTCTTTGTTCTATTTCGTTCTAAATTTGATGTATCTTTTTGGTTTACTGTGTAAAGATTCGATATTGATTACTGTCCAATGTACCCAAAGGAAAGTTCATTTTGCCTTATATATACGCTGTTATCTGGACCCATTTGTCGTTATCTTATAAATCTCTTTTATGATTTTAAAGGTCTGTTGTCAGGTGTTGACAAGAGTTGGTTGGCTATTTCCTATCCTTAGTTTGGACATGTTATGTGATCAGGGTGTTTGCCCTTCTGTGCGTTCAAACATCCTTTTTATCTATGCCTGTGTTTTCCGATTATTTAGAAGAGTGCATTTCGTCTTTTTAAATTGCTCTCTAGATATAAAGTAACGCATCCTAGCCTGGAACAGAAATCATAAACTAGTTCTTGGACTTTCTTTCCTGTTGCTTGGGAACATTTCATAGACCAATAGTTTACTCTTTCATTGTTATTTCAGCATACATATTCACTGTAACTCTGATTCATGTCATATTCCATTATTGTTTCTTTATCTGGTACTTAAATTTATAATTTGTTTCTATTGTGGTTAATGGAGGGATATTTCTTTTCAGATAAGTTGCTCTTAGTGGTTAATTCATATTCTGAATGAAAATGATTTTTTTCAGTGTGGTTCTACAGTTTGTACATGAGATGCAGCACAGAGCACAGAAGAATTTTGAGGCTAGTAGGGATAGATCATTACCAGTGTTTGGTGTTGGGGTGGCATTTATTGATGAAAGTGCAATCTATCCGGTAGCTTCTAACAAATATGATAAAGCAATCCAAGAAATCAAATCAATTGTGTATAACCTAACTCCACCTCTAAAGCCACTTCATATTGTTCCAATAACTGATATCTACCCTTCAGATAGTGATGGGAAGGATAGATTGGGAAAATTATTAGATGCTGTCAATGATATAACTGGAAAAGAAGATCTTATCCTGCATTTGCGCATGCTGGCCCTGCAAAAGGTTTGCAATGTGTGACACTGAATTCAATTTAATGTAGATGAAAGGTGGCATCTCATGCAGAATATTTTGTTAATATGGCAGGTTGCTTCTGAAAAAGGGTACAACAAGCTTATTCTAGGATCATGCACATCAAGTATTGCTTGTCATGTCATTTCATCAATAGTGAAGGTTTGTTTAAGTGGCACATATTTTATGGTTTATTATTTTGTTGTAGACATTTGTTTTCATAATGAAAGGGGTCAATTATTAAGAGGAAAATTGCTAGATCTTCTTCACCGGAGAGGCATGTTTTTAGTTGGAAACCATTCCTTTCATGTACATTGGCTGACTTTATTGATGCTCGTCATGGTCCTAGAGAACAGGATCTAAATGTGCCCTCTGTTTCTGGAATTAGGTGACTTTGACTGTTCCAACCTACATGTACTGTTAACTGTGAACTAAGGTAATCATTACTGAAAATGAGTGAAGGCTTTTGCTTGGTACTTTAAAGCAACATAAAATTAGTTGGACTTTCTACTTCTTGCCCGGATTCATTCATGACACTTTGTGATTTATTTGTTACATAAGTAAAAATAGATATTCCAGAAGTTGGAATTGAATTGTTTGTAGCCCATCATGAAACTCGTCAATTGACATTTTAGCATAACATACTTAAACCATCCTTCTTCTAGAGGTTTCTTCAAACTGTAGTCAGCTGGCATGACAGGTTCCTGATAAACCTTGACTTGCCATGTTGCAATCAAGGGAAGGTGGATCACCTAAGGTGGTCCTTCAGGAGCCCATGATCCTTTTGTATGATTTGGATCATGGGGAATGTTATTTGACTACTTGTAACTATCCAAAAGCTTCCACTTAATTTGGACGGTATCATTTCTCTTCAACTCCTATTTTTCACTGTATTGCACCTATTAAACAATCTTCAAGTGTGCTGTACTAGAACTCCTAAAACCTTGAGAAATATAAGAATTTAGTTGAAGAAATAGGAATTTAGTTCAAGAAATCGGATAGAATGGTACTCTTGGATTTTATTACATTTAGTATGGGAAGAGATTCTAATCATTTACCTAACTTGTTCTTTGTCTTGAAGGAAATAGGATATATGTAATATTTTGTCATTGGTTTTGACCACAAAAACATTTATGAGATGCAATCATCTTTAGTTATATTAAGCATGTTTATTTTAAAACATAGGGCCAAGGATATTCTTTATCAGCAGATATTCAATATGTGGATGCAAGATGGGAGATCCCAGTGGTACTTCCACTTCGTGACTGTACAGCACAAGAGCTGAACTTGCTATGCTGGCTTGATGGGTTAGTGATTCAGATCATTTCATTTAGCTTATAGATCAAAACATTTTTTTATGCTATGATTCTTTAGATATCTGTAAAGATTTAAGATTTTGTCTACTACAGTAATGATGGTTCAGTTCTTATCGCGGCAGGGCAGTTTAAAGACCGTAGAGTTGCTTAACAGTCGTCATGCTGGAATCAATAGTTTGGTTTCTTCATTTGTGACTTTATTGCAGGTAAGAAATATTAATCTTGCAAAATTAAAGGTTATTAGTTCCTATTTCTGGATAATAAACTTCTTTTGCACTTTTATCTCATCCCTTGAAGTGGACTATTATTTATTTTTGAAGTATATACCACATTCTTTACAGGATCAAATTCATACTGATGGATGTAACTTTCATTTGCTTGAAGTTTGTAATGGTTTTGCATAAATTTGTAAACAAGTCTCTGATGTACCAAAATAAGAAGTAAACTTGTAGGAAGAATCACTATGTTACAACGCCGTTACTGTTTTATTTAAAAGTGAATGCTAAACAACAGTCACTGAGAGGCTTTGGATTTCAGGAAGAAAATCCTTCCCGAGAGTCCACAATTGTTCGAACTGCAGGGAAGCTTAAAGCATTCCATTTCAACAGGATTCCTGAGATTAATGATTGCGACACGCCTTTGGCTACACAAAGACGTATAAAGAGATACAATCAGAAGCCCAAGGAGTCTATTTCCTCCGAGTTCTTTTGTCCTATCTGCAATAGCCCACTCGATAATTCTGAATTATTGAGTTTGAGTGCTCATTATGGTTCCCAAAGTTCAAAATTTAATGTTTGCTGTTGCTCAGGCTGCAAGTTTCAGATCCTACCCAAGGACCCCACATTGATGGAGCAGTTCTATTTGCTTCTACCCCAGCAGTTGGTTTCCCGAGCAAAATGTAGCAACCATGTTAATATCAGTTTATTTAGGTGAGAAACTGTCTGAAGTTATTACAGACCTGCATTTAGAATTTTAGAAAACAAGGATTATAGTGACTTCTATGTTGGCGTGCAGAATACAATCTTGTCATGCCATCTTTTGTAGCTCTAGTTCGCAAGCTATGACTGTTCGGTGCTCATAGAGCAATATCCTTATTTCCTACCGTTTCCTCTTCTATTCTATAATTTATTTGATTGTCACCCAATGTTCTTCTCTTTGATAATTTATTTTAAGGGACAGCACATACCTTCCGTCCCTGTCTAAATGATAGTAACGGTTTTCTGCTTGCAGGCAGCAAATTCGAGATTGTTTACTCTCGGACAGCGAAGATGAAACTTGAGTTTGCAAGTGATAACATCCTTTGCGATCAGCCTTATTATCTGATTCAGTCGCAGTTCATCTCACATTTGGTGGGTTTATGGTCTGTTATCAGCCTTATCATCTAGGTCAAGGAACGTTCATAAAGTTGTGTTATGGAACACTAGCAGTACATTCATTGCAGTTGTACGGCATTTTTTTTTGGTTTGAATGAGATTATGTTTACACTTTAACTAATAATTTCCGCAATCAGTAGGCAAGGTCTTGTTATATCATGACATGTAGCTAGCTCATTTATGTGAAACCTCATCCATTTCATTTGTACATCACCAAACTTTAGAAAAAAACTCCTCTACCTGACTGACACCTATAACCATGCCAAATTTCTGGCTCAATGATGAAACTATCATGTCTGTTCCCACATTTCCCACCACATCATAAGCATGGATCTCCATGTAGTCGTTCAAATTGTGCACTGTTCCATCTGCTTGTACAGACAGGAAAGACAAGTTTACGTGTTTGTTCAATCATACCCACTGAAATGCATTCAACTATAGCTATGGACATCTAAGATGGTTAACAGGCCCCCATGTTCTATTTAAGAATTACAGGCAACCGCATAACAGGATCATGCTCCTCCAATTTGTCTGTTTTTTCAGTTTATTGACGTTATTACCCAATGAGTCAGACCAGGTGCAGTGCTATACAATTGTGACATCGAATTTCTTTAGCATGAATTTTTCTCATGAGGATTCAGGCATTGAAGAAAAAAAAACCTAAATGTAACCCAGAACAAACATGAATCATGCAACTACAAAGAAGCATGCTTGCATCATGCTTTTAAGATAGTTGGCGCTTATAAAGCCTACTTTATTTGTTCCAAACTCTCATCATGAGAGTAACAGATGTGCCAAACTTCATTAGTTCCAGACTCTTAATCATGAAATTGCACATAAATGTGCTTGAATAGTGACAAAACTTCCATTATGAGGTTCCATACTACTCCTAAGATCCTTTTATGACAAACTAATTTTCAAAGGTAAAAGTAGACAACCAGTGAAAAGCTTTACCCTCAGCAACTATGGGATCATATGCGGGAGGTTCAGCAATCCAATTCCCAGTAGGATCTTTCATGTGACTTCTATTTGACGAAAACCAACGTAGGAATACTGGAGCATGCACAATCCGAAAGAATCTGAATTTCAAGAAAACCCAAGTTGTAACCACATAAATCAGTTCTGATAGAATGCGCAGAGAGAAAAGAACGTATTTTCGTAGTAAAGTCGCATAAATGAGTTAGATGAAATAGGTTACTACACTGAATCATAACACTGGACCTTAACCCAACCGGATTTGGAAAATGAAGCAAATTAAAATTAACTCTCCATGCTTACATCCGCCAGTTTTTCTCCAACATAAACATGCTAAATGGAAAAGTTTACGATGTTCTTTAGTAACAATTTTAAATATTAAACTGATTAGTTAGCAGTCAAGCAACTACAAATGTTAACGTGTTAACCGAGATTAGTCCTTGAAACCAACCTCAGATGAACAATGAGATCAATAAACACAAAAAAGACAAACCTGTTATTGGGTTAGAAAACCATCATGAAAATCGCAGCTCCTAAACTTAATGCAGATAATTAGGAAGTAACTAAACACCATATGTGTGTGAAAACAGAGCACTAACTACTTAATATGGAGAATATAAACCATTTCTTATTGAAGCACAAATGTTATGCACTAGGGTGATACTGTTCACAACCTTTTCGTTTGAAAATAAAAAAGAAAAATAGACGAAATTTCAACAACATTTCCACTATGCTGAACCTGAGGCCACAAACAAAGAGCCCATTACAAGCTCTATAGCTAAAGCCATATTTCATCAATTGGAAATGCTATCTGCTTTCCAGAAAACAACTTGATTCAAATCCTTCAATTTCAATTTATGCAACTTTATAACAAGATTCATAGTACCTCTGATACTCAGAGAAGAACTTAAATGATGGTCGGATGGTTTCAGCTAGATAGGTAGCCAAAGTGGAAGGAACGGGCAGACTAGAATCCAAATCCCATACTAAAGGAGCAGAGCCAGTATCTCTTTTCCTCTGCATATATCAAATGAACGTTAGGTATATTTTGTCATTAATGAGCAAAACAAATACTCCTTACTGAGAAAAACAGGTCAGCATTCACCTGTATGCAAATGACGTGATAATCCCATATGACAGCCCCATCTGCTCTCATACTAGCCTTTTGATACCACAATGGGACCTATAAACGTTGTCAAAAGGTAAATGTGCAACCCAGTAATTACAATCAGGTGAAACAAGCAGTTAACTAAGAGCATCATTTTGATTAATCAGCTAAAATAATTGATAATTTGACAACATTTTATATAGAATATTCACATATTTTCTATCTCTTCATCTTCTTTCCGTGAAATCAAGACTTCGTTCTTTTCTGGAAAAGAAAAATCATAAGAAGAGCAAACCGATAGCTGCCTGTTTCTTATCATTGGAAATAAAAGCAACGAAAAGATCAGACCCATCAGCATCTGCTACACCAATATCCTTGAGCTTCTTGCAAAGCATATACACATTCTCCTCACTACATAAGTTTAAAGTCAAAACCACAAAATTAGACCTAACCCAAAGAAGAATTCCAATTCCATCTATAACTATAAAAAAGCTCAACGTAACAGTACTAATACTAGGTTTACATGTACCAGTAAAAAGGGGTGTGTTGAAACTGAGAAATTTCGAAACTCGTACTACTCGCCATCTCCGTCGCCATACTTCCAACTTCAGTTTCGCCTACAAAACCTGACCAATAAAATCCCGTTGAAGTTAGTGTACCGTGAAAAGACGATGTCGTTTAGTGACACTAAATGTAATGAACGACATTGCGTTTTGATGTAGAGATCTTGTCTTCTTACGCCACAGGCTATATAAGTAAAGACGTGCTGTTTTGCGTCCGTAGGAAATGGAATTAGAATTAGCCCGCGAAATATCGACGCCATCGCACCGGCGGCGACAAATTTGCGACAACTGCGACCGACCAGCCCCCGTCTGTCTCTGCCACGTCATCCCATCCTCACCGATCCCAACGTCCACCCAGATCATAGTAATCCAACACCCTCACGAGTCTCAACACAAGCTCAACACAGCTCATCTTCTCACCAAATCTCTCCTCAACGCCGCTACTATCATCGCTCGCCGCCTCACTCCAAACCTTCTCCACCCCATATTCGCTGGCGAGAAGCCTCCTCCGCCCATTTTCTACTTGTTCCCTCACACCCCTTCCTCGGCTGCCGTTCCCTTATCGGAGCTCAAGGCCGAAAAAGGGCGTTTAGTTCTGATAGTGTTCGATGCGACGTGGAAGCATGCGAAAGAGATGGTGAAAGCGAGCGAAGGGTTTTTGGGTAAAGTCGCGACGAGGGTGTGCTTGGATGGATTTGATAAGGAGGTGGAAGGAGAGAGTATATACGAGTCAGAGTTGGTGTTGAGGAAGGAGCCATGGGGAGGATGCGTGAGCACGATGGAGGCGGTGGCGCGATGGTTGGGGGCCGTGGAGGAAGGTGGGCCGGCGGTGGAAGAGACGCTACTGGGAGTGCTGAGAGAGGCTGTAAAATTGCAGGCCCAGTTCTTGAAGCCCATGAAGCCTAGGCCTAAATTGTTGAAGAAAAACAAAAGACACCAATGCATAGCAACTTGAAGCTTTTCGCATTTTTTTTTATTTTTATTATTTTTTGGATGATGATTAAGCTGAAGTTTATTCTATGCAGACCTTTTAAAAAAAAAAGAGAGAGATTTGTATGATTAGTCATAATAACAGCACAAAATCTCAATTCTCTTTTTGTTGATTTTGCAGTTAAGTCAGTCACGAAGTAATGCTAAATTGCACTAAAATAAAACTTTTGGCTAAGATAAAAAATGGTAGCTGAAGGTTTCAAAATTGTCGCTAATAGTCAAAAACATGTCAAATCTTTGTAGTTAAAAATTATAAACGATGTTTTTTACTAATTGTTGCAAATAATTTTTTGCTACGATTATTAGCAATATTTTAAGAAATCGCCATTAATACTTTGTAGCTACACTTATTTTTCATATGTAAAATTTATTAGCTATGTATTTAGAAACGTAGTCAATAAATTTTAGCTACGTTTATGAAAAGGTTAAAAGGGCTAATTAACTTCTAATATTTTTACGAATGTACAAAATAGACCATAATATTTCAAAGTATTCAAATTGAATATTCAAGTTTATCATATGTTCAAATAAGACTCTAAGGTTTGAAAATCGCTCAGATTGAGCCTTGAGTATTGATGTTGTAAGGGCATCGTCGATCATCTACTTACTTGGCTCCTTAAATCTAACATGATTTTCTCTTTTTGCTGGATGTGGGACCCATCATTGTTGGCGTGGCATGGTGGTGGGTCCCACATTAGGACTAAAAATGTTACATCTCTTCTTCTCTCAAACGCAATTAGGACCAAAAATGTTACATCTCTTCTTCTCTCAAACGCAATTTGCGTTTGAGAGAAGAAGAGATGTAACATTTTTGGTCCTATACAAAAATGCAATGTTTTGGAAGAAGACATTGCATCTCCTTCCTCCTCCTAAATGCAAACGTTTGCTTTCTCCTCTTCCGAAATCCCAAATCTCTAATCGCTCTTACTCATAGACATTGCCACGCTTCAATCTTTACGGTCTTCTATCATCCTTAATCTCCCATTTTCTTTCTCCTAATCCCTAATCTCACATTTTCTTCTGACATAATCCTTCATCTCGTGCGTTTTTCGTCTTCTTCACTATGTGTTCTTCCTCAGATGACATGTCATCGTGGTATGTCATTGTTGTCTGCTTTTTATGTTTTTTGTAGTCCCCTTACATCTGTATGTTTGTGTCCATTATTTTTTGCCTCATTGTGGTTTTTTTGCTTTTTTAATATTGTATGCAGTGATCCCCTATGATTGTTGTGGTGTTGCATATAAGATGTGGTCCCTTATGCTTGTTGTGGTGTTAGATGTAAGTAATGGTCTCTACGTTTGTTGTTGAAGTTGGTGTGTCAATATAACATCGATGCAATTCTCACCTTCATCATGTTCCATCTAGTAGAAATAAGTGTTCACTCTTAAAAAAAATTCTTATTAATGCCTTTTGATGATTGTTATTATTGAAAAAATCAATAAATCTATGTCTTGATTTCCTTATCTCTATGCTCATGTTTAGCCTCCATTCAATTGAAATGATTTTGCTTAAAATTTTCAAATTTCCTCTAATCAAGTGATCTAATGTTTTTGCTATGATACCACACTCTTGTGGTTAAAGATATATGATAATTCTTCATATAATTAATAAGAAATTAAGGAATTAAAGAGAGAAAAAAAAGTTAATGATTATATTCCTCTATCAACTGTTTAACTAACTTCCTCAACTGGTCATTACACTCAATTCCCTTCTCCATATGTTTATATGAAACATGTATTTTTATAGGTGTTCATTAAAAGCTTACAAAAACATAACTCTTGTTATTATCTTCTTTCAAATTATGTTGTTTTCCCCTCATCTATTATAAGAATGATGAAAAAAAGGAATAAAACACATCAAAATTTAGAAATTAACAAAGTTGATATTTTTTTAAATATTAAATAAATTAAGGTTTAAGTGTTAGTTTATCTTAATTATATAATATGGGACAGATGCACTATGAACCCTTGGAAATGAGTTTAGATCCTGTATCTCAAGTGTTGAAGTGTCTTGAAAAATATTCCATGCTTACTCACCAAATCTTAGATTAAAATACCTAACCATATGTTACTAGCTATTTGGCTCATAGTTAACAAAATAGGTGGGTATTTTCTTACCTATCACCTAATCTGAAACCCTTTTCATTTTTAGAAACGAAAAATAATCAACTTAAAACTTTCATTCCCTCTCTGCCTTCTCAACATGAAACTTTCATCTCTAAGTTGGGTGACTTCCCATTTCCATAAAGTGCTTTAGGCATGAAGGAATAATAACATAATCACCTCACTAAGGGTAGAGGATTGTAATGCTATTTGTAACCAATGCTATTTGTAACCAATCTTATGAACATGCATTGGAATATTTAAATGTATATTTTTTGGTGAAATATCCATTATATTGTTGATAATATCATTTAAATGTATGCTTTTTGGTAATGCACTTGAGTTTATAAATTTGCTTTAAATAGGCATATAATGGCTGAACATGGAAGCATAAGGTTGTTTTATGGTGGAAAGTTTGATGAAGAGCTAGAGTTGAAATATGTTGATGGGGAATCAAAGAATTTTTGATAAAGTAGACCTGGATTTTGTAAGCTATAGGAAATTATGTGAGATGGGGAAGGAGTTAGGATACCTTCAAGTCGATAAGGCCTATTATAAAGAACTTGATTTTAAGTTTAGTGAGTCAAATGAAAGTTATCTATGGCTTATTAATCTAATGAAAATTTATGAAAGGATTGATGTATATGTAACTCATATCAATATCCTATCATTTGTACCTAAGCTATTGCCTATGTCGGGAGGAGAGGATGGAGATAGGAAGGGTGATGAGGAAAGTAGCGGAACCATAGAGGGTAAAGAGGAAAATAGTGGAGCCATAAAAGGTGTTAATATTAAAGGTGTTAGTTTAGGAGTTGAAGGAGGTGGATGATGACGATGACGATGACGAAGATGGTTTCATACATGTTGAAATTCCCGATGACCATGAACCAGTTGAAATTGAGTCGACACATTTTGGTAGTTCTATTGGTAGTGGTCAATATCCTAGAGGAGAAGAGCCTGGTGAGGCTTTGCAAAGGCCAAGTAGTACTATAAGGCACAATCCATCTGATGCTGAATCAAATTGGAGATTGAGAATGAAGTTTGAATTTGCACAAGTTTTAGAGAATCTGTTGTGAATTATAGAGTGTAGATAAGCTACAATGTAAAGTTTAAGAAAAGTGAAAGACATAGGATGAGAGTAAGACGTATTGAGGGATGCCCATGGCAGTCGTATGTTGTTTTTGTCAAAAAATGATTGGTGCTTTAAAGTGGTGACATACAATGATGAGTATAGGTTTTTTATGACCAACAAACCAAAATTGGTTTCCACTAAGTTCCTAATGAGACATTTTAGGGATAAAATACTTGAGAAGCCTAGTATCTCAATGACGAAGATGGTTGAAGAATTTCGAGGAAAGCTTAATATATTTGTCAACTCAAGTATGTGTAGAGATGCTAAGGGGAGATTGAGAAAAGAAAGGGTGAGTGATTATGTGAATGAGTATGCGAAATTACAAGGATATGCTCATGAGTTGAGGAATAGTAACCCTGGATCAACAATTGAGTTAAAGCTGGTTAGAAATTAAGAAACTAGTTTGTTACAGGTATGCGACTATTAAGTTTTACATGTTATTGACAATGATAATTAAAACAAGTAGTTGTCTATAAAGTTTATTCATTAATTCATGCATCTTTATCTCTTTTTTTGTAGTTCAAAAGATTATACATATGCTTTGATGCGATGAAAAGAGGATGGAGGCATTTGAGGCCCATCTTTGGTATTGATGGTTGTATTTTGAAGATTAAATTCCAAGGTCAATTATTTAGTGCAGTTGGGAGGGATGAGGATGGAGGTATGTATCTGTTGGCATGGGAAGTTGTCGAGGTAAAGAACACTGATTTGTGGACCTAGTTTATGAGTTTGTTGACTTTGGACTTGGAGTTGGGTAGTGGTGAAGGACTAATAATAATATCAGATATGCAGAAGATATTTATTTTTTCATTGATTAATGAACATATTATATTGTATCAACTATATACTAGCTTTATCTATTCCATTATTATAGGGATTGATTATAGCAGTAGCAGACACAATCCCATATGCCACTCTTAGTATGTGTGCATGTCAACATATACCATAGATGATATATGAACTTCAAAAGAAAAGGCTTAGAAAATAATTTTCGAATTATGCTTGGTCAACATATATGGAAGATTTTAATGAATAACTGAAAAGGTTGGACAAAATCACACTTAGATGTGCATCATCATTGTTCGAATATCTAAAGGAGAGATGGGCATGATGTTCTTAGTCATTTGAATCCAAATGTCCAGTTGTTGATAACAATATGAGTGAAACATTCTGTGGATGGATATTGCCAGCTAGAGATAGGCCAATTATAAGCATGCTATAAATAATCAGAATTATGGTGATGAAGAGGCATGCAAAGAGGAGACAATTTACACATGGCTTGAAATCAAAAGTTGCACCCAAAGTTGTCAAGAAATTAGAGATGAATAAGAAAGATGCTATGCAGTGGAGAATGGTCTGGAATAGTGATAGAGCGTATGAAATTAGCAAAGGGGATGCGAAGCATATTGTGAAGATTGGTAGAAACCAATCTTGTGTTCTCGGGTGGGGGAGCTATATAGATATCCTTGCAAGCATGCTGTAAGTGCTATTCACCATTCAAAACAACGGCCGAAGGCATATGTGGATGAGTGCTACAAGAAGTATAAATTTATGGCAGTGTATGAGCATGTCTTACAGCTTATTAAAGGACCTATTTTTTAGCCTACAGTTGAAGATGAAGATGTAGTAAACACCCAGCGAAAAGAGCCATTCCTGGAAGAGTAAATGAGCCTATTAAGTTGAGAAATCCAAACAAATCAAGTAGAGAGGGTCAAGTACAAAAATGTGGAAAATGTGGCAATTCTGGTCACAATGCAAGAAAATGTAACAATCATTCATCAACTCAACTCGCTCAGCAATCTCCACAGGCATGACAAATTCTTTGCATCTATTGGTTCGTATATTTAAGGATCATTTTTGACATTATTTGTTTCATATTTACTAGGATATTCTTTATGTCTCCTCAGAACCTGAACAAGTTGTTGTAGCAAGTCAATAAAGCAATATTGTGAGTATATTTATCTTTTAAACCATTATTGATTTCTTTCAAGATTGAATATTGTTAAGATTGAATACTGTTAATGACATGTTTATTTGTAGGTTAGTAGCTCTTTGCATAGTTGTAAAGGGAAGTTGGAGAACTTGATCCACATTCATTCAAACTATCTTTTGAACTAAGAGGTCACGTTCAAAGGACAACCTAGCATAACTTTTCAACGGTTACAAACTGAAGCAATGAGGTGGAGATCATTAAGAAATTAACCAAGACATGAACAACCTTCTCAATCAAATGCAAATGAGGGAAGCAATCTGGTTGATTCGCAAACTTTAAATTGATGTTGTCTATATATATGGACAGATAGATAGTATAACTTTTATATATAAACGAATTGCGATGTAATCGCTTTATTGATATTTTCACTTTTATATCTAATCATAATTGGATATGTTTCTCTAATTGTTTATTCTGATATAATTTTTGTATTTAATTGTTTATGATGAGGCCATATTACAACAACTTCATGAATAATAAAACAAAAAACAAAAAAACATAGTAAACATAGTGCATCATATAATGTTCAAAGGAGGAGTTTTCATTCTCATAACTTGAAGTTTTAAAATAAATAGTACATTTTACATCTACTTGTCTATAACAAACCATATTTTTAAATTCATCATAAGTACAAATAATTAGTATAACAAATCTCAACTCATTTTTCTCTTTTGTGAGCAAAACAATGTCTTCTTTTATTAGCTTTATTTGCTCCTCAACTTTGAATGTCAAATGTGATTCAATTATGCTTCGTTTAGCCTCCTTCTTTAAACGATCTGCTTCTTTCTTCAAGTTACGAATTACTTTAATAGCTCTGCTGGCAAATTTTTCATCGGCAAATTTTTCATCGTACCATTTAAAAAATTCACATTTTCCAACCTGAAAGATCATTAACAACTTTTAGGCAAAAACATTCAACACATATATAATCAATTTTAACTTATCAACAAAAATTAAGCTTACATGATATTTGTGGCATCCATAAAATATTTTTCCTTTTTTTTCACTCCATGAGGCTCTTAATAGAGTTCTTAAACCATAATAATAGGCCACATTATCATTATTTGGATTTAATGTAGTGTTAGTTAAAGACGTCACGCCCATATCTTTGGATAGTTTTAGCAAATTTATATGAGTACTCTTACTTCTTCTAATCAAAGGTTGAAACAAGATGTCAATAATCTCAAATAACTCCATACATAATTCCTTCATAGACAAATCATTCATTTATGTCATATATATTCAAACAATGTGTTAGGAACATAGATGGAAACATGAGAGATTTGTGTATATTCTAATCAAAGGTCGAAACAATTTGTCAACAACCTCAAATAACTCTATACATAAATTAGTTATATACGTCATATTTATTCAAACAATGTGTTAGGAAAATAGATGGAAACATGAGAGATTTGTGTATGTTCTAACCAAAGATCGAAACAATATGTCAATAATTTCAAATAACTCCATACATAAATCATTCGTATATGTCATGCATATTCAACCAATGTGTTTGGAGTAAAAAGCATCAATTGGTTTCACCAAATTCATTAAAATTTTCTTGACTCACAGATGGTTCCCACCTTGTTATTCTTGTTAAGAAAGGTGCTAGACAGTGTACTAAAAGACCACTAGACACCTGTCACCAGCATCTATGTTTAGACATTTCATGGTTAGTCAACTATATACAACCATAGATAAATTGAGGCTATCTGCTATTTAACACTACACAAAATATTTGGAGTGTAGTTTCCTAATAATCTTTGGTCTATTAGTTTCCTTGCAAATGAACTTAATTGTAAAGTTGAATTATATCTTATGTATTTTGCATTTCAAGAACTAAGCATAGTGAAGATCGACTAAACTAGAATGCAAGATTGTTTGTATATGTTACATAAGGGTAGTTAGATATGATATGTGTGTGCTATATAGGAGTAGTCACTCACACAGCTATCTTCTAAGACTCTAGCCATGATAGTAGATTCAATGTTTGCTAACCAACAATTGATTCAAGATTGTATAAATACCAAAGTTGTTTAACTATTGCAATTTCAATTTACTTTCTTTTAATTCTTGTAGATTTTCCAAGCATAGAAGCCATTCTTATCCTTTGAATGTCTTGAAATTCTACTAAGTTGATGCATTACTGATAAAGCATTGATAAAACAACATAAAATAAGATAGCGACAGATAACTAAGGTTTCAAGTTATGTATGTAAGTAAAGCAATATAGTAAGATATTGCATATCATAAACAAGAAAGAGAAGTTAAATCTCAAAGATAAGATCATCACATTTGCAGTCCTCTTTGTAATTATTAAGTGCAAGAAATGTGACATTAAGGATTGCAACATATATGAAAACTACTTCCAAAAAATGTCATTTCATCTCTACAAACATTTCATATTACCAAGTTCGACCAGCCTTGCACTAAGTGAATCCTTTAGTTGTCCATATGATCAAGCATTTATCATTGGACAAACCCAAATATAGGACAGTGCAGGGAATATAAACAAAAAATAATAATTGATTATGACGCTCATAATAGCAGTTGAATGAATAATTGGAATAAAAAGAAGTAAAACATAAAAAGGTAGATGGTGAAAAATGGTTGGTGTATTCATTGATAATAAGTAGAGACATATTAGACATCACACAATATTAAAAAAGCAAAAAAACCATGATAAACCAAAAAAAATGGACACAAACATACAGATTTAGGGGACCACAGAAAATATAAAAGGTAGACAACGATGATCAACCATGATGAATTGTCATATGAGGAAGAACACACAGTGAAGAAGACAGAAGACGTGCCAGATGACAGATTATGTTAGAAGAAATGGGAGATTAAGGATTAGGAAAAAGAAAATGGGAGGTTAGGGATGAGAGAAGACCGTGAAGATTAAAGCGTGGTGATGTCTGTGAGTAAGAGGGATTAGGGATTTGGGATTTCGGAAGAGTAGAGGGAAAACGTTTACGTTTAGGAAGAGGAAGGAGATGCAACGTCTTCTTCCAAAACATTGTGTTTGAGGGAGGAAGAGACCCAACATTTTAGGTCCTAATATGGGACCCACCACCATGCCACGTCAACAATCATGGATCCCACATCCAGCAAAAAGAGAGAAAACTATGTCAAATTTAATGAGCCAAGTAAGTAGATGACTGAAGATGCCCTTACGACGTTAATACTCAGGGCCCAATTTGAATGATTTCCAAACCTTGGGGTCTTATTTGAATGTATGATAAACTTCAGGATTCAATTTGAACACTCTGAGATGTTAGGATCTATTTTGTACATTTGTGAAAACGTTAGGGGCTAATTAGCCCTTTTGGGCTTTATGAAAACGTAGCCAAATGTTTTTAACTACATTTTGTAAAATGTAGTCAAATCTTTTATCTACAAGTTAACGAAATGTTATAGTATGTTGAATCATAATAGGATTGTGTTGGAAGAAAATAGGAGATTAGGGATTAGGAAAAAGGAAAATGAGATTGTGTCAGAAGAAGATGGAAGAAGACCGTGAAGATTGAAGCATGGTGATGCCTGTGAGTAAGAGGGATTAGGGATTTAGGATTTTGGAAGAGGAGAGGGAAAATGTTGCTTTTGGGAAGAGGAAGGAGATGCCAAGTCTTCTTCCAAAACATTGCATTATGTTGCGTCTGATGGAGGAAGAGACGTAACATTTTTGGTCCTGATGTGAGACCCACCACCATGCCACGTCAGCAACAATGGGTCCCATATCTAGTGAAAATAAAAACCATGTTAGCACTTAACGAGCCATGTAAGCAGATGACTGACAGTGCCCTTACAACATTAATGCTTGGGTCCCAATCTGAATAGTTTCCGAACCTTGGGGTCTTATTTGAACGTATGATAAACTTCAGGATTCAATTTGAACACTCTGAAACTTTAAGATCTATTTTGTACATTTGTGAAAAAGTTAAGGGTTAATTAGCCCTTTTAGCCTTTATAAAAAGGTAGCCAAATTTTTTTAACTACATTTTGTAAAATGTAGTCAAATCTTTTATCTACAGTTTAACAAAATGTTATACTATGTTGAATTATAATTATTTTTTAGATTTCTAATTCATATTATTGTATATAATATTTTGATATATTTTTGTTAATTTATTATAGAAAAATTATAAACAATAATTGATAATTTGAAGCATTGTGTATAAAAATAAAATATCATTAAATTTCTTCGTATACAAGATTTTAATTACAACCTTCACAATATTTATATACAAAATAATAAATACAAAGATTAGTTTACAAAATATAATATAAATCACTCAGCCCCATTGCATCTTCTTCAAATTTGTAATCCTATAAAAAATTAAATTTAAATTATAATACAAAGAAGAATTAAAAGAAAAAAGTATAAGAGATGTAATTAATACCATTCATTTTCATCTTTACTGCTATTATACTTTAGGCCCAGTATTTTTCTGAGGTACTTATCATGTTTGACTAACATTTTTCGAATATGTTGTAATTCAGCCTTAAGCATCTTATTTTCCTCTTGAAGATGTTGAATGTATGTGGATCTTGATGAGGTTGAAACATTTGACTTAGGTCCAAAGTTAAGACCTTTGATATAACCAGAATGTTGTACCAAGCACGGTATTACAAATGACTTCTACATTGACCTCATTCCTCTCAGACATTGATTTCTGAAGCAACTCTTGTATCTTATTCTAAAATTAAAAAACAAAATCAATATTCAATGTAAATATTATTCGTTAGTACTAAATAAGTAAATAAACTTAAATTTTAAACAAATTTTTATACTTACATAGTTATTTTCCGCTTTTTCTGACATCCACCCTTGACCTTTCTTATAGTGAGTAACTTTATATAGTATGATCTTGTCAAACTCTTGTCTATATGGTTCTTTCTCACTCTGTTTAATGAAAAAAATACAAGGCACAATTAATAATATAATATTTTTTAATATAATTATAACTTGTAAACAAAGATCCTACATATTCATTTCAAATGACTACAAATGATTTGAAGCCTTGGTTGTGAGGAGTTTTTATTTTCCCTTTATTGACCTTTGCCTTCTCATATTTTCATAAATGAAGAAAAAAAACCATTAAATCACCTAACAAGATTAATGGAAGAAAATGTGAAGGGAAAAAAACAAACTTGAACTTTGGGAGAGGCCCAACAATCACACAAATTATTCTAATTTTTTTGAGACATTTATTCCAAAATATATATTCTTGCCTCTGTATCAAAAGGAAAATAATTGTAAAACTGATGCAACCTATAACAACGATCCTTGGTCCTTTATTTCAACAATGAAGTCACACAATTTGAAACATCAAGGTTGTTAATATCTACAATATTTAATTTCATCTACGAATAATAAGTAAAAGTGTAATTAATCTTAAAATAAGTGAAAGAATATTGCATATAGTTAAATAAATTAAAAATTACCACAACTTTATCCAAAGCATTTTCAATCAAGTTGTCTTCCTTCAAGTCCTTAGTATGCTTCAAGAAAGATGATTATGTTCTCACAATAATCCCCAACTCACTTGACAATTATGAATATTGAATCTTGTCTAGAGTACGACCTTGTGAAGTATCAATCTGTACTGACAACTTGCTATTCATTACAACATGTAAATATATACTTGATCATAAGTTTATTTGTAGGTGTTAAAGATTAACAAACTTGCAGATCCTAATAACATTGGAACTTGATAAAAAATGAATAATGATAAGAACATACACATTAAACATGTAAATATATATTTGAACATAAGTCTATTTATAGGTATTAAAGATTAACAAACCTACAGATCCCTCTATACTAGCTGATTCATTGCTATTCAAGGAAATGAGGTTGCTGCTGACTTGATTCATTAGTGGCTGAGGTCGAATGTTATTGTTGGCTAGGAATAAACTGATATGGTTGAAGTTCTAGATTCCTTTGTTCAAAGATTTTGAAACCTATTACCTTCTTCACTTTGTTTCCACTAGGTGTCATTGTATTAGATATCTTTTAAAACAAAATTTTTTAATAGAGTTTACAATGCATTCAATCATCATTACAAACATACATTCAATTATGTTTACATCATCACCATGAATTTAGGTTCACTTACAGAATTGCACTATACAATGCCAATACATTTTTTCTATAAAGGAAAATTATGCTTATTGTGATGAATCACTACTCTATGTCATCACATAAGCATATGACATTAAATTTTATACATGAAAACTTCAATACTCATACACCAACTTCTAGGTCTAATGGTAAAAGGAATTTCAATGTTTTTATATATAGTTCAAATTCTAAACCTATCAAATACGGTCCACATGACAACAATAGGCACAACCTTGGTGGAAGATCAAACTAAAAGAGCATGCAATATCTTATCATTCATATATTCCTCTTTATTATAAAAAATAATATAAAATAAGCTTATTATTTTTCTATTCCCTATGATAAACAAAGAAGCATGATATTTTCTCAAAATCACTATAGGTCATAGTTTCATAAATGAGCATTTCATATGTTAAATCTTTTGTTAGTACTCATTATCAAACAAGGAGAGCTCTTAATTACTCACAGATCTAAAAGTAGCTTTGTGTGTGTCACACATCCAAAGAAGATATAAAAATTTGCATAGGTCACAATTCTATAAGTATTCATCACTTGACACTTAACATTTCCAATTTCCATTATATAATATTCGAAAAAACATTCAAATATGCATTTCTTTCATCAAGAACTCTATAAATTTGTCACAGACAATTCAAAAAAAAGCAGGGCGTCTTTAATCGAACTTTCATCGAACACTAGATAGGCTATCCTTAAACAAGCATTCTAGTCTGTCTAAATAAAATCAACCCATTCTGGACCAAAAAAGAAACATAATTCACCATATTCCAAATGGCATAATGAAGCAAAGTAGAAATAAAAATCCATAGAATGAAAGCAAAACATAAAAACATTATATAAAGTGGACGACTTACCTAGATTGTAACATCCCACTACTATAAAGTATATACTCGAACATCCAAAGGACATTCAAGTACATATCCTATGATAATGGTGTGTTAGAGTAAACATAATCTCTTAAATGGCATCATAAAGAATATACAATACTAACGCTCATTTCATTCATTGACAAATGTTTACATTGTATTCACTGAAATAAATATTTACAATCCTTATGCAAAAGTTCTATATAATAAGAAACTACAAATTACAAACTATAACTCCTCTAATGTCAGCTGACAGACCTTTGAGCCATATTTTAATCCAAAATGTTCCTCTAGAAAATCTTAGGAACTAGGTCTCCTGATTCGTACTTGAAAAGTCACGTTGTAATTTTTGATAAGTTTTGCAAACTCAATGAGTGAATCATCATTGATGATCTCACTCAAGTCACATACACAAATATCACACAACCAACCAATTTCACAAACATTTTCCATCTCATTAAGACATAATAAATGTCACAAATCTCACATACATTCTTTCAGAACACGTATAACCCAATCATTTACATTAGCATGTCATATCACTTTATAGTCACAATTTCAGAAAATGTTTCATAATCATAAATATACAATTGAAGATGCATATGAGACTCTAGATTCATTATTATTTGTTGTGATCGAGCGTCTTTCAAATACAGATACAGGTACTGGCCCATTGGGCTCAGTCAGATATAGAATTCACGGAGCAAAGCTCTACGTGTAGATTTATGAGCTTAAAGCTCTTTCAGATTGGCTACACTGATCACAACACCTTTATTTGAACATGCATTTTATGAAATGCATCAAATAACAGAATATGCCATCAAAACATTTACTTATGATGTATAGACAGAATCTCAGATTCATCGGACCTCAGTCCAACATTCAACTTTCATTGAGTATACAAATATTATTCAGAATTCAGATGCAAACAGAACACTTCCAATACATTCCTGAATATCAAACTCCTCGGACCATTAAAGTTCGGAATTCATAAACAAATCACAATCGATTCACCAGTTCAATATATAGGAATTAAACAAAAACAGAAATAAATCAATATTAGTGATATCATCCAATTTATGCTATTGCCTAGATGGTCAGGCAATGTTGAATGGTGTCCGACATTAGAGTCTAAAATAATACAATTCACACATAATTCACATTACAAAGTCAATCAATCAAATACATATTCATTTGTGCACATATATACATATGCCATGTTCAACGCATACTCAATTGTTTTTCCCAAGTATGAAACCTTATTTAACTTTCTTAACCATTCAACATCATACTTTGTATACTACCATTTTGCAATCAGGTTTGTCCCTTTAAAATAGCTTGATTTACTCCAAATTCATCAATCATACTTTACACTTATCCTTAAACATTTCCATGATCGAAAAGATTCTTATAATACACACATAATTGGTACCTTACATCTGAAATTTTAGCAAGTTAAATCTATACATTCATCAAAAATTTTCCAGCAACATATACTCATAAATTCACCCAATTCTCATTCAAAAATACCCTACTTTCTTCAATACTCATTCATCCAAACTTAGATGCATTATTATCCAACATTCTTTTCCTTGAAGTATAACATCAATTAATAATCATAACTTATCACACATTTAACCAACTTTTCCAACATCAAATTATGTTGTTTTAAAACCTTAATCAAGTCCAAATGCCTTATAGTTAAATACCTTATCCTTAATTGTTTCAAGAATAAAAAAAAGAACATTTTCTTCACTTCCATGCAATTTTCACAATCGTATATGGCTTCCAACAATCGTGGGATGGGTTATCCAAAAGTTCCCATCCAATTCCTTCACTAGTTTTCCAGATTTTCTCAGGACAAGTTTTGGGCCAGTTTTGCATGGATATTATGAAATACAAAATCAAGTAATTAGGTAGTACATTTTCTAAAAAACTGTTACCACATGTATTAGGTTTCTAATGAACAATTTGGTTAAGTATTCTACAAGTTAGACCCAAAATTATACAGATTACTCTCAAACAATGACAAAATCCAAAAACTCAACTTCAAGACAAATTTTAAAAATCTTAGAGATAGAATTAAAATTTGATTCCTTCATAAAAAATATATCCATATGTCTCTAATTTAATATAAACTTAAAATAATCCCATTTGGATATCTACAGATCAAGTTACGACTAAAATACCGATGTATGTTAAGTGAAAACATTACACCTAACATATTCCAGCAATTCTTCTTTCATTTTTTTTCCAAATTTTTAACACTTTATACCAAAGTTAAATAGCCTCTTTATTGTTCATCAATTATACCTATATTAGGCATGAATCATACTCCAATTCCTCATCAATAACCTCTCTTTTTCTAGTTCAAAATTATTCAATTAACAGCTCACAAATTATCAAACCAGAAACTTTTACATTATTATGCATATAGTCCTAGTTCTTTCCTAATTCAAGAACATCAAATTAACATCTTTCTTTGGCATAAATCCACCTTCATTATACTTCCAAGACAGACCTAATTCATCCATAAATCAATTTATATCTCACAGTTTTTGACCGCGCATCGTTATGCTAGTCAAAATAAAATAACTAGACTATTACTGTAGCAGTGGCGAGTCTAGGTCGATCCTATAAAGAGTGTGTGTAAAGTTTATGGAATGAAATTAACTGGTGTTTAGGAAAAAGGGGGGTTTTGGATTTTTCAAAGAAGGAAATAAAATGAAACTAACTAATAAAAATATATTAAAGAAAACATACAAAAATGATAAAGGTGGGGAATTTGGTAGGGACCCGGTACTTTGGTTCAATCTCGGCTTACACCCTGACTAAGCATATTTTATTAATTTGTTGTTCTTTAACCTCTCCTAGCAACTATTAATCCTAGGTTAATAATTAACCTGAGTTTTCCCTTAGGTTTTATTTAATCAATATGCGATCGTTAATTAAACCTAACTACCGAACAACCTAGAATACGATCTCTAGATTTAATTAGGCGGTAGCATTACAAATTAGGAAAATCAATTAATCAAGGCAACAACCACATACGATGCGTCATTTAACCTAGGTCATGTTATCCCTAATGATTACGAATCATTAGTCGCTACACATGAATTTCAATATAATAATTACGGATTATATCGAAATTTTAGCAACGGGTTTGAAATTAATGATTCAATAAATGCATTAAAATCATCAATTCACAATAACCAATGAGTTCATACATAAATAACCAAACAATAAAAAAATCCAATTATCCATACACAAAACCCAAATCAATTAATAGAGGGTAACACAATCAATTCCTAATGAGAGAAAGAAACAATAAAATAATAAAAAAATTATTTAACCTGGGTCATCGACGTCGATTCCACCTTTGAACTGGTATCGGGAAACTAGCCTTCCATCTTCATTTTCATGCTCCAAGCCCAAGCCACATTTCCCATAGCTTCGACACTCTCCTCATCCCTTTATTGTTCACTATTCATGATGGGACAAATAAATGCAGAGGTTTTATACGCACCAACTCTAGATCAGTCGTGACTCTCCAAACCGCAGCCTCCTTTCCAGCAGCTATCCCCATGTCTCACTTTTATGCTCCTCTTTTATGTCTTTGTGCTGCCATTGTTCATTAACTAGATAAATAAACTTGCCACTTTACTTAAATCCTTCTGCTCATGCCTCTTCTTCCGCCTACTCCCCTCTCCACTGCGTTTTGAATAAAATGCACAACAGCTGCCCTCCTATTGTACCTGTGTGTCGGGACGCTGCGTGCATTGCAGAATGCTGTCTGCGTTTTATTCTTTGTACTGTTGTTTTGTCTCTCTTTTTTCTTCTTTTAATTTTCTTTGTCTCACTCCATAAAAACAAGCGAGTATCGATCTTCGAAAAATGTTCCAAATGGTGTGCTTTTGACTCACTTTAATTTCTTTGCTTCCAAATTGTTCCTAAAATAATATATGAAATAAAGTGAGTATCTTAAGTATTTTTGTATCGATAATCACTAAGTGTAAATGATTAAATATATTAACAATTAAACACATATCAATTTCCCCACACTTAAGTGGTATTTGGTTACTGTCCTCATGGGTGGGGACAGTAGACGGAGACGCAAAAGTCCCGTACTCCATAGCATTTGTTTGCTGTCTCCACTTATTTTTGTCCCGTCTCTAGAGTGCGGGGACATAAATTTTTTGTACCTCCCATGATTGTGGTATAGAAATTTCTCGTCTCCGTCTCCAAACCAAACACAAGCAATTTCCAGGAATACCCCTTCCCCCACATAAGTAATTTTTTATTCTTAATTATATTATTAAACTTATTATTGTTAATTTTATTATACGAAATTTCGAACTACTTATTATTATTATTATTATTATTATTATTATTATTATTATTATTATTATTATTATATGAAATTAATTTCTTATAGTTATAGTTATAGTTATAGTTATTATTATTATTTGTTAACTTTTTTACTAATACAAATCATTCGTTTTAAAATAATCAATGAATTATATATTTTTAATCATACTATACTGCAAGGGTATTTTAGTCATTGATATTGTTTTTATGTTCTGTCAACTGCAATCAAACATATTTTTGTCCTCGAGATGGAGACAGTTTTATCTGACTAAATACTTCATTGTCTCTTTTTTTGTTTTTTGCTCTGTCTCTAAATTTTTGTCTTGTTCCGTCTTTGCATATGAGAGACAGTAACCAAATGTAACATAATACTTTATGTTATTCCGATTAGAAGGAAGACCAAGGTTAAATGCTTATTTCTTATTCGAGTATCCAATGCATGATTTGATTGTAATAATATATGCCCCTAAGGTAAAGGAAGAGCATCCTTGCCTCTCCATTAGGAACTTCCTGATCTTGCTCTAAGTTAGGCTCAAGCTCAACAAAAGTTTGAGCTTCATCCTGAATCCCCATCATTTTAGAGTAAGCCTTTGTTTTAAAACTTCTCCAAATTGGCCTCCATTGTTTAGGCTGATCAGAGGCATAGCAATTATAAGTATGCTAGATCTCTGAAGTGACTAAATCCTAAACTGTAGACAGCCTCTTAATTGAGAGTTTGTCATGAAGAAGAACATCCTTCTTCGTCTCTATACACACTCTGACATAGCCAATCCTTTCAAACTTAGTAATTTGTGAATCAAGACACAATGGTCCTCCTAAGGAATTGGTTAAGTAACCTATTATATCAAATGTCCAATATTCCAATAGAATAATGTGGAAATTGACCTATAAAGTACTGTCTTAACTTTGCTTCTATTTAAGGACATCTTAACGGTATCATTTTTGTAGAAGCAATGGCGTGTCAGATACATACCATGGTCCTAGCTCCATAATGCTCAGGAGGTTGCCTCACTTAAAAATTTAAAGATAAAAGTATCATTCTCAGTGAGTATCGTCTTTTCTAGTCGTAGCTTGTTCCATTTGGATAAAGGCCAAGTCTATATACGAGGGAATGAAGGTCTCTTATTAAGAAAGATCCAACCAAATATGAGGTCCATGTCTGCATATGAGGGAATGAAGACCTCTTATTAAGAAAGAATCTGACCAAATATGAGGTCCACTCCACCTTGCAAGCTTCCAAAGGTGGCAAAATGATTCCTTTATACTTGTAGTCAAGAAAATAAGAGGGCTTCCCACATTCGTGGTTAGTTTCCACCACCGTTTGAGAAAAGAAGTCATCATGTTAGGAATTAAACCAAGTAATTTAGGTATTATTTACTTATTGGTGCGAGTGTTTACATAGAATCATGTCTTATTTAACCTACATATACATATTCATATACATATGTTAAGTCGGTGTACAGAGTGAAAAAGAGAGAAGAGTTGATCAAAACAAAAACAGAGGAAGTTATCGGTGCTGTTCATGTAAGCCGAGATATGGCTTTATGACGTTGATTTGTTAAATCGAAACTGAGATTATTGGTTATTTACGTTTTCTACATCTGGTGAGCTTGCTCGGCTCTCCCTCTTCCTTAACTGCTGCTTCGAAGGTTTCTCCAGCCACAAGCTCAAGAACCTCAACATCATCCTCTAGTGCAGTAGTTGCTGCTACACTAGCACCAGGTGACCACTGTCCTAATCGTCACCTTCCAGAAAAAGGGCACTTTGTTTCTGCCTTATTTCTATCGTCCACTTGCTCTAAGCTGCTTCTTCACGCATCATCTAAATCTATAAAATCCCAGTTGCTCTCGCTCAGGCCATTACGTCTCCAAAATTGAAGTGGTCGTCGGTGTGTTCTTGTTCTAGTTACCAACAAACAGGACAAATCAATTTGACCAGTTGGCTCTTCATCTAGTTTGTTTCTCCCAGTTTGCGTCACATATCATGATAGAAAACTGAATGACGAAAGGTGAAAATCTATTTCTCTTAACATATTTAGAGTTATTTATACATAAGTCACATAAATAACTATGACTAACAAACTTAACTAGCAACTTATCTGTATATAATTCTAACACCCCCCATACTGGTGAGTATATATTATGTACTCCCAGTTTGGAGGGGGGAGGGGTTGTTAGAATTATATATGATAAAGTTAGTTGGCAGTTAAGTTAGTTATTCATTCTT
>JANSVA010000004.1:26885456-26917289 GCA_025504915.1 Erythroxylum reticulatum | reverse complement strand
TTACCTAAACCTTCCTTTGGTGATATCTTAAAATCCTTTGAGAATTTCTCAAATATAATGATAGATTTGAGTTCCTTAATCCCAAATTAACTTAAAACACCTTGATTTGGGTTGGAGAATCAAAAAGATGGGTAGAATTTTAGTGATGGCTAAAAATGGGCTCTTCTCCTCCCCTCTTCTCCTTTCGTTTAGTTAAAACAAAATGTTTCAAGTCTTTAATGGTGAGGTGCAAGGCCATACATGAAGAAGGGCATAGAATATTGACTCTTCTTTGACTAAATATGGTTAAATTACGTTTTTTCCCTTAACTAATGTGAAATTACCATTATACCCTCCAAACTTTTCATAAATTTGCAATTAAGCCCAAAATTTGGGAATGACCAAAACTTTGTTTTTATTTTAGTCCCTGAACTTTTGAAAACAATAATTAAGCCCCTTAACTTTATAAAATTACATATTGATCCTCTAAGAATTGAAAATTTGCAATTAAGTCCTTTAAATTTTAGCAATTGGCAAATAAGCCTTTATGTACATCAACTTTTCCAATTAAGCTTTCTAAGTGTCCAATAAGTCTATAAATCATATATAATCACCTTTAAGGCATTAGAATACATTTAATTCAGCCACCATGGTCATATCCATCCAATGGACTTTGTTTTATACATTTAGAAGCTTATATGTTCAAAATCTCTAAGATTTCGCATACTGATGAACTCTAAGTTCATGTAAGGGCATATAACATTATAAATCACTAAAATATATACCCAAAATGATTCAAATACATCTTTGAACTCAGATAAAACCATGTACTTATCAATATACAGTTGTATCTTCAAGTATAGACCAATACAAAAGGGCTCAGATAGTTCAACGTTATAAGTTAGATTGTAGAAAGCTGCAGAATGAGAATTAGAGAAATTAATCAGTTTATATTACATATACTAATATATATAAAAAGTTCATTTTAATTTTTACAAATGGATTTGACAAGTTCTATCAATACCTAAAACATTGAAGTCTTCTAATACCCACATCACTACTGTTACTGAGCCAGGTAAACGAAATATATGTCTTATTACTTCTTCTAAGTAGGCCATCAATTATGGTTCCATAAATCATATGACAGCTAATTACAATAATTTCTCTATATTTAAGTTGTATAAATCTAATTCTCCTATTGCTTTAGCTAATGAGTCAATCTCTTATGTTCTTAGGTCTAGAATAGTCACCTTAGCTTCTTCAATCCTTTTATTACATGTCCAAAATTTTCTTAATTTAATTTCTGTTAGCAAACTTAATTATACACGTAATTATTATGTCTCATTCTTTCCTAACCACAACCTCTTTTAGGATATTGATGAAGTAGATTATTGGTAAAGGTTTTTAATATAGAGATATTTATATACTCAACATACAAATACCAAATTCTATTTCTTATTCTGGGTTTATAACTCCTTTTGAGGTACATTGTTGATTAGGGCATCCTTCTCATCCTTTACTCAATAAATTGTGTCCTCATTATCATAACTTTTCTTCCTTAAATTATAAGTCATGTCACTTTGCAAAACATCATTGTTTTTGTTTGAGTCTTAAAGTCAACAATATAGTTCATTCCCATTTTGAATTAGCTCATTCAAATGTTTAGGGTCATCATGTAGTCATGTATCAAACTAAATATAAGAATTTGGTTACCTTTGTAGATGATTATTCTCAAATGACTTGGTTATATTTAATGAAAAATTGTTCTTAAATGTTTTCTCATTTTTTGTGACTTTTGTACAGAGATCAAAACCCAATTTAATGTCACGATTCACATATTATGAAGTGATAATGCTAAAGAATACTTATTTGCACCTTTTTAATCCTATCTAAGCAAAAATGGCATCCTTCATTAAACACGTTATGTAGATACACCAACACAAATGTTGTAGTAGAGAGACATAATAGACGCCTTCTTGAGGCCACAGGAGTGGTATTATTTCAAAATGAATGTTCTTATAATTTTATGGGCCAATGTAGTTTTTATAGCTTGTTATCTAATAAACTAGATGATTTTATTTGTTCTTTATGAGGGTACCCTTTACAACATTCTTTTTCCTACTAAATGATTGTTTTATATCAAACCTTGAACATTTGGTTACACCTCTTTGTTTAAGATGTTCTTCCACAGGTCACTAAAATGAACCCCAAATCTCTTAAGTGCATTCTCCTTAGTTAGTTTGAAAGAGAGAAGGGTTATAGATGCTATTTTCCTACCTTTAGTTAAGCATCTTGTCTCCACTAATGTTATGTTTTTAGAGCACATACCTTATTATCCAAACTATGTATGTACAAGCCATGGGGAGGTTGAAGCTTTACTAATATATACTATTACATTTTTTATCCCTATCCTATTAAGCCTCCTATTGTTCATGTCTATTCTTTATGTATTTAAACTTTATGATTAGATCCAATTTCTATTAATGATCTCCCTATTGCTCTTCATCTTTTTCCTATTGTTCTTTTATTTCATCACTTGACTGTTAACGGAACTTATCTCATTCTAGCTGACATAATGCTATGATAAAGGAATATTCCTCTTTCAAAGGAAATATGAATTTGACTTCTTAACTGAGACAAGAAAATTACGAGCTAAATCATTCAATACACCATATAAGGTTAGATGGAAAGTTAAATTATGTTATAATAACATGTCCAAATATTATATACCTAGTTAGTGTTGTAAGCCATTTTATAGTTATGTAACATACCACTCCCATAGAGCATAAACCCGAACATATCAGAGGATATTCGAGAATATACTATATAAATATGGTACATTAGGACAATCAAACTAACTCATTAAAGACATCAAACATATCATAAGCATTCTAAATGCTCATGTCTTCCCATTTCATTCACAAACATAAGATTTAGATGTGTCATTACAATTCAGAATCCACATATACATTACACAACATTTTTTTAATTAAATCTTAGTACCAAATATATAACATGAAATGGGATGGTAATACACAAGACTCTAACTAGACTCCTCAAATTTAACTGATCAGACATTGAGCCATTCTTGTCCCTAAAATGCAAGTACAAGACTTCTACTATATCACCTTAGTAGCTAGAACTCCCTTTAACATAAAAAACAAAATTACAATTTTGATGAGTTTGTGAACTCAGTGACTGAACCATCATCGATGTATTAACTCAAGTCAGATCATAAAAACAAGTATATCAAAGTTTAACGTACTTCCACAAGCATATTATGTAAGCTAGCATTGCATATCACAATGCATCCTGCATTAACTTCAACTGTAATTTACTGTTTCAAACTAATTCAATAATTCATTTCAATTCAGTCATTTGATACATGTAGGTATGTATATGCAAATGCACTTGTGTTTCCATTCTCATTTTGTTTTGTTGTGACCAAGTGCCTATCAACCCAATTTACTGTCCCATATCTGTTGTGGATACCAAGATCATTCCTAGCCTATATCCATTATGGATACCAAGTCTATGGTATCTAAGGCTAAGGCTCTTTTTTATAATCCTAATCTCAAAGCTATTTTCTACACATTGGTCACTCTGGTCAAAACTCCTTTATCTTATCATGCATTTTAATGTGATGAGATGCATCCTTTCATATGCTATGTTTTTATTTCCTTTCATTTCTATGTACTCATGCCACATTTATCAACTCCTCGGATCTAAGTCTAGCATTTATCAATTAGTTGTACATATGTTCCATATTAAACATACAATTCATACAAAAGAACATATAAATGAGCTTACACTTCTAAGTTAACTCACAGTACACTCCAAAAAAGTTATTGCCTCAATGTTCTGGCAATGTCTAGATGTTAATGATTACCTTGCACATCTATCATCATACAATACATACGTAGTTCACAAAACACTAATTTATTTAATCATATGAATATACAATCATGCATATATATATGTGTCATGTTTTAAATGCATGCTCAATGACTTTCTGGGTATATATTCTTATACAAATATCTTGACCATTTAAACATTATAGCTTGTATACAAATAGTTTGCTATCAGGTCTATACCTTAAGTAAGGTTGATTTACTCCAAATTTATCAATCATATATTCTCCAAACTTTTCTAGTAATATATATTCATATAATTACCCAATTCTCATTCATAATTACCTCATGTTCTTTAATGCTCATTCATTCATGCCTAATACACATTACTTATATCCTTAAGAACATGTTTGTATTTATAAGGACAACTTTATTCCTTTATCACATCATAATTTCCATATTTGGATACATTGACATCAAAATATTACATTCTTTAAGTTATGAAATCAATTGACAACCTAAACTTATCAAGCTCTTAACTAATTAATCAAGCAACAATGTAGGTTCATTCCAAGCCTTAATTAAGTCCAAATACACCAATTTAGAGTGAATTTTTCTCAGTTGGTTCAACATGTACATAAGGTTGAAATTAACATTCTAGAACTAGGCCCATGATCATAGGGGACTATGTCATGATCGTGACAGAAAGCAAGTAAATAGGCCATGATTGTTCACTATCTTCCTTCCCTCAATTCTGGATGACTTCATATACTTAGAGGCATCACTACTACTTGAATTTTTCTAGAATTCATGTCATTTAAAGCTACTTCATTTCATGCTAGGCTAGTTTCCATATTGGTTATATTAAATCTCATTTGTTTCATTACCATTCACTTTATACCATCATACATGTAGTCATAACTTTTCCATATTTGAAACACTTTAATAACACCTATCTTTAGCATGAATTGATCATCAATTATACTTCAAATCCCAACTTAAATAATCTATATAACAGCCTATAAACTGTTATTTTCATGCATCCAAAAATAGAACATAAGGTACCCCTTTCATTCAATATTTTCCATCACAATTTCAGCACCATTACCACATTCAATCTCTCCCTAATTAGTCATCATATTTTTTGCTAACACATGCCACAATAGATCAGTACTTCAATTACTTGTTTAACTCAAATGCCACCTCAATATATCAAGCTTGCTTTGCCTCATAAGCATGCAAGATCATCTCATGAATAATAAGGGAGTAGGATGAGTTTCAGCAGAGACAAGAAGAAGACAGCAGAATATAACTATCTTTCTGAAGAAATTGATAGGGGCTTTGAGGTGATAATGGATAGAATTAGAGAAAAAATCCAAAGGTGTGGGTGAGGTGTGGATTTTGACAGTGAGAGGGAGAAGAAGGAGATAGCATACAGCAGAAACATAACAAAAGAAGCTGAATGTGTTGGTTACATGGTGTAGGATGAGTGTTTTTTTCTTTAAAGACACTTGTCAACTGTCTAAGATAGCTACATGTCCACTCTTTAGGCTTCCAAATGTCACTTAGTTCTTCTACAATTTTTCACTCAATTCTCTAAGCCATTTGTCTCTTATGTCTACTGCCATATGTCACTCATTTTATAAGCTTAACCATCCGAAATTTCCATATGTCAACTTGTCTTGCCACTTGAAATTTTTTTCCTAGCCTAAATGTACATATCAATTCATCAATATTCCAAATATAACAATTAACTCCAAATTACTAATTGTAATCCATCAATTCTTTTTATTGATAAATCAAAATACAAGACAATAGAAATACACAATCATATCATAATCATTTTAAAACTTTCATAACTTAGAACATGTCAATTGAGGGCAATTTTTCTAAATCAAAATTCATGTGTGCATGCTAACATTATTCATGTGAATTAAATCATAAAACCTTATCCTAAATGCACCAAATTCTATCTAATATGATGTAATTCATGTGATTAAGTAATCTAACACTCTAACTCTCAGTAATTTTGGAATCCGACCATTACAAGTTAACCATGGTGCAACCGTAGAACAAATTCTATATTATTTAAAAACAAACCCTTAAACATATCATTGTCTATGAAAATAAAGTACATACTTGTATTGAATTTTATTCAAATGTAGATTGGACAAGTTACAAAGTTGACAATATTTCCACTTCAAGATATTGTGTTCCTTTTAGGAAATCTAGTTTCATAAAAGAGTAAGAAATAAAATGTTATGTTATGATTAAGTACAAAGTCAGAATATTAAGATATGACATAACCTTTTTATGAGATAATATGGATCTATCAATTGTTGATTAAAGTTAGTCTTAAGCCTCTAGTACCCAAAAAAATTGTGGTGTGATAACAAAGTTGCCCTTTATAATATGTCTAATCATGTATTTCATAAAAGAACCAAGCATATAGGAATTGATTACCACTTTTTTTTTATACTACATTAACGTTTAATTTCCACAAAATATGTGAAAACAATAGAGCAACTAGGAGATATCTCCACAAACGCGTTAGATAGTATTCAGATTGATTATATTTGTAATAAGATGGAAATTTCAATGCATTATCTTGAGCGGGATGTTATAAGAATATGTATACATTAGGAAAGCTTAATCTAGGAATTAACATTCCAAAATAGGAACCTAAATCATAGGGATTAATTAGAATAAAAAATTTCTTATATAGGATGACTAAGTTTTGTATATATAGGCTGCTTGTATCAATGAAATGGTTGAAATAAAAATGCTTCTTTTACAATGTGCAATTTGCTCTCCTTTACATTTTTAGCCATTACATTAAACATAACATAGGCTTTAAGTATAAGGGAGGAATAGATCTAGGAAATGATTAACTATAAAGTTATGTTTTAACTTTTTACAAATGGAATAAATTGTTATATTTGCTATGGAGTTAAACTAGTTGAGTATGAAAATGGCGTGTAGTAGTTAGTTTGATTAACTTAAGGTATAAATTTTAATTGACAATGAATGAGGAGTTTAAAAGGAAAGTGTTGAAATTTTCAGTAAATTACTTAACCTTTCGAGCTTATGACCGATATGAGATTGAGACATCTATGTCAATATTCTTTTTCTAAAAAATTGCTCACCTTTGACCGTAGTAGATTTAACTAACAAATAAGGACCTTTTAATTCATACATGTATATAATCTAAGTAGTGCAGGATTAATGCATTAGTAAGTTTATAGTACTACATTTTCATAAGAAAAACATAAGCAAAACACTTGACCTATGAAATACTTAACTGACTAGAGTGAAACTTGTATTGAAAGTTAACCAAATTTTTGTACTTCTTGTAAATAAAATTGTTATGATGATTTTTTTCAAATTATTTTAACTCAATTATGAAATATTATTTCTATTTTATTCTTTATTGAATTTATATCTTACAAGGTGTATAAACTTTGATATCATAAGTAATCGATTAAAGGGTGTCTTTTTTTATAATTGTTTACCTTTAAAAGTATGTTTATTTGAGAACGAGCAACTGTTAAGAGTTGGTGAATTTGATAATAACGCAAAATAATATATTTTTCTATCTTTTTATGCCTAAATATACTCATTAATCTTATATTTTAATTTAGGATGCAATTGGAGGTCTCAAGGATAAAAGGAGAATATTTGGGCAATTATAGACCATTTCAATAGTACTACTCAGATTAGGTATAATTTTCTCTTTCAAACTCCAATAGAGATAATTCAAGATGTTGTAGAAAGTTTAGAAAGAGCTATAAAACTTTATATTTCTAATTTTGAGGATTTTCACTTTATAGGATATGGAACACACTTATATGCTAGGGCATGTTTCATATTAAAATGCTTATGTAGAAGACATGGTTAGGTTATAGTTCGTGTGACATTATAAAAAGATATAATGGTCTTATGGTAGGATAATGGTCTAGAATTTCAAAAAACTATTAGGTATGAGAGGCTAGATGCAGGGAACTATTAAGCACTAATTTTTTATGGGAATAAAATTTCATTCTGGTTTGATGATTAGCACCAAAGACCATTTACAAGCTAGATGAGTTGCAACATTTGAGACCCTTAGTTCCTAGTAATACCAAGGTGTAAAAGCTTATCAATAATCATTACTGGAGTTGGCATTTCTATTTTAGCGTAAGAATAAGAATAATCACAAACAGCTTTCCTACCTACCAACCTAAGTTAACTAGACCATGTTTAGTGGTTGGAGGAAAAATCTCTCAGCTACATTTAAAAGTCTTATAGAAACTAGTTATTGACAATAAATGTTCCTTGTTACCACTTATTTTGCTACCAAGATATAAAACCAAAAAATTCTTTCATCTTATGGCTTGTAATTGGAGGAAGAATCCTTACAAAGAACATGATGAAATTTAACATAGAGACTACACATTATAAATTGTGCTTGAATCAATCTAAAAACATTGATCACTTAGTTTTTACATGTAGTAACTCATCTTAGTTATGAAACAAAGTAACATCTCTACTAAACATCAATTGTATTACTGATGATTGGTTAGAGACGGTGAGATGGGCTTCATAACTCAAGTTGAAGAGTAAAGCTAATAACAAATTGTTTAAGATTTGTTTCACTATTGTAGTCCATAACATATAGAGGGAAACAAACTTAATATTGTTTTGAGGGAATAAAAAAACTAAGAGGATTTGTTATAGAAGATAGTGATGCAGATAAGATTTATATCTATGGCAAGGGATTTACACCTCAAATTAACTTGTAGTATGAAGGAGAGATGGTGCCTATAAATTATCTAATGTTTAATGTATCTTTTACACTAAGTAGCTAAAAACTGAAATGGACTAGATGATAAGAGGGTCTTCAACCTGATTGTATATAGTGGCACGTTGAACTTGTATAGTAGGTAATTCCTTGTATTCTATTGTTTTCAATAATGAAATCTCACTTAACTTTCAAAAAAAATTCTAATGTTGAGAACACGATATGCTACATGGGTGAGCGGGGAGTAGATGAGATGGTAGAGAAATATCCAAGTCTTCCCTTTAGAAGTCCAATTTCTACTTTGAAAAGTTCTAATTTTGTTTTCATAGCTTAATCTTCTCTATTTAATAATTAAGAATTAGACTTCAGATGGCACATTATATTTATCTTTAAACTTTTTATATAGATTAAGATATACAAATTTAGATGGGAGAATACACCCATTAGGAATAAATTCAATTCTTTTGCTTAGTTTAAAATCATAATTTATGGTTAGGCCTATTTGGCAAAAATTAAAATCCCAATGGAACTAAAAGCCTAAACTTTAGCTAAAAGAGAAGAAAATAATCCTAATACGCATACATTAGGTTTTATTATTAAACTGTAAACATTTAAGCTATTTCTCAATTCCTTACATAATTGAAAACCCTACAAAAATTCCCATCTAACTAACTTAATCATTTTGTTTTCATTTTTTAAAAGCCTACTTCTTCAAATCCTTCCTATCATTTAGTTTTTTGTTTTATAGTTCTTTTACCATTTTAAATAACAAGTCTTTACATTATTTATCTCATTCTATTAAGAGAATTGCTTCATCTCTTTCATCATCATTTTGTTTGAATTACAATTTCATATAAATTAAATTAAACTCATCCTTTTAAATGAAAATATAAAAGTTGATTTAGAGCCCTATGTCACAATCTACACGTCTTTAGTTTTTTTTTATTTTAATCCCCAATCTAGTTCATCAACTTCAAGGAATTCATTCACATATTTTAAATTTCATTTTAAACAAATATATGTATTTTATTTTAAATCCTATGTAAAACCATATACCCCAAGGAATTTAACCATATATTTTATTTTCTTTCCTCAAATTGCTTTTATTTACTTAGAAAACAAGTTTTTTCTCATAACCATTAAATTTTAAAACCTTTTTTAGACTTAAGTAACCATTGAGGCAGTTATATGCGACCTCTATCACCTTCTCTATTTTATAATTAGATCCTAAAATTATTTCTATAGTTCAAACCTTTTTAGTTCCTTTCCTTTAAATTCTTTTTTTATCATTCCTTAATATGGTAAGGTGGTGAACCCATTAAAAGTATATTTTTGATTTTCAATCTCATCTCTATTAGGGACGACTAAAAATGTTAGTGAATAGTAAATCATCTTTTAATTAAAATTTTAGCTAGTTTTCAATCCATGGGCTCAATCATTTCACAAAACCTAAACCTCCAATTTTCTTTTATTAAGTGATCTTTTTTCATTTAGGAATAAATTTTATTTTTCAAACCTTAGACCTAAAAATTTCATAAAACCCTATGTCTCTAATTTCCATTTTAGAAGTTAGAAACTAGTTTTGAAACCTTATGATCTAATAATTTTACTAAGTTTCTAGACCTAGTATTTAATGATTTGAGGTTTTAACTCATAGTTTTGATGATACATTACTTAATGTGCATGAAATATGTACATTTTTAAGTAATTTACCTAATTTAAATTTTAAATTACCTTGTTTTAATTAGTTTTTATTATCTTTTTAAGCAATTATGCAAATTGGACATTAATAAGATATTATTCAAGAATTGGTGACCATTCTAAGCAAAATCATGAAGAAAATTCACAATGTTTAGAGGAACATAATGTAGCCCAAGCTTGGCTATGAGACCTTATTTTTGAAGGATCAAGTGTAGTAAATAACATAAATTAAGCCACAATCATTTTAAAGAACATTTACACGATAGAGGATAAATAGAGAAATCTACAATTAAAAGACAGTTAAGCCAAAAGTTATGTATTGATTTCAAAGAAATAAGAAATCTATGGCCTATTAATGCAATCACGCCAAAAGCCCTATCCATAAATTGAGTTATAATTATACCCTAGGTAGTGTCCTAAGTGAGGTAGAATGTATTTAAGCGTGGAAACCCTAATTTTTGGAAGACTTTAACTGAATTTTAGAGAAAACATATTAGACATATCTTTTTTCAATTAAGAAGATAGGGTTAGCGATCGATAGGCTCCTTGGGATGCCAACTTTAAATTATTTTTCATAGAATGATCAAGATCCAAACATCATCTCAATAGATCAAGATAATGTAAAAATTATGAGTTTATCTAGATTTATTTATGTCATGAATTTTTATTTTTTAACATACTTTATTGCTAAATGCTTTCTTATGTTTAGGTATAAAAAAAGCTAGTGGTTATATTTATAAGGATTTATTGGATTTAATTTACGATATGAGATATATTTATATGAGCGAACTTTGATTGGTCTTAACACTAATTTATTCATATTGGCATTTAATACGATCAAAATTTCACTTATAGATGACTAGAGAGCTTGCTTGTGAGTAGACCATAACTTTCATATAAGGGGTTAAATGGGGTGCTCGATAGATACCTACGTGAACTTCTTGAAGTTAGGATGAAACGTTTCATAAAATTTTATAATGCTTAATACATTAGAAGGATTGTTAATAATGGTTAAAATACGAGTTAAATAACTAGAAAAGTAAATAGTTGTAGCTCAAGTGCAATTTTAGTTTTTAAGAGGTCTCATAAATTTAGAGAATATATCCAAAATAGATTAATTAAATCATAAAATCAAAATATATTTCCTTAATTATTGTGTAGGTTTAGTTTTATTTTTAATTCAAAATCCATTAAATTAATTTTTTATATTTTTGTCCGTAGACTAGTTAATAGTGTTAGGCTTTCTAATTCACACTAATTCTTTATGGTATTCGACACCTACTTACCATTACATTACTTGATAGATGCATTTTCACAATTAATGAGTGGTAGATTTGTATTATAAAAAATTCTTATTGTATTAACACATATATGCATAATTCATAAATAGATCACTAAGTTATGTTGTATTGATTTATTTGTTTTTAAAAAGCATATTAACTATTTTTGTAGTCTTGTATATATGTTCTCTTGATTTAATTTGTTATTTTTCATTTAGGTATTTTATACTTTCTTTTTGTTTCACTTTATTTATTTTTACTCTAATTTTAAGGTTAGTTATAGTGTACAAGAAAAAGTTGATAGTTTATATTTCTTAAAGAAGATCTAGAACTTGATAGAACTAGTCAAAATTAAAGGGAACAAACCAAAAGATATAACGAAAATATAACCTATAAGAACAATGATAGATTATATTGAGTTATGAACTATATCATAGGAGAGTGGAATCAATCATTGAAAGGTCAAAGATAAGTGCTTACTATTTTATGATTAAACCCACTATAATATACATGCTTTAATAGAATTTATAGTTTACCATATTAACTAGTGAGGATACTAATGCACATATCACCAACTTTATAGAGATTTTTGATACATTCAAGATTAATGGAGTAACTCAAGATGCCACTAAGCTTAGTTTTTTTTTATTAAGACTGAGTTATTGAGCGAAGCAATGGTTAAAAGCATTACCATCTATATCAATTACCACTTGGGAGAGTCTTGTATAGAAGTTCCTTTCCAAATTCTTTCTACCATCTAACATATCAAAGTTGAGGAATGATGTCTCTTCCTTCCAGCAATTAAAAAATGATAGTTTATATGAAATATAGGAGAGATATAAGGATCTATTCAAGAAGTGCTCATATGATAGTGTTATAACATTAATGTAAGTCTAAATATTCTATAATGATGGATATTACAATAGTTGGAACATTGAGCAATAGAAGTTTTGAAGATATGCTAGAGTCAATAGAAGACATGACAATGAATAATTACCTATAGTAGTTAGGAAGGGAAAGAGTAAATAGACTCTTTAGGATCTATAATATAGATAACATGCATATATTAACAAATTAGACGTAGATGATATTAAGAAAATTAGACAACCTGAGCTCAACATCAAGAAAAACTCAAGTTATAAGTTATAAATTATATCGGGGAGGATATCAAGGAATAGAGAGTCAAGCTAGGGATCATATTAGTTAATCGTTGGAGTATGTCAATTTTAAGTTAAGCTTAATAGAACAACCACTAAGAATAATAATTAAAAATGGAGAAATCGTCCAAATTTCTCCTAGAGCAATTAGTAAGCTCATAGACCTCTATTTTTAGGTTTTCAAAAAATTATGCAAAAAGAGAAGTACAAAAGTTTAGAAGATATGATGAGAGACTTTATATAAGAAACTAATTTTTGATTCAAACTCATGAAGCTTTGAAAAGGAATCTCAAAGTTTAGATAGTTTCCTAAGTTAATAATAGAGAGACAACAAGACACCTTGCGTAGTGACATAGTACCCAACCTTAGGGAACTTGTAATGGAGGTTACACTAAAAGGTAAGGAGTTGACTAACACCAAGGGGGAAGAAAAGAGCAAGGTTAGAACACCACTTAGGGAGTATTGACTGAGAATTCCTTACCCTATTAAAGTATTTTAGGTGAACAAAAAGGAAAAAACTATTACTCAAAAGGAGTATGAAGAGGATATGGAAGAGGAAGACCATAAGAAGAAAATGATAGACATAAAACTAAATGTAGGAAATATTAAAGTCCTCTAAGATATCATAATAACAAGGCTAAGTGATCTAGGGAGTTATAACATTTCATACATAATTGGTGGTATTTATATTAATAAGGCATTAGTAGATTTAAGTTCAAATATTAATGTAATGTTTTATACTATGCTAAAAAATTTTAAATTAGGTGAATTGAAACTAATTAAAAGAGTGATGTACCTTACTAAAAATTTAATGAAAATTCTTAAAGATACTAAGGGCAATGTGATAGCAAAAATTGATAGGTTTATATTTTCAGTAGATTTTTATACTTTAGATATTAACAAGGAAGAGAAAAAGTCGCTAACCCTTGCACCCTTCTTAGACATAGTAACGGTAATAATTAATATTAGAGAAGATAAACTCATACTTATGATTAAAATTAAACAGCTCATGTTTTTAAATTATAAAATGTCATTTATACTTATTAAAGATTTGGTATAAGCAAATTATTTCAATATTCACTACGAAATTATCAAAAAAATAAAAGACTTAGAAAAATAAGGATAACTACAAAAGTAAAGAAAAAGATCTATATAAGAGATAATAACCCTTTAAATGAAACACTTCACAGTGATACAGAAGGAAGCAACCACATTCTTCAGATAATTAATTAAGTTTAAGGAAAAAGTCTAACTAAAATAATCATTAAAAAAGTGCTTATTAGGAGGTAACCCAACCATAAGTATAAATCCTTTTTAAGTTTATTTGGATTCATCTTTGGCATTATTAATCACCAATTTAGGATTTCATTTGGCTTTTAATTTATATTTTTATTAGATTGATTAATAATGTACATCTTGCTTTAACTGTTTATGTTTAGTATTTTGTCCTTATTTCTATGTTTTGGTTAGGAATAAATAGGAAGGCACATATGAGCTTAAGAAGACATTTTAAGGACGTGTTAAAGATTAAACATCCAAGAAACAAGCTAATGGAAAGATTAAAAAATAACTGTGTGTTGGATTATATTAAACAAGGCTTGAGACATACTTATACCCTAAACCTTATTGTTTTCTGAGTTTTTCAAAAGGATCCATGACATGGGACATTACCTAAGTCTTAACTGTGTTTAATTGACAAGAAAAACAAAAAGATCTACAGCTTAGAGACACTCCCATGCCTCTATTCATGCTTAGAGGAAACATAAAACAAAATTATCCATGGCTTAGGAACACAACTATGCTTATGGCTTTAGATTTAGAGAACTTTTCTTAAAAGGCTTCACGATGTAAACTACCTTGGGCCCTAAATCTTGTCTAATGTTTTCCAAATCTAGAATTATTTATGATCTACATTGTAGTTGTGTTGTAGAATATGTCGCTAAAATTTTAAAATCATAAGGTACCACCGAACACACTCTTCCATCTCCTAATTCACTTTTCTCTCAATCGCTCCCATTTTCTTTAAATGCCCACTATCTAAATCAGGTTCCCTAGAAATACCCATGCACTTTTTGACATTTCCCCTATATTCTTACCAAGATTCAACAATGTTTTTCTTCTCTAAAGCCATATTTGATAAATTTAGGGCTTAAAATTTTAACTTTTAGGAATTTTTACAATCTTAAGAAATCCTTCACATAGTTTTAATTTTTTACCCACACAAATAAGACAAAGAAAGAAGGAATAACAATCTTAAGTTGGCTCTAAAAGTAAAGCATTCATAAAAGTTAAAGGATCACCTCAAAATGAACAAACGATGCCTACATACTACAACGACGACCATCTTGAATAATATGCTTACTTGAAACATATAGCTTTTGAAGAAAACAAATGCATATATTGGAGTGGTTTAGAAAGTGTGGGTTTGATAAATGATGTAAGGAGTTATGTAGGCAATGGGTGGTGGAAATTAGCTTTTGATATGACAGATAATGCCTATTAAGAAATCACTTTAAAAATTTTAACTCTGCTAGGCATGATTAGGTATGTTAAATATAAGATAAAATATAATTCTAGTTAGGGGAATTAAATGATCTCTATTTTTTAATGAGTTTGTATTGTGATGCAAGCTTTACATATCCAAATAGGTGAAAATGAAGGACACAAAAAGCTGTATAATTGAGTTACCTAAAAAGCTTTATAAGTGAAAACCTAAAGAGTTTTGGAGAACTATATCAATAAGCAAATTTGATTATGATCAATCAATAACCAAAAACACCTAAACTACCTACACCCTTAGATGCTTACATAGGGTAATAACTTATTCACTTTTAGGTATAAAGGAGAGTTTAATAGGAGTAGTCACATATAGAGAGTTGTTCTGATTATGGTGCATAATTGAGAGGAGACTATATCACCTAAGTAAATATTTTATAGTATATTTAGAGCATATAGACAATAAATAGCACTATGCAATATATGTATGTAGTTAATAAATAACATTATGCAATATATGGAGGCTTTATCTTACCAAACTAGCAAAAAACCTAGAAGTTTTTTATTATCTTTCAAATCTAATTGTTAGGTTTCATGAGGGTGCTCTCAACCTTGAAATGATGAGGCTTGTAAAATAAGTTAGGAAGGTTAATAACAGTTGATGCATCTTAGGAAGAAAGGGCAACGAAGGGGCTTAGAGATGTTAAGACTTCACCACAACAAATGATATTGGAGAGGATTGATATAACTATTCATTGTATAAAGACCAAGATGCATAGTCAAAGATATGTTTTAAACAAAGTACAAAGGCAGTTAATAAGAATGGAGCAAGGGTTATCTACCTTCTTCAAGTATGTCAGATACTTTAAGATGCTTCTAATGAAGGTGGTTAAGAAGAATGGAGCAAGGGTTACCTACTTATGTTATGTATATAGGATACTTTAAGATGCCTTCATAATTTTTAACAACATTAGAGGAGAATAATTATAATGAGGATTAGCCTATTACTAACTGAGCTCTTATTTGCTTTTCTTACCTTTAAGTTTTATTCTTTTTACAAATTATGTCCTTCCTTTTACAATAACTATATTTTTTATACTTATGTCATTTTATTTATATTCCATATTAATTCTTGTTTAACTTAATGTTAGTTTTCCTTTTGCATTTTTATTATTTTTCTTTATTTAGTTATGTTTATTTACGTGGTATAAATAAATTTTGGATGTCAATCACAAATACCTTAGATAGCAAATGACAAACAAGGAATAAAGAAGTTTATAATGCCTTTTTATTTTCCTTCCTTTATTTTTATCTTCCTTAATTTTTATTTTGATTGTATATATTTCATACATTAGGGTTAATGTTTAACTCAAGTATAAGGAGATAATCGATTATTTATGAGCCATGCTTTGTTTTTCAATTTTACTACAATTAGTTTAAAATGGAATAATTATGAAAATATATTTCAACCAAAGAACTCTGATTAAGGTTACATATTTTAAGTTTAGTCATTTTTCAATTCAGTTATTTTAAAGCAAATATTAATAAGCATTGATAATTAATTTATTTCAAATTTGTTAAAATAATCATGATAACATATCCTTAACTTATCTTATGATAATTTTGTATAATTTAGGCATTTTTTTAGTTAAATTGGATCCATTTTAAGAATTTTATATCCTAATAAAAACATATAATAAAATAAAACAAAAATATTTGCATATAAGAGATAGCATATATAAATTTACTTTGATGCCTTTTACCTAAGTCAAAATGTTGAAGTTAAAGTGCTACTAGTATCCATTTAAAACAAAGACCTAACTAACTATAAGCAATCATCTTAAAGCTTGTCCTTATGTCAAAAAATTTGATTGCTTTTCAAATAATTATGTTAGTGTTTTATTTTTCTATTAATTTAGGCTATTAAATTGTCTGAAAATTTAAAATTCTTACTCATTTATGTATACTTTATAAATTAGGTTGAGTTTTAGATATTAAGTTAATGTTTAAAGGATTGTTGAGATAAATTGAATTAACTTATGATTTAGTGCAAGTATTTAAATTGCTAATTAATGAACGATATATTATCCTTGTTGGAATTGGTAACTATTTTTGTTAAAAGTGATTAAATTGATTTTCTTGAGAATAAGCAAAATATTAAGTATGGGATATTTAATGTGCATAAAAATGCACATCTTTTCTCATGTATTTTTTTCATGATTTTAATGTTAAATTACCTTTTCAATTTAGTTTTATATATTTTCCCGTGTAATTGTAAAATTTGTACCTTGGGACTTTCTAAGAATTGGTGACAATTCCCCAAAAAAATATTATAAAGAGATTCATAATTCTTAGAGGAAAACAATGTAGCCTAGCCTGTGCTCAAGTGTAAATTTATTTCCTAGAAGGATCAAGTGTAGCAAGTGACATGGCGTAAGCCATAACCATATAAGAAACTATGTGCAAGTCAAAGGAGAAATAAAAATATCAATTATTACAAGACATGGTTATGCTAAAGGCCATGTTTTAATTTTCAAGAAATAGAAAGAACCACATCTTAGTAGCAAAATCATACTAGAGGTTATGTTCATCACTTAGAGGAAATAGTGATGCCTATGATTTGGGCCACAACCACGCTATAGATTATATCCTTAGTTTAAAAAAATTGAGTGCGAAAACCTTAATTTTTGGAGGACTTTGGTTAACCTTTAGAGAAAATATATGTTAGACACATCTCATCAAAAGTCTTCTTTATTAATTGCAAAACAAACTACTACTTCCTCTCAAAATTGCAAGTATAGGTCATAACTTGTAGTAAAAAGCGGATATTGATCCCACAAAGATTGTACTTAGGCACCACTTAATTCAGATTGCTCTTTATTTAAGAAATTGATAAATTTAAATAGATAAGTAAAATAAAGACAAACTAAAGGTAAAAGGAAATAACGCAACTAAATCCAAAATTATAAACTAAAACTTGGAGAAAATCAAGATTAAAATTTAGGACTTGTCATTATCCCTATATGCTCCCCTCTAGTTAATTGATTCAATTTATGCTTGGACTAAGATTTCCTAAAATTTTATCTGCCTCTCTCAAGGTGCAACTAAATGTCATTAGTTAAATAAATTAGGATTTCCTAAACATTCAACTAGATATGAAGCTATCATATAGGCAGTATGTCAATTTATTGAAATCTCTTCCTAATAAATCAATACCTTGTTATTTATAAGTCTATTAAACATCAACTCTCGTTTTACATTTAACATAAATTACCAAGCTCACTCTCTCCATTTGTTGCAGGGTTGAAGCTCAATAGATAACATAAATATTTATATTATTGAATCAACAACTGAAGGTTCACAAATATTTCAAACAATAAACCCTAAAAAAAATTAGCCACTCACAATATCATTAACATCCCCAACAACCAAACAACCCATGTTAAATATGCTAGAAGAGAAAGAAATCGAATTAAGAACTAGATGGAGCAGCTCCTCCTCTTCTTTGCCTAAATTTGGAAAATCTGGATGATAGGGTGCTCTTTGCCCAATTGGGAATAAAAACCTTGATTCTCCACCTATATCTAGGCTCTCATTCTATCTTTTAACTCCAAGAGGCAAGTTTCACAACTCTCCTCCTCCCTAGGGACTTTTTACAATATATATATCAAGACAAGTCATAAAACCCTAAAAAATTATTTGAAACTCGCATATCTCTTAGTGCTAAGCATCCCACGATCGTGGGAATTATCCTTATGCTTCCCACAATCGTGGGTTAATGTGACAATAACTTTCTTCATAGATTTCCCATGATCGTACAAAACATGCCCTCTCCCACGATCGTGGGTTCTTATTCTTCAGCATCTCCATTTCTCTTCTCTTGTCTTCTTTTGGTCCCTAGCTCAATCAAAAAGGTGTCCACCCTCTATTCCCATACCACAATTATCAATTCTTACCCTAAACCGATATCAAACATAAAATAACAACCATAAAGATCAAATTAAACAAAAACATACAAAACAAGTCCTAAAACATATAAATACTAACCTATTATGCAAGAAACATATGTTAAATACTTAGAAAAAACATACTAATGCACAACTATCAACTTCCCACACTTAAATCTTTGCTTGTCTTTAAGCAAAACCAAACACAATCAATCAATTCCATCACTTCATTTTCAAAAAGATGAAAGTATGCAATCCCTCAAAGTTTGACCAACTCAAATGTCAAGCTATTACATATATCATAACTATTTTTTATTAGTGTACATAAGCAAACTTAATTTATGATATTGTCACTCGAAGATAAGTATAAACGCAAAATGAATCTTCCTCACGATTTCACTCATTTCTCTCAAGTGTTTGATGGTTATGTTTCACTCAAGCTCCTTATAGGAACTACACTACGATAGGCTTACTAATACACTAATTCTCCCCTACAATGATTACATATATAAATAGATCAAAAAGACTTGTTTCGGGTTTTAATGTGGTAAGGGTTAAGGTGGGTTAAATAGGGTAAAGGGTTTTTTACATAAGCATTCATAAAGTAATAAGTGAACAAAAGGATAACAAAACATAATTCTGAGATACAAAAATGTAGATATACTACTACTCCGCACTTATTGATGCTACCAAAACATTATTCTTTTTTTTAATTGAAGAAATAATAAACAAAATAGCAGATAAATATAATGTGATCTAAGAGTACAAGTGTCACTTAACTCATCTCGGAAACAAAAAATTGTAGCAAAAATCCCAAGCTAACACATCACTTAATACTCTACTAAGCTTATGAATGGGTAGGCTAACGGGGTTTTGGGTTTTAAAATATTGGGTGTTTTCAAGAAATAAAAATGTTAAGGCTCAACGGGGTAGTAAGGGATCATAAAAGGTATGTCATTTAAGCCAAAGGTTAACACAAAAAATGCCTTAATCATCTCTATTAAGCATGCATCCAGTAGACTTAAACCGATTCAAAGTAAGTTCTGAACGTAGTAACCTAAGGAAGCATCACACAATCAAAGAAATAAAATGACTATAAATGGAGTCATATAGGCTCAATCCTCATATTGGCTCAAATGAAAATTCATTATGCATCTCTACCTTACCTCAGTGTTCAAGTGTCAAATTTTGAGTAAGCTTATGCAACCAACTACATTTCATCACTCAACATACTTCACTCTCTACTCAAGTAGCCTAATCCGAGTTCAAGCATGCATTTAATCTTATTCCAACTAGTATGATAGAATCTCATGGCAAAAAAAATTAAAATAATTCAAGTGTGGTTCCATTGCTTAACACAAAATATTAACATCAATCAAAAACCTAATATGCTTAAAACATGCATCCTAATTAACAAAATACAAACAGTAAATAAAACAAACTTAAATGATGTAATTGATAAGGCAAATGTCACCTCCCCACACTTGGACAACACATTGTCCTCAATTTGACAAGGTAACCACAAAAAGAAACCAAAACATAAACACAACATCAAACAAACAAGCAAGTAAAACACTAACAAAGTAAATAAAACAATGTAAAAAGTAAAGGGTAAGAAGGCTCATGGAGATTGAGGTGGCGAAAGTGTAGGAGAGTGGATTTCAATGTTCTTCGTCTTGATGAACTTGAGGAATTTCTTCTTAATGTACCGCTTCACTTTGTGTACTTGTCACATTTGGTTGCTAAGCTCATTGATTTGCAATATCATTTATTGATGATTTACGACTATTTGGTTAAGAATTTCCTAAAACCTATCAACATCTGCCGCTACTATTGGTTCCTATTTGACTGCTTCTTCTTGGGGCTTTGGGGGTGCCTAAGAGGTAGATGGTTGAGACATGGTTGCATTCTTGCCCTTTCTGTTTTAAACAGCAATACACATCTTAAGATTTCAAAACTCCATATAATAGAGCTCCAAAATTTCAGAGCATCTTAAATATGATACATCAAACACATTAGGGTTAGCAATACATACACTATCGACAATAAGATTGTAAAACGAAGTCAAAGCAGTAACAATGTATGCCATACCAAAATATGAGCTTTTCTTATTAGTGCAACTCACAATAAACCTAAAAATGTGATACAGGGTATTTACTTTAACGTTGCAATCCATACACTAAAGAAATAAAATTTCTTTAGCCAAATACTTATTGCTTTCAGTTTTATTAAAAACAATTAAGCACATAAATTTATGAAGTAGTAAGTTCTTAGTGCTATAAATTAAAGTGTTAGTGCATTTCTAGAATCAAAAGAGTTCTCATCAGTAAGGTTTTTCTAGTAATCATCCACAAAAAATTCATCATGATCATCTAAAACTTTCATATTAGACAAGTCAAAAAGCACACGAAGGATAATATAATCAAGCTTATATGCATGAACACCTATTCTAAACCAGAATGTGTCCATTTTAGGATTATAGTGCATAGTGGTGAAAAGTTAGATGACCTTAACCAATATTCATAGCTAATCATTCAATGTTATGCCTCAAACCTAGAATTTCTAACAATTCAAAATCAAATTATCTAGGAGGCAATAAATCTCTATCTTTAAAGTCCCAGAATCTCATACCTTCTTCTTCCAAAACAATAAGGAATGGGGTACAAAAAGTGGCCTTCATATCAATTTTACCTTCTCTGAAGACTTGAAGGTGCATTTGATAGATTAGTTTTCAGGTAACAAGCTTCTTTTGAGCCATTGAGTGAGAAAAATCTGGAAAAATAGTAAAGAGATAGGTGAGCACTTTCTGAGATAGAAAGAGAGAAAAACTCACCAAATCTTTGTACTCTTGAATGGGTTATGTGAAATAAGTGTTAACGAAGTAAATAATGGTGGAAAGAGTGGAGAAAATACTAAGAATTGGGAGAAAAATGAAGGATTTATGAGGTTAAGGTGAGTGGGTGTCGTGTTTAAAGTGAGAGAATGTGAGAATATGAAGAAAGAAAGAAGAAAGAGGGTGATTTGTAAAATGTTTCAGTTAAGGATCCCACGATCATAGGAATACCTGTGTTTCCCACGATCGTGGGTTAAGGCTCCAAAAAGTTTCTAGAAAGCCTTTCCACGTTCATGGGAAACAGATCCATTCCCACGATCGTGGGCACTCCAACTTTTCTAACTTCTTAGCCCTATTCTAAGCTTAGCATGCATTCCCAACATTCAATCAACCTACAAGCACATCTAAATCAACTAAAAAATAAGAAATTTGAATAAAAAACAAGTTAAAACTCAAACAAAATTCAACCAAACATAATCAAAACCAAACAAATCAAACAAACAAGTAAACAAAGACAAGCGAAAGAAAGGTAAACATGCTAAGTTAAGGTCATTAGCTTGATCATTTCACATACATTCATGAAGGAGCAGAAGAAAGGAAAGAGATGACTTCCCTTTCTTATGAGTATGTCCCTCCATAGTATGGCTTGCATCTAAGCCCATTGACCTTGAATTGCTTCACCCTTGTTTTCTAACTCCAAAGCTCTAAGGGGAAACACTTGAACAACCTTGAAGGGTCCACTCCATCTTAACTTAAGCTTTACAAGAAATAATCAAAGTCGTGAATTAAACAAAAACACCAAGTTCCCACTCTTGAACTCTTTTGTCTTGCTGTAAGCAACATGCCATTTCTTCGTCCTTTCCTTATACAACTTGGCATTTTTATAAACATCAAATCTCAACTTTTTTAATTCTTCAAGTTGTAACAATCTCTTCTCACCTGCTAGCTTCCAATCCATGTTCAACTTCCTAATGGCCCAATAGGCACGATGCTCTAACACCAAAGGTAAATGACACGTCTTGCTATACACGTCTATATGGAGTAGTTCCTATAGGTGTCTTGAAAGCTGTCCTATAAGCCCATAAGGTGTCATCTAGCTTTAACGCCCAATCCTTTCTTAAGGTGCTCACTACCTTCTCCAAAATCTTCTTCAACTCTCTATTCACCACCTCCACTTGGCCACTGGTTTGATATGGCAAGGAGTCGCCACTGTATGATGAACAGTATATCTTTTTAGAAGAACCTCAAACAGTTTGTTGCAAAAATGGCTCCCTCCATCACTTATAATCACTCTAGGCACCCCAAATCTTGTAAAGATCTTCTTGATGAACTTTTGAACCAACTTAGTGTCATTAGTTAGAGTGGCTACGGCCTTAACCCACCTGGAAACATAGTCAACTCCAACTAATATGTAAATGTTACTTAAGGAGGATAGGAATGGTCCCATGAAGTCTAAGCCCCACACATCGAATATCTCCACCTCCATGATGTTTCAAAATAGCATCTCTATAACACCCCACTACCATAGAGTATATACCAAAACATCCAGAGGACATTCAAGTACATATCCTATAATAGTGGCATGTTAAAGCAGTTATGCTCTCTTATATGGCATCATAAAGAATAACACAATACTTAAAAACAACTACTAGTCTTCATTCTATTGCAAACATGATTTACATTATAGTCATTAAAACAAATATTTACATTACCAAAACATTTGAAAGTTTAAACGCTTTTATACAGAAGTTCTATATGACATAAGTAAACTACATAAAATAGTTTCCTATTCCTCAGACGTTAGTTGATTGACCTTTGAGCCATTTCTTAATCCAAAATTGTTCTTCTAGAGTAACGTAGGAAGTAGGTCTCCTCTCTTGTACCTAAAAAGTCACATTGCAATTTTGATGAGTTTTGTGAACTCAGTGAGCTAACCATCATCGATAGACTCACTCACATCAAATACACAAATATTTCACATATAACCAAACTCACAACATTCCTCATCCCAATAAGACATAATGAATGTCACACATTTCATATACTCTTTCAGATCTTATATATATCCCAATCAACCACATTAACATCAATTTCTCAAATGTAGCATATCAGTTTATCATCACAATTTCAAAAATATATTGTTAATCATATAATTCATAATTATAATGTACAAATGCATATGCAAATGATACTAACTTCCATTTTTATTTTGTTGTGACTGAGCGCCTATTTCACTGTCCTGTATCTGATTTTGAATACCAAGCTCATTTCAGTATTGTCCTGTATCTGTTGTAGATACCGGGCTCATTAAACGTTGAGCCTAAGGCTTTGACACGTATAACTAAGCTTAAAGCTCTTTTCACGTTAGCTACTCCGGTCACAACTCCTTTATATGAACATGCATCATGCAATGGAGTATAACAGTTCACATAATATTTCATCAGTCACTTTTAGTCAATGAGCACATTTAATTTTTCATAGCTCATCGGATCTAAGTCCGGCATTCAATTTACTTATTCACATTCAAATCACAAATACTCCCAATACAATCTCAAATATCAAACTCCTCAAACAATCAATTGGAATCAGCAATTTCACAATTACAATCAGATCATTAACAGTTCAATAATTGGAAGTTAAACAGTAATAAATTAATCCTAATGAGAACATCTAGGTCACTCATAATACACTCCAGTATACGCTATTGCCTAAATGGAATGGCAATGTCTTAATGATGGCCTTCAATTTGAGCGTCTATACATCATACAATACACACATAATTCACATTACAAAGTTGATCAATCAAATAATATTCACTTATACATGTACATATATGTGTCATGTTTAATGCATGCCGAATGACTATTCCGGGTTTGTTTCCTTAATCATTATTCATAATCATTCACATATTGTCACTTGGATATATTTGCATTTAGGTTAATACCTTAATTAGACTTGATCATGCTCCATGCATTAACCATACACTTATTAACTCTTTTTTAGCATTATAAATATTTCACATAATTCACAATTCTCATTCATTCATTCTTAATGCATTATTAATATCATTTGGAATATATTTGCATTCATATGAATTTCTTCATTCCTTTAACACTCCTTCATTCCAAACTTAGATGCATTGTTATCAAACATTCTTTTCCTTAAAGTATAACATCAATTATTTGTTAGATATAATAAACATGATAAAACATAATCATAGAGATCATGTTAAACACTAGATTGTTTCATATGCTTATAAAACAAAAATTACATACTTGAATTTTTGTTGTAGTTCCACCGATTAAAGAACTTTGCTTAAACGTTTTACTGCAGAGAATCTTATTCTTCTTTTGTTGTTCTTCGTGTAAAAGACCATCACCACTAGAAGAAACACACGTTGATCTATCTTATATGTTTCATTCTTTGATTCTTTTATATTTAAACAAAACCGTAACTCCCTTTGGTAGTTATGTGAAGAACATTGACTTAAAACTCCTTATGGGTGTATAATAAGTCATTATCTCCCACTCATACATGATGGGTTTTATTCTAATTTTAAAAAGAAACTCTGCAGTGCTCATACTAGTTCAATAACCTGTGTGACCAGCATATGACGATAGCACATTGTCATATATCTGTTAGGAGTATATGACATCTCGATTAACAAATTGATCCTTAGACTTAAGTTTCCTTGAGTAGACATTGTATGCCATACCCTAGGTCATATCTCTCATTTGCATTTTTCTTTGATCTCATTTTTTTTCTTTAAGTCATGACTGTATTCAAGTTCTTTACGAAAAAGAGGATGGCCACCTATGAATATTTTTCATGCGAAAGCAAAAAATAAATGACCTTCCTCTGTTCTCAATTCTCTTTTGAATTAAATTTAATTTGCTTTCCTAGCATTATTCCATAGGATCACATCTTGCATGATCTTTTGGCAATAACCTAAAGGAGCAAACCTTAAATTCAATTCTTAAGAATGAAACAAGAGTTATAAGGGTATAATGAGGTATTTCTCAACCTCAAGGGTCTCACACAATGTAAGATGAGATCTTACGACTTACATTAATCCCTTTTTATGGTCAGTTTTGCACACATAGTACGAATCATATGCTACGGTATTTACCCACTTCGTTTAAATTGAACATCTTTATTTAAGAAATATCGTATAGATGATAGTTCAAACATACTCAATGTTTAACTTGAGTTCACTTATCTACCCAAAAACTTATTCAGAACTAACATTTGGCAACATAAGACAGATATAGTGATTAATAAATCACTTTGATCAAATTTCCTTGCAGCATTTAAGGTTTACATTTCTTTCTCTCAATTATCACCTAGATAGTAAATGTTAAACTTACCTTATCTCTAGCGAGCATAAACACTAAAGGTGATGTCCCGTATGAGAGAGCCAATCTATAATCTGTCTCATATATTTATGATTCATACCAAAATATATTTATAAATGAACACATTATTCATGAATCAAATGATGCATAATGTATAATCTTCATCATGCAGTATATCCAAACATATGACATTCGATTGAGTGAAAGTACATAAAGAAATATTTATCAGTACATTTCAATATCTACGTAGTCCTAGTGATTTTACATGCCCAATGTATAGATCTCTAGAAATTGGCTTTGTCATTGGGTCTGCTATCATATCTCGCGTAGATATATATCTCATGTTCACTTCTCCTTGTGCAACTATATCTTTCACGTAACTATACTTAGCATCTATGTGCTTTGTCTTACAATGAAATTTGGGGTCTTTAGTATACACGATGGCAGTTTGACTATCACAGTTGATAGTCACTGGATTAATTTTGCTTTTAGTGACTCCCAAATGCACAAAAAATTGATGAAGCCACATAGCCTCTTATATTGTAGTTAAGAATGATATAAATTCAGCTTCCATTGTGGATAATGCAACGTAAGATTGTTTCTTACTTTTCCATGATATTACTTCATGGTTTAGTACAAATACATATCCTTAGGTAGATTTTTTTTCATCTAAATCTCCTGCCTAGTCTGCATCTGTATACCTTTGTATACATAGATCATTGCCTTAATAACATAATAAATAGTCCACGATTCCCTTTAAATACCTTAATATTTGCTTTACTACTTTTCAATATGCTTAGCCTGGATTTGATTGATATCTACTCACCATCCCAACAACATAACAAATATCTGGTCTTATACACATCATTGCGTATATAAGACTTCCAACTGCACTAGACTAGGGAACATTCTTTATTTATTCCCTTTCTTATGGCATTGATGGGCAATTTCTCTTACTAAGGCCTTCACTTTTAGTAATGGGATTATCAATTGGTTTGTAAACTTGTACACGAAATTGTTCAAGAATTCTTTGAATGTACATCGCTTTTGAAAGCGATAATAATCTCTTCGAACAATCTCTTGAAATCTTGACTCCAAGAATGTATGCCACTTCACCCATGACTTTCATTTCAAATTTAGATGATAACCAATCTTTGATTTGCATAAGAAACACACAGTCATTACAAGCAATCAATATATCATCCATGTATAAAGATAAAATCACGAATTTATCTTTGGATCTCTTAACATACACACAACGTTCTTCGTCTATCATTTGAAAATCATATGAAATGATTACATTATAAAAATGAATATACCATTGTCCTGAAGACTGCTTTAGGCCATAAATTGATTTTAATAATCAACATACTTTATTTTCTTGACCTGCCTTGATGAAACCTTCAAGTGGTTCCATATAGATTTCTTCATCTAATTCTCCATTAAAAAAATAGTTTTTACATCCATTTGATGTAATTTAAGATTCATACTAGCTACTATAGCCGGAATAAGATAGAGTGAAGTAAACTTCACAGGAAGGGAAAAGGTTTCCTCGTAATTAATTCCCTCCTGTTGTGTGTATCCTTTTGCAACAAGACATGCCTTATACATTTCGATATTGCTATTAGCTTTTTGCTCAATTTTGAGAACCAACTTGCTCCCAATTGCTTTACGCCCTTCAGGAAGGTCAACCAAGTCCCATACTTGATTTGAGCTTAAAGAAGCCATTTCTTCTTTCATTGCTTTCATCCATTCTTCTTTAGTAGAGCCTCATTTACATTCCTTGGCTCTTCTTCCTCTTACGGAACAATCATATTAATTTCTCCTTCAATTTCAAAATGATGTCTTGGAATTATTTCTCGATTACTTCGTCTTAACTGAGGTTCATCATAAACAAATTCATGATTGATCTGATTGCTCTTACTCGGATCAGTCATCATAGAGAACCTTTCTGTGGAATTGCTCCCACTTAGTTGAAGTTCCCCATCTTGATTCTTCATAATAGAATCATTATGATCAAGCAACTTATATAACAATAGGTCTTTACATATTTCACCTTGCTTAGGAAATCATTTTCTAAGAATGTTACATCTCATGATTCAAATTCAATTAGACCTCCATTACCTTGTTCACTAAGGAACACATATCCTTTTGAGTGTTTTGAGTATCTAATAAAAATACTTTTCTCCCTCTTGGGCCTAATTTACCATGTTTATTAGAGAGATCATGAACATAGGCTGCACACCCCCAAGGTTTGAGACTTGACACATCAAGTCTCCTACTAGTCCACAACTCATATGGTCTGCATGTAACTGTTTTCGTGGGCACACGATTAAGTACATAGGTGGCTGTTAGCAACGCATCACGCCAAAAGGTGATTTGTAAATTTGCTTGGGCTATCATGGACCTAATCATTTCTAATAGCTTCCTATTTCATCTTTTAGTGACACCATTTTGTTGTGGGGTTCTAAGAATTGTTAACTGCCTTTCTATTCCTTTCTCATCACATAAAGCCTTAAAATTTTCTAACAAGTATTCTTGTCCACGATCAGTTCATAATGCTTTTATTTTCTTATCTAGTTGATTCTCAACCAAGTTTATGTATTTTATGAAACAATCAAATGCTTCCAATTTATGAGAAATCAAATAGACATGACTATATTGAGTATAGTCATCTATGAACGTGATGAAATGAATCGCCCCACGTCTAACCCTTACATTCATTGGACCACAGATGTCATAACAAATTAATTGCAATGGATATAAAGCTTGTGTTCCCTGTCCAAATGGCTTTCGTGCCATTTTACCAGCTAAACTATGCTCACATATAGGTAGATCTACTTGACTTAGATTACCTAAAAGTCCTTCTTTATCTAATTGACTAATTTGATTTTGACCAATATGGCATAATTTAGCATGTCACAAAGTTGCATCATTGTTGGAATTACTATATGTAAATAATGAATAACTAATATTATTATTTTCCTTTAACACATTCAGTACAATAAAACCATCCAATAAAAAACCATGACCATAAGTAATAAATCCAAGATACAAATCCATTCCACCACTGTGGAAATTTATATTAAAACCAAGTCTAACTAATATCAACAAAGATAAAAGATTCCTAAGAATCTGTAGAGCAAATAATACTTCATGTAGGATGAGGGGACCCTCCATACATATCCAATTTACATGTTCCAATTCCTTGTACAACAACTTTGGAATTATCACCTATATAAAGCCATCGACTACCATGTGGGAGTTTACGAAACTCAACGAAGGTATCATAATCCATCGCTATATGGTTGGTTGCTCCTGAGTCTGTAATCCACAAAGGATGTGATTCAGTTAGAAAAACAGAACAAAAAACATTCACAAAACAAATGTTTGTACTATAAAGTTGTACCTTCTTAGGCTCAGTACAATCTCGAGCAAAGTGGCCCTTATTACCACAATTATAGCACTTTACATGTTTCATGTTCTTCTTTTTGAAGGGACATTTTCCTTTCCACGTTGGTTCCATTTTACCTTCTTAGATTCCTAAGGAAAGTGGTTGAATTTCTTATTCTTCTTCCACTTACATCCACCATGATGCTTAAGTTTCTTATTCATGGCTCCATATGAGCTAGAACTAACTGCATATGCCTCAGAAGACATCTTTGAGGCTTCAAGATGCTCTTCCTCTAAGATAAGATGCCTCGTAGCATCTTTCATTGCCTTGATGTTTTCATTATGAGTTAGGTGCATCTTCATATGCTCCCAACTCTGAGGTAGTAAACAAAACAGAGCTTGCACTTGTCGTTCATCTGATAGCTCATGACCAACATCACGTAACTCACTTACCATGTTGGACATTTTCCTCAGATGCTTTTGCATTGCATCATCTGGCCGCTTCTTATAAGTATAAAACTTAATAGTAAGTGACCTCACTTTGGTCACCAGAGCACCTCCAAAACGAGCAGCCAGTGCAGACCACATGTCCTTTGCAGTTTCAATTTTACAAAACTCACACATGATATCATTATCCATACTACTTAGCAACGTGATGCGAGCTAAAGAGTTCTTCTTTTTTCATAATTCATATGCATCACGGTCCCTCCTATGTTGGGCTGTAGTGCCCTCCTTAGGAACGTCCATGGTTAGGTTTAATGGTTCAAGAGCCTCTTGCTTCTCTAGTACATATTGGATTTTCATACTCTAGATTTCATAATTGTCACCATTGAGTTTCTCACCCCTATTGAGTTCAGCAATAATATTCTTTGAAGCAGTAGTCATTTTGAAACAAAAGTTTCTATAATAAGAAAGAAATATATATGCACGTTAATGTCACATTAATCATTCATAGAGTAAATGATTCAATCACAATTGCTTATGAAATCAAAAGTCCACAAATGTGTTCAATTATCATTCATACAACAATTGAATCCTAATTACTTTACTCTAGAAAAATTCTTATATACAATTCAAGTAAACATATTGCATAAATATTAAGAATTAGTTCGTATAAAACAACATATTGTATTACTTCTGCTTCAACCTACGAATAATCTATAGGTAACAAACCCTACGCAAAAATGAGTTCACGAGTTCGCGTGACACAATTTTCAATGCTCGATTTACAATAGTTCTTACTATTTTCATTAGAAGACCTATAGGATATAAAGTCCTAATCAACTCTTTTCTGAGCATCTCTTTCATAAATTTCATCACTAACAAATTATAAGTCTTCTCATTAGACATAGTATTCCAGAGCTTAACAATTCGCCTTAAGGTTGAGGTAATGTTGCAAGCAAAGTTATGTACCTTACTTCAACATTCGTATAAGCTCGACAACCTCTAAAGTATAATTCTTGCATCATGTTATTAACTGAAATAACATGTTGTGTTAGACCGTCTCCAACAATTAAACGCATATTAACTAATTTTACATACATTCTAGTAATTCGTCTCTTCTGTGACTCACATCGAATAAGCTTAGGTGTTTGCTTAATAATAGGCATTTTGCTAAAAACACAAATTTTCAGGAATCAGAAGATTGCACAAAATAACAAATTATTTTGTCTAACATGTAGTGAACTCATGCTCATATTATGGAAATAATTTAACTTTATTAGCAATTTATCGAACTATTCAAATTATGTTATTAATTTCTAATCAATTAGAAATTTATTTCTACTATAATCATATTCAAATATGAATAATACAAATTGACTTAGAGACTTATATCTAATTTAATTATAATTGAACTAATCAATTATCTTGATTTTATTAGAAACTAATTTCTAATAAAATTCCCTTTTTTAATTTCAACTAAACAAATTAGTTTTGATTTTAACTAGAAAACATATGTGTAATTTTAATTCAACAAAAAAATAATACAATTAGAAAACTCATTTCTAATTTTGTTGATTTTAGAAACTTATTTCTAAATTTATTTTAACTAAACAAATT
>JANSVA010000004.1:26859475-26879084 GCA_025504915.1 Erythroxylum reticulatum | reverse complement strand
TTTTTAATTATTTAATTATTAATCATAAAGATAAAATTCCTGAAATAATTGTTATGCAATTAGAAATTATAATGTGAATATAATTATGAGATTCAAATTGCATTTTGTATTATTTGTAAAATGTTCCTAGTCATAGTTTCATCAAGACGGGGAATTGATGAAATGGTTCGACTAGTACATATTTGTTTCTTTCTTGTGAAGAAAGTAATCGATCTCATAGATTAAAGTTTGGAGATACTTAAACAAACTTATGGGTGTTTATTAGAGAATAAGTTCACTGAACTGACCCAATTATGAGAATCCAGAATGGAACATTACTTGTGTGTCTGTGGATTATCTCATTATAATGGTTGTATAATTGATCCTTTGACTTGAGATTACTAAAGTTATCTCATGTAGGAATTATTATGTTTTCATGATACTTATGTTCTATTCTTAGAGTAGTTCAATTCAGTAGTTATTGAATATAGTACGAACTATGTAGAGATAGTTGAGTAAATAAATAAGGAATTCGTTATCCTAAAGTAATTAGGAAGAATGTTCTATTGTTCTTGATTATTAATAATTTTAGGAAGCTCTGGTCATAGTAAATTGAAATTTGTAAAAGTTGTTTTCAAATATCAATTATAAATCATTTACTAATTAGCAAGAATGAACATGATTAGATTATTTATAGTAGACACGAATTTCATACTCTAATTCCAATTGGAATATTAGATGACGAAATGACTAATTTATACATTATATTCATGCATAGATAGGTTAAATTAAACCACTTTGACATTCTCAATATTTAGGTGGTTATGACATATTGCTAGACATCAATCACAATTTATGATTATAAATTGTTTAATTAAGAAATTAAATATAAATTAAAAGGAGTTTTAATTTATTTGATTCTAATTATGAATTAGAATTATAATTTATAATCATGGCTAATATATTAGGAATCTAATAGGTCACACATAAAAAAGTCTATATAGGAGAAGGTGAAATTTGAATTAAGTTGGAGTTAATTAAGAATTTTTAGAAACTTTAAAGGCAATATGTGATATTTGATCTTATAAGGATTAATTCATAATTATAATAAAAGTTTGACTTTAGTTGTAATTTTAATAAAATTCAAGAACATTAAAAAATAAGATTTTTCATATAAAAAGAAAAATTAGAAAAATTGGAAGCTAGCACTTCTTACATTTTTCTCTCAAATTAGATTTGAGTTTTTCTTTGAATAGATCTGTAGATACCATTAGAGGTCGGACGATTGAACGGCTCGTAGAATTGACATATTCAAAGAAACAAAAAATTGTAACAAGAAATCGAAACAGGTAGTATAGATTTGTCAATTTCTTGTTTTAAGTTTATATTTTAATTATGTTAAAGTTGGTTCTATGAAGATTTTTATATTATTTTCGCTGCGCTAAGATTTGATCTTGCATTTTTTAACCATTATTTCTTCCCAATGAGCAAGTTGCCCTGTTGATTGTTAGTCCAAGAACCAAGTCCATCCTTGTTAAGAAATTAGACAACTCCTTTGTCAAATCAAGATTAACGACCTTCCTCCCTCGATTTCAGCCAAATAGAGAACAATTGTAATCGCCCACAACAAGCCAAGAATTAGATATACTGAGTTGAATGCTTTCTAGGTCCATGCATAGTTTATTTCTTTGGATGCCAAAATTCGATGCATATACAAGAGAAAGCTTAAAGACAGTAGGTGGCAATGGAGATGAATAAACTTGTATGATTCTCGCATGGCCTAAACCCCTATCATTTCCGTGCTGTACAGACAGATAATTCTGCCATTATAGTGTGATCCATGGTTGGAGATAATCTCCCAATTAGTTCCCAAAAACTTAGTACCAAAGAGGGAGAGGGACGACACATAAGCTAGAGCCAACAGCACTTCATTAGGGATCTTTAAAACCACATAAAGTCTTCAAAAGCTGGTTGACTGCTAAACTCAGCATTCACATTACGATTTTGAGTGATGTTAACTGCAACTCCCTAAAAATTTCTCAGAGGCTGCTTCTGAGAATGTTACGGGAAACTTGGACAGAAGCTGCACTTTCCTTTCCTCTTTTTATACCGCAAATACTTGAATATCACCAGTCTTCCAAGTCTACGAGATACGTGAAATGCATCGTTTCTTCTTTTCTTTTTCATGGAAACTCAGTGGAAACTTTCCAACCACCACCAACGTATAGGATACGAGTTGGGTAGTCATTATCAATCAGAGACTTGTCTGAACAAGGAAAGAAAAGAATTAATATCTTGGAAAAGGCAGCGATATCGTCGGGGTGTTACTGTTTTTGCATCTCCGATTCTTAACGCGGTTTTACTGATTTTCTTCAACATCAGTGTTCAGGCTTCCTGGAAACTACCTTGAGTGTGAATGAAGAAGTTGATTCAAGTTTCAAACCCCAAAGGGCAAATATTAAGGATGCTATGCTTTTGAGTACACTTATACCAAGGTTTGTGGTTGGCTCTTATTGTAATTTTTGGTAATTGTAATTGTATTATTCTTGATTATACCTATATCTTGTACAGTTGAGCAAAAGATTCATGATCGATTCAATTCAAACCAATTTAAACTCAACAGACAAAAGTCGAAATCGAATTTCGAATCCAATGCAGTTTTAAATTAAAAAATTATGAATCTCATAAATTTGAAATTTGATTTATATTAATTTGAAGATAAAATTTTAAAATCCAACTAATTTGAATTCAAAGTCTGCCCTAAAAATTTATGGAGCTCGATCTTTTTAGGTCACGCTTGATCTAAAAAAATTGTATTATTGTCAACCACAAGTGCAACTCACATTTTGCAATTCAAGATCTTGGTTTATACTAATATCAGTAACAAAATTTCAATACATATCATATTGTTCAACCTTCAAAAAGTGGTTAAGTTGAAAATGGATATCATTCAACTTTTTTTCAAGATAAATTTAAGTTAGCAAATCATGTCTACAACGTTTGAATATTTATTCTATCTAAATCCAAATTTCTATTTCATATGAAATTTAGGGAGTTTGTATATGGAAAAATTGTTTATTGGACCAATTAGAATGGTTTATATAATTTTTATTATTTGTAACATCACCATAAATGTTCATTGGACAAATTGTTATTGGATGTATATATAATAAGGTAAACATAAAGTTTAAGTTTAACAGGATAGTTAATAGGTAAAGTATAATTTAATCAAAATTTATATTGAATTCTGGCATGATAAAAAAATTAATTTTTAGATTCAACAGACCAGTTTAATTCAATTAGAATATGGCCTAAACAAGATATAAAACCCAAATTTTAGTTCAAAGTATGAATTTTAGCCCAAAGTTTACTCAATCTTGAAACTGTAAATCAAGTTTAAGACTAGAATAAATCTCGTCAACTCATTACCAAACTTAAGAAAAGAAAAAAAATATTACAAATTTCTTTTCATATTTAATCGGATGAATAGATTATGTGTATTGAAATTATATGTATTAACTTTTACCGAACTAATTATGTATTAATTAATCATATAAAAGTATATAAATTTTTAAGAAATTCTAGATTTATAAAAGTGATTAACAATAAAAGTAAATACAAATTTAAAAAGAAAAAGAAAAATAAAAGGAAAAAGCTTAGAACTCATAGGCAATATTTTAAAAACTGAATCGGTTCGATCTGTTTAACATTAAAAACCTTGAACTGCCTAATTTTCTAGTTTAATAATCTTTGTTGTAAAAAACATATCAATTTATTACTTAATTCGGCTAGTTTTTGTAGACTAATCAGTTTTCATAAATCAAAATAAACATATTAATTTTCATTTAATAATCTCTTTTTCAATTAAATGTTAAATTTTTTGACTAGTAAGGATAGTCTTCTTCAATTATTTTTCAAATTCTTTAATTTTATTAAATCTTTAACTCATTTTATAATAGTTTAATATTAATTGAACCTTTAAACTTTACACCTCTTGTCTTAACGGTTTAACTTCTGTTACAGTTTTAAAAGCATTGCTCACATGTCAATAATAATATATTGAGGTAATTTAGTCAATATAGATAGACCTTAGTAATTGTAAAAGACGACTAATAAAGTACCAAAAATTGTGTTCCTTTCTCATAGATAGTTGTTTTTTAATCACGTCCTTTGCCATATTCGAACTTGATTAGAGCTCGACATAGAGAACGCTGGTCTAAATTAAGGTACATTACAACAAAAATAATTAAGAAAAACAAGCAAAAGTAGGACTTGAAAGTTATAACTGTTGGAAAAATGGGTTCAGATTCGATCCTGGCTGCAGCGGAATAATTACGAAACTTTTTTGCAACCTTTGATTTCCCAAAACTAAGATCTCTTTAATTCTATACAATGATTAACACAAATCATAATAAAGCGGAAACTTAATTTGTACCTTATTCCAAAGCTTGATCTTTGTCTTGTTGTATCCTTTGAATCGTTCCTGAAACTGATCTTTTCAACCACCGTAGTCACACAAATCTCCGACCTTTAACGGTATCTACAGAATGAGTTAAGAGAACTCCGTAACTCTTACAGAGAGGGTTAAGCCAGAAGTATTAGCTCCATATAGCTTAAACCTATTTATAATAAGCTTTAAACGTTTTAGTAATTTATTGAAGTTAAATTCTAATTTTAATTAAACTTTAATTAAAATTACAAATAATTCTAATTAAATATCAATTATGCTCATATAAGATTCAATATCTCATATTGATCCTTATTTTTTAAATATCTCATATTTAATCTTAAAGTTTATCAAAGTTTACAATAAAGTCCAACTTAATTAAATTAACTTTATTCTTTTCAACCCATCCTATATGTGAAACACATTAAGTTCCTAAATATGTTGACAATGATTATAAATTATAATTTTGATTCATAATGAGAATTAGATAAATTAAAACTCCTTTTAATTTATCTTTAATTCTCCAATTAAACAAATTATAATCATATATCAAGATTGACATCTAGCAACGCGTCATGACCACCCAAATATTTAGGAATGTCAATGATTAATATTTTTGTGCATTATTTTTCGTATAATTCAATCCTTTCATCATACAATGTTCTAATTAGACATATAGCATATAATTAATGTCCACTTTATTTTGAGTCAAATCATATTAGTTCTCCACCATTAGTTATCAATTCAATTAATGACATTTGTAAACTATTTACTATTTACAAAGTGTCATTTCACCTTGACCGAGGATTTTCTAAATCAATACTAATCGAGAACAGCAGAACATTCTCCCTAATTACTTTAGGGTGATGAATCATATCTTAATCATTCAACTACTATCATATAATTCATGCTACATCTAATGACTACTAATTAAACGACCCATGATTAAATAGATCATAAGCAGTATCAAAATATAGCAATCCCTATACAAGATAACTTTAATGAGAATTCTATAGACATACAAGTAATGTTCCAAATGGATTTCTCATTTCGGGTTAATTCATGAACTTGTTCTCTACCAAGCATCTACGTGTTTGTCTAAGTATTTCCATACTTTAGTCTATGAGTTCCACTACTTCCTTCACAAGGAAAAACATAACATGTGTTAGTCTTTTATGTTATATTAATGTCCAGTTTTAATCGAAAGATGACTAGGAATAATATAGGGATAATGCATAAATGTAATATGTATCTCATAATTCTAATCTTATTATAATTTCATGTGCAATGTATAATTATCTCATGGACTTTATCATATGCATTTAAGCATGTATAAGATAAAGAATTTCTTTTAAATAATTTGTCACTAAACTATAATGAAAGCGATTAGCTGTAGGGTACAAACCAACAATCTCTCGCTTTCACTAAACCAATCGTTTAAGTATCTCGTACCATATCATTATATGACGATTATTGTATTGCTACAATAGTGGCTTAATGAGAGAATTCTACAAGATTCTTTTATAGTGAGCACTTACTTAAATCTTAAAACTCCCATCTTAATTATCATCATAATTAAGAAAAATTGTCTAAACACATTCTTAGATCTTTGATGAGACATTATCTCTTTATATATGCCCAATGGCTTTAATGTTCTATAGTTCATTACTGTCTTAAATAATGCAAGGAACTATATCAAGTTCACTAAAGAATTTATTAATCCGATTAATCATTTCCACTAAATGAAAATTGTATTATGGCTTAATTAGTAACCATTGCTACATTGTAGCCTTTCCAATTCTAAATGATATTGTTCTAAGTAAATAAACTTTAATTAGGATTTACTTTTAAAGTTATATCCTTATCATTTTGAACTCAAATATCAACTCACACATAAAGTAATGGATATCTTTAATACTTTACAAGTATCTAATATCTTAAATACTAAACATCTTTAGTATATTATCTATGTACTTGGACTTAGAATAAGTTAACAATGTCCAATCTATCTCTATATATCTAATTCCTAGAATTAAGTTGTTATCTTTTCCTATCCAATAAGAGTTATTCTGAGATAATTATGTCTTCAACAATTGAAAATTAGAATTATTGTACTCTATAGGTAATATGTCTCCATATACTCCCACTAAAGAGGATAATTATACTCCCACTAACCTTCTTGTAGACATGATAAATTCATTATCATTTCTAAAACAAACTCTTTGAATTCATCGTAAAAGTGAATCTTTTAATAACTTATAGCCTTTCAATTATACATCAAACGTATCATTAATGGCACTAGTTACAATTAGATGTATTGTCATGAGATTTGAACTTTTCAAATTTTATCTTACTCTCACTACTTATCTTGAGAACCATTCTCCTATAAGTATACATTGAATCAAACAATTTCTTCAACAGGTCTATAAGATTATATCTAAACTTTTGGATATCTCATAACCTTTTATTACCTATTTCAGTTCCAAAGTTAATGGATAATATATGCTTCAACCAAGCATTGCATTCTTGAATCATTAACTTTAACTCTTTCAAAGACTTAGGCCCTGTTTGGTTAAGGGGTTAGTAATGGAACGGGATGGAACGTAACATACTTCTATCATTTGGTTGAGGATTTCATAAAGGAATGGAACGAAATGGGATGGAAGCGAAGGGTTTCATGTTACGTTCCATTTCATCCTAAACAGTGAATATAAGAAACCTCTGATTCAGGGGGTTTAGGATGAAACGTAAACTAATAAACATATACTAAATAATATACCCTCAATAATTTTTCTTAATACTAATTATTTCTTCTAACCCTACCCAGACTCATTTATTACGGTCCACAAGCTTATCACACACATAGATATCTATTGTGGTCTATAAGCTTATCATTTCCAGATTTCTTTTTCCGTTCTCTATATCCTAACACTTCTTCTTCTTCTCGTGTTGTTTATAGGTGGGGAAGCAAAAGAGGAGTTGGAGGACTTAGTCACCAGTGAGACGTTCAGGATTGCAAGGTATGTACTAGCAAAAATTCGCTGACACGTTAGCTATCGTCACAACCACTCCGTTGCTTATTACCATCTCTCCCTTTATATATCTCTTCTTATTATTTTTCTTCTTGTGCTATTTATCTAGTGTTTGCTCAGTTTTGTTTGCTTGTGTATAAATGGGAAATTGTAGAGGTTTCAACTGGAATTTTGTCAAATTTGACAATTTAGGGATTGCTGACTTTTCTAATATGGTATGTCTATTGTGTTCTCTATTCTATTTTAGACCTATGCTAAAAGAGTAGTATGTTTCGTTGTGTTGGGCATTGACAGTCATTGTAACAGAGGAAGAGCAAGTTGCCATTGTAGCAGGGGAAGAGCAAGTTGTCATCTAGCAGTGGAGGAACGTCTTCACCAGTTAGATCACAGGTAACAGAAAATCCTTTTTTTTTTGCATATCCTCTCTCTAATGGTAGCTAGTCTGTCATTAGGTCACCCAATATTTCTTGTAACTCCTCGAAAAATGCTTCAGATCAATCCCAGAGTGTATCCGCATCATTGCCCAAATATAATAGTCGATCTTTATCTGACCAACTCAAGCCTCTATCCACCACCACCTTATCCTCTATCCATGATCAAAATGCCCAACCTTTGTCCAACCCTAAGTATATGTTGGTATGTACTTTCACTAGAGGCAAAAAAGATCCCAGTTTTCATATAATCCCTGAGGTTTGAGATTTAAGACACTTTGCAAGGAAGTGGAATGGTAGTGATTATGGTGAACATGGTTTTTATGTCAGTTCTTAAGCTAATCATGTATATAATGTATCGTGGAAAATGCTCTCTTGATACTCAATAGCCTGAAACTAACAAAAGACTCATCTCTTTTTCAAGTGGATCAAGAACCAAAATTTATTTCTTTTAGAAACCATATTCTAGAATATCACAATGACTTTGTGGAAGTTTGGGAGGCAATCCTTTTTTTCTTTGTTTTATAAGTCATTTTAACCCTCTTTACCAGAAACGCCTTCAACGTTATCTCTTCCTCTTTGTAGAAACCTTCTTTTTTCCTAGTTCTATTCATCCTTGATTTTTTTGAACAATAAATGTCTGTTTCTTTTATTATTATATGCGTTTTGTTTTGGGTTAGGAAAAATCTTATCTATTTTAGTTCTCTTTACATATGGGTACACATATATGGGTTTACCCATTGTTCACTTTAGACCGAAGTGAGCATTTTCTGTTTTGGCTCACTTTACATATGGGTTAAGCTACTAAAAATGTCGATTATTTAATTTGAAAGGAACATACATATAGGTGAATGTTGTTGTACACTCTTACAGTTGCATTCAACATAATGTAATACAATGATCCACTCATTTTACCGTATCTCACTCATTTTATATATTGTGTTGTCTGAATTTAGGGTGTTTTTCCATCATCGTTGTCTTCTTTGTTTTTGTTTTCCTATTACTTTGCTTGAAATTTTAGTGGGGGAATGATTCAGATGAAGCTTCCCTTACATTACTTCTTATTGCTTTTATATAACCATATATAAATGGACATATCTATGTCATATTTGATATATTTTGATTTTCACAATCTAAAAACTACTCCTAATTTTATTTTTTATACATGAACGGTGAAGGTAATCGAATGAATAATCAAAAATAAAAATTGATTCATATACATCAATTATCATTTGTTCACGTTGCTTGTCTTATGATTTATTGGTGGGTGTTACGTAAAAGACATGTAAAAGACAAACTTCAAATGCTTACACAATCGAAGAGATGACAATTAAGGGAAAGTATTATGCAAAGAATTTTACTTCATTCCAATGCGAGAAATATAATTAGAATGCAGCCTAAACCATTTGTCGAATTATGTGATTTATTAGCTAGAAAAGGTGTGCTTGGACCCACTGTAAATGCAACTATTGAAGAACAAGTAGCGAAGTTTCTATACATATTAGGGCATAATGTTACCAACTAGGAGATTGTGTTCTTTTGGAGTAGATCTGGGGAGACTATAAGCCGTCATTTTCATAACATTTTAAAAGCAGTTATATAACTAGAAGATATATTTCTAAAACAACCTGACATATTAGAAACCCCATTGAAAATATTGAACAATAGTAGATTCTACCTGATTTTCTTTTCTTAACTTAGTATAATTATATTAAACATATAATATTTGAAAATAATATACTTCAATGTCAAGATTGCGTTGGTGCAATTGATTGTACACATATCCATGTGAAAGTACCTGCTAGAGATGCTCCTAGATTTTGTGGGAGAAAGGATTATCCAACACAAAATGTGTTGTGTGCTTATTCTTTTGATATGAAGTTCACGTATGCATTGGTTGGGTGGGAAGGAACCGCATCCGATTCACAAATTATGAAAAGTTCACTAACTAGGTAGTTCTCACTTAAAATTCCTCAAGATAAAAATAAGGCTCAAATCTTATTAACTAATAAATGTCATAAAGTACATTTTGACATAGTTTTATTTATGATAGGAAAATATTATCTTATTGATGTTAGATTCATGTTAAGAAGTGGACTTATTACACCGTAGAGAGGGGAACGATATCACTTGAAAGAATATTCAAGGAATCCTCCATAAAATACTCGTGAATTATCTAATCATCGACATTTAACACTGCATAACGTTATCGAAAGGGCATTTGATGTGTTAGAAAATGGTTCCCGATTATAGCATCCATCACAGAAGCATCATATGGCATTCAGACTAAAAAAAATATTATGACTTGTGTCATTCTACACAATTTCTTGATTGGTGCAGATCCAGATGATCCATTTCTTAATGAAGATTATGATGGAGGGGAAAATGATAACCAAGATGGGTATGAAAATGATGACGAAGATGATGCACAAAGTGGAGAAATTATAAAAGATAACATGGCTGCTCATGTATGGGTTGATTATACTTTAGGATGAATATTGCCACATCGTAATAAATTTATGTTTTCCATGATTTTATATTGCTTTAAAAATATGTATTGGGTACTTGTATCTAAATATGACGCTATTTATTAGTGTTGTTAATGTTTTCACATGCAATTTTGTCTTTGTAATGCTTATTCATTATTCTGTCCTTTTATATTATTTGGAAATATTTGAAGCTTCAATATTTTGTTTGTTTTTTTTTATAAATTTCAAATTTTGTAGTTAAATTTGTAACATACAAAATGTCATCCCGAAGAGAGTCGTGCTTTTAGAATTAAGCTATGGATGATGCTTTGGTTGACGCATACTTGCACCAGCATCGACAAGGCAATCGTGTTGGTGAGAGTTTCACAATGCATGCATATGATACAATTGAAGCTGAACTAAAGGAAAATTTTCCAAATAAAGGAATCGATAAGGAAAAAGTAAAAAATCGGAACAATATTATTAAGAACAAGTGGAGTAAGTGTTTTGATTTATTTTCAAATTGAGGTAGTGGATTTGCATGGATTCCGTTAACAAATATGTGAACTGTTGAGCCAGAAGTGTGAGAGACCTTGATCCAAGTGAACTTGTTTATTATTTTGTTAGAAGAAAATATGATATTGTTGTGATTTGGTTAATTCATTAAATTTTTTTGTAACAGGCTCAACCAGAAGCTGTTGAATGGAGATAAAAGCCTTTTCATAACTAAGAGAAGATGGTAGAGATAATGGACGTGATAGAGCAACTGACGAGCATGGTGAAACAGCATAGGAGATAAGAAGGTGCACCATTGCTGTCGATAGTGGGTTTTCCAACACCATGGATGAAAACGATGACATGTGGACTCACAATGACTTAAGTTTTGAAGACAATGTAACGATAGATGGTGATCACACAGAACCTTCAATGGGAATGCCAATTCATTCATAAAATACAAACCCAGGAACATCACGAAAAAGGAAAAATAGGGCAGATGATGTGAAGATGTAATCAAAGATGGTCTTCAGACAGTTGCAGAAGTGACTATAAAATCTACTTCACTGTTAGTTAAACCGCTTCCCATTTCAGAAGAAGAACTTTATAATCATTTGGTAGAGTTGGGATTAGAAAGATCAAAAATTTTATCTTTTCCTTGTTCGTAGGCCTGATGAAGTTAGGGCATTACTTGGTGCACCAATAAATATTCGGAAGAACATGTTGGATTTTATGATGTCTTCTTAGAAATAGAAGATAAGTGTAGTAACTGATGATGACTTTGTATCAGGTCCTTTTCCTTCTACTCAATGTATACATTTTGTCAAATATTTTTGTATATTTTGTGGATAAATTTATCACGAAGCCATGTAATTGAGGGAACTATGAGAAATTTACTTAATGATAGGTGTTTCTGGTTATTTTGCTTCTCTTTTACAACAATATAGCAATTTTAGCTCCTTGGGAAACTTTAGTTGGTTGGAATTTTATTCTTCACGTTAGTTTTTTATTTGTACACTATTTCACTCTCTGATCACTAAGGTTTTGGTGAGACAATGCAAGCAGTTTTCCTACTGTATGAATTTACTTGTGTTTAATGGATTGGGGCATTTGTATGTTGCTTCAATCATGATTGTGTTCTAAACTTTGCAGGAACTTGTGGATTTCTTACACAATAGTTGAAACATCCCCACTTTCTTGTAGTCCTTGGGTTGTATTGCTCAAAATTCTATCTCTGTGTTTGAATCTCATTTTTATAGGATCAGATCGTATATATTTGATGCAATATGCTTGTTTCTCATCTAAAATCAGCATATATGTACAATAAGGAGTTTTAATTTTTTTGTACTTACCTTAGTCAATCTCTTCTCTTGCTATTTATGTAGTCGTTAAAGTACATGAAAGCATTTATCAAGCAATATAGTAATGAAGCTTGTATGGGCCAGGCATTAACGACAGAAAGAGTACCACTTACAAATTACCCAACATGTATTGTTGTTTTCTTGATCCATATTCTTACTCATGACACTGACTTTCCACCTCAAGAGTGTTATGATGAACAAGTATATGCCTAGATTTGTAGGTGTGAAATTTGAACATAGTTTGGTTTGTTTAGTGGAGTGCCCATTTAAATTATTATGACACAATATCTTACTTTTGCGGTCCACTATTTCAACTCATACAGGAATTATTAGATCCTAATATTGTGAATGGCCATGTGGATATGATTAATGATCAATTGAAACAATTTTGGCTTTATAATTTGATTTTGAATTTCTGCATTCTGGATATCATTTTATATGGTAAAGCGATTAGAGAAGGTTTATCAACAAAAATTGTATATACTTAATAATATTTTATATTATTTCTACTTACCCTAATAATAATATTTTTATATTACTAGTAATAAATTGTATATAATTAATAAAAAATATATATAATAAATAAAATTTTTATTAATGAAAAATAAAAATATATAAAATTATTTTTAATTGTTTGTATATATTTCTATATAAATAAAATTAAATTTTGTTTTTAATTGGTAAAATTTTAATTGTTTGTATATATTTCTATATAAAAAATATAAATAAATTATTTTTAAATAGAAATCACATATAATAGAATAAAATAAAATTTAATATAATAAAATTTATTAAATAATTAATAATAATGTTTTTATATTATTAATAATAAATTGTATATAATTAATAATAAATAATAAAAATTTTATTATTTAAAATAGAAAATATATAAAAAATTATTTGTCACAGTTGTGACTTCAACAAGTCATAATCATGACTTTTTAATTGGACATGACTTCTATTTTAAAATCATAGTGTTAAACCTCCTACAACAATCATTTTAATATAAGGGGTATAATAGTTATTTATTATACATTACATTCTATTTCATCCATCTTCCAAACAATATTTTACTACATTACATTATAAATCATTCCATCATTCCCAAACAACTTTGCCCTATATTACATTCAATTCCATTATAAACTGTTTCATTGGTTCTATTATACTCCATTCCATTATATTAATTAACATCTAACCAAACAGGCCCTTATATCTAATATGAAATCTTGCTAATTAATTCAATTGGAAATATATAGAAGCTAAGTCATTATAATAGGCATAGCTATAGAAGAAATAATATTGCATCATACAATAACTTATATTGTATTTTACTCCTTACATAAATCCATACTCTTATGAATTTAGTTATGAAGGTATTCACCAGAGAATCTCTTTCCCTATAGATAACTGATAATTTCAAACTTATCACAACAATCTCATTGAAGTGCTTCAACAATCTCAATGCTTAATTTTTACTTAGATTTAAGCAACTTGAACTTTTCAAATTTTTAAATCATTATTTCATTTAATACAAATGACTATATCACATAAAGTCATTAATAATAGAACTAAATATAATATTATCCTTTTATGAATTATTATTACATCCAATACATCACATGTATAAGATTTAACAATTCAATACCATCATCATCCTTTCACCAAAGGTTGATTTGGTTATTCTTCGAATATACAAGTTCCACAAGTTCCATATGATTCATAATCAAAATGATACCTATATCCTAGTATGTAACTTTATAATTCTTGTTATGTTGATTGAACCAATATGGCAGAAAAAGGACAATCTCGGTTATCTAACTTTTAATTCTTGCCACTTATATTAAGTATAAGTTTCCTTTGATCCAACGTATAAAAACTATTTGTATAAAATTGGATAAACTACTTTTACTTAACAATCTATTTCTAATCATGCATTGAACATTACAATGATGTTGAATATAAATTCAGTATCAAATGCTCATAAACATGAATTAAAAATACATATGATCTCTATCATATTAAATATAGGCAAGAAAAGTCATGCAATCATTTTTTTTCTAATGACAACTATTATCATACTATAGCAAATGCCTTTAATTGATGTCCATTTTTATGCTTTTAGTAGGCTAAATTAAGTGAAACAATTTCAATAAAGTGATATACATTTTAGCTCCACTCTATACAACCTCTTGTATCTTGCTATCACAGTTTTGACATACGTCTTACATGTTATAATAAAAGTTTATGAGATATTAATCAACTCAAAATGTCATTTCATTTTGTCATTGATATGATATTGACATGTCTCTAAAAATTTGTCGTCGAATCCTCAACAGAGATTATAGCAAAATTACATAATGGGCATACAATTTTCTATCCAACTCTTAAGAACTCTTCTTAAATATATCCTATGTCCAAGAAATTGTGTTCACTAACTTAGTATCAACTATACTAAACAAGGTAAATTCTACTCATAACACAATATAAATGTAAGAAAAGCATGTAATTAATTATATGTAATGACTACCAAATAAGATTAGGACTTTAATCATGCATTTGGTTATTCCTACTAGTTTATTTGAAATAATAGCCTTCACTATTATTTGGAAAAATTACTCTAATATTTCTAGTGGGCTAGGATCCCAGTCAAATATAGTTGATCTTGAGTTTGCTTAACAAACCAACAAAACTTAAATTAGGTAGATAACCATTTTATCAATTACATCTCATGTGACTCCTAGACCTGTTAGGTGAAAACTTTTGCCAAAACATATCTTATATGTTGTTCCTAACCTTGCCTTTAAGTTCATGTGATCATGAGTTTGCTCATCCAAATCACACAAATTTAGTTAAGTAGAACCCATTGTCACAAGACTAAACATGTTCAAGTTAAAGCGGTCTTGAGTTTGCTCAACAAACCTATAATAAACAGAACTCTGATTTATTATTATAACAATGGAAGGCAATAATCACGTTCCGAACGTGTACTTACTATTCTAATGAGGGATTTTAACATCATTCATCTCATCAAACACAAAATTGTATGCAAAATATCACACATATAAAACGTACAATTTAACATCCAATATATATACCAATTATATAAATAAAGTATGCATCTTATACACTCATAATAAGATAATATGCATAAAATATCAAACTTCTTTGATTCTAGTTATTGATCTTCATAATCTAAAATAATATTTCCAACTACTTGGGAAAATTAAATTAGATTAAAAACATTGATTCCTAAATAAATTAAGTTCCTATTCCAAATAGAAAATTATTTTGATTTAAAAAATTTTCAAATCCAAATGGAAATTGTTTCCAATTATCTTAACTCTTATGATAAAATCCAATTGAAATTTTTTTTCAATAAATTGTACTTCTTACTTATTATAATTTAGAAAAACTCTTTTCCAAAATTGTATAAGTAACATATTCTAATCTAATTGGAAGACTATTTCTAATCTCATTATAAATTATTTTTCTTTAATTAGAAAACTTTTTTCTAAATTAAAAGGAAACTACTTTCATAATTAAATAAAACACTTTCACAAAATATTAAAGAAATCAAGATTTTCTTAATTAAAAAATGAAAACAATTTTCAAAACTTAATCCAGAAAATATAATAAATTAAGAAATTTATTATTCATAAATAATGAAACAATTTCTAAATAAATTAAATAATAATTCTCTAAAGAATAATTATCTTAAGTTTGGAATTTATTTAATGATTAATTTAATTTAATAATTCAACTCTTTGAAAATTAAAATAAATTCCTAAGAATTCCTAATGAAAATCAACCATTTGAAAACAATTTATTCAAACAATTTGGAAACATTTTTTCAAAATTTGTTAGGAATTTGTACCAATTTAATTAAAAGAACAGTTAAAAAATATTAAGAATTAAAGTAATATTATATGGGAATGTCAGGCACGTGTATTCCACGCGCCAAATAGTTTACTGTTGGTCAACAAAGAGAGTTGACTAACATGGCAATGCACGCGCCAACAACTTCTCCCTCAGTCGGCATTCCCCAATGTGCGCACGTGTCCCATTTCTGGGATTATGGTTCTGTTGTCGTTGGAATTTTTGCTGCCAACTTCTCCGTTTCACCACCACCAGCCTACGTCTTCTCCAGCAATAGGCTGCTTCACCATGGCATGACGTAGAGGTAGCAACCACCAGTCCTACTCCTTGCTCGTGCTGCCACAAGCCTTTTGTCACCGATTTACAGCAACCCTCGCCGCCACCAACCCCATCTCATGTAATCGCACAACCAAAAATTGCATAGCGTCGACTCATGAAATCGTACAGCCCCATCTCATGAAATCGCAAGCAAACATAGCAGGCACAGATTCAAATGCATGCAGAATCAATTTCTTATTTTGAAACGAGAAGACTTACGGTATAAATTCTCCAAAAACCATTATACATTCACCCAGAGTAAGACAATCCTTGCTCTCTTATTTGTTGTGAAAATTGACCGGATTAGAGTAGGTTCGCAGCTAAATAGGATTGAGGAGAATAGTAATGAACACACATATTTTACGTAAAAAATCTCCAAATTAGGGTAAAAATCACCGAAAAGGATAGAAGACTTTTACTACTTTAGAAAACTGGAGAATTACAAGAAAAAAACTAGACCAAAAATATACAAAATATTTTTGTTTCTCTCTTTCTCTCTCACCTCACTTTCTTTCTGTTTCTGCTCTGCTTCTTCTCTTCATCTCCATGCTACTCCTGCCTTTTTATAACTAGGAGTGGCTTGGCTTTATTAGGCATGGTAAGCACCGAATTAGGTGCCTACCAGCCAACACCTAACAAAACCAAGCCACTCACTGTCAACAATTGTAGCTGCCGTTATTGTTGACAACTCTCCCACTTGAAGATTTGATTGATAAATCTTCACACTATTATTTTTACCTTGCCGCTTCATGTTGCTTACGTCTCTGTTAGGCCACACGAGGATCGACACCACATAAACTTGTCACCATTGATTACTTTTGTCATAAAATCTGCCAGCTTATTCATTGTATGAATTTTCTGTATGTCCACCATTCCCTCTTCCACTTTCTAATGAACAAAGTGATATTGAACTCGGATTTGTTTTGTCTTTGAATGAAATGCTGGATTCTTGGCAAGATGCAAAGCACTTTGACTGTCACAATATAGAGTAATATTCTCTTGTTTATTCCTAAGTTCTTCCAACAACATCTTCATCCACACTGTTTCTTTACTTAATTGTGTAGCTACTACATATTCTAATTTTGTTGTTGACATAGCCACAATTGACTGTAGTTTTGAAACCCAGCTCACAGCTCCTTTAGCTAGTGTAAACACATATCCTATAGTAGATTTACTTTTATCAAGATCACCTGTATAATCAGCATCAACATATCCTTTAACAGTAAAATCTGATCCTCCATAACATAATGCAACATCTGAGGTTCCTTTTATATATCTAAGAATCCTCTTGACAGTATTCCAATGCTCTCGACCATGATTCGCCATGTATCTACTAACAACTCCCACTGCATGTGTAATGTCTGGTCTTGTATAAATCGTAACGAACATTAGGCTCCCCACTACTGATGCATACGGTACTGGACACATCTCCATCCTCTCTTATTCATTGCTAGGAATTATACTTAAGGATAACTTGAAATTAATAGGAAGAGGGGTATAAATTAACTTACAATCTTGCATGTTGAATCGGCGCAAGATCTTCTTCAAATAATTCTTTTGAGAAAGCAAAATCTTTCTATTATTTCTGTCTCAGTGAATTTGCATCCCTAGAATCTTATTTGTTGGTCCCAAGTCCTTCATTTCAAATTCCCTAGCCATCTGTGCCTTCAATTCTTTGATATGATCATGATTGGGGCCTGTTACCAATATGTCTTCTACGTACAATAGTAAGACTATAAAATCATCTTTTTCAAACCTCTTGAAATATGCACAAGGGTCTGTATTCAGTTTATTGTATCCAAGGCTCATGATCAAGGAATCAAATATCTTATACCAACACCTCGGCGTTTGCTTTAAGCTATATAGAGATTTGTTCAACCTGCAAAGCAAGTTCTCTTTCCCTTTTTCTTCAAAACCTTCTAGTTGGAGCATATAAATTTCTTCTTCAAGCTCTCCTTGAAGAAATGTAGTTTTTACATCTAATTGCTTAAGATGCAAGTCATATATAGCACACATTGCCAAAACTACTCGTATTGTAGTGAGTCAAACCACATGAGAAAATATTTTGTTAAAATCAATACCTTCTTTCTGAGCATATCCGTTTACCACCAGTCTAGCACAATATCGCTCTACTTGATCATCACCACTCTGCTTAATTTTGTAAACCCATTTATTGCAAATAGGCTTTCTTCCTTGCGATAGTTATACCAACTCCCATGTCTTATTCTTATGCAGAGCTTCAATTTCTTCTTGCATTACTACCATCCACTGAGATGCATCTGAACTATTCATTGCTTCTTGAAGAGTTAATGGCTCTCCGTCCTTAGTTAAAAGACAGTATGCAATATTGCTCTCTATAATATAATCTGAGTGCCAGTTCGGTGCTCTTCTTATGCGAGTTGGTCTCCGAGTATCTGGAAAATCATATTCAACTAGTTCTTGCTCCTCGTGCTCTGGTGCAGCTTCAGAAGAATCATTGTGATCAACTTCCTTATCTACTTATACTGTTGTAGTTTATGGATTCTCTTGTATGGTGTCAACATTTTCTGCTTGCTCTTGATCCTTATCTTCTATGAAGATAAAATCTATATTGATAACAATCTTTTGGGCAATGGGATCCTATAGACGATATCCCTTCACACCTTCAGCATACCCTAAGAAAATGCATTTTCTGGATTTTGAATCCAACTTTGTAGTTTCTTGGGCATTAAACATCACATAGGCCAGACTTCTAAATATATGGAGGTTGGAATAATCCGCTGGTTTACTAGTCCACATCTCCATCGGTGTCTTCAACTCAATTGCAGTTGATGGAGCTCGATTCACCACATAATAGGCAGTATTGACTGCTTCTGCCTAGAATTTTTTTATCTAAGCTTGCAATTCTCAACATCACTCTGGTTCTTTCCAGTAGAGTTCTGTTCATCCGCTCTGCTACTCCATTTTGTTAAGGAGTGTATGCTGTAGTGAACTGCCTTTTTATGCCTTCTTGCTTGCAGAATTCATCAAATTCTTTCCCAGCATATTCACCTCCATTATTTGAGCGCAAACACTTGATCTTCTTACTAGATTCGAGTTCCACCAGCGTTTTGTAAAATTTGAAAGTTGGAAACACATTTACGTTCCTCTTGATAGGAAACACCCAACATCTCCTCGAATAATCATCAATAAAGGATACAAAGAAATTTGCTCCTCCTAG
>JANSVA010000004.1:26836877-26859375 GCA_025504915.1 Erythroxylum reticulatum | reverse complement strand
CTGAACTAAAAAGTGTATAGTAAAGTGGTTTGCCAAATCCTAAGTGGGAGCTTAGGTAGAGGATGTAGGTTTTAGCATTGAAACTCTATAAAAACAGTGTTTGTTTTTCTTCCCTATTCTTAGCATTTAAATTTGTTTAAATTGTTTTGTGTATATTAACTTCTGATTTTATAAAAAGGTTTAAAGATCTATTCAACCCCCCTTCTAGATCGTTTACAGATAAATGGTGATCACACTGAATCTCTAATGGGAATGCCAGCTCATTCACAATATGCAAACCCAGGAACATCACAGAAAAGGAAAAACAGGGCAGATGATGGTGAAGATGTAATCAAAGATGACCTTCAGACAGTTGCAAAAGCTATTATAAAATCTACTTCATTGTTAGTTAAATCGCTTCCCATTTCAAATGAAGAACTTTATAATCATTTGGTAGAGTTAGAATTGGAAGGATCAAAATTGTATGAAAGTTATCTTTTCCTTATTCATAGGCCTGATGAAGTTAAGGTATTACTTAGTGCACCAATAAATATTCAGAAGATTTAGTGCACCAATAAGTATTCGGAAGCACATGTTGGATTTTATGATGTCTTCTTAGGAATAGAAGATAGGTGTAGTATGTGTTGATGATTGGAGTTAGGTTCTTTTCCTTCTACTCAATGTGTACATTTTGTCAGATATTTCTGTATATTTTGTGGATGAATTTATCACGAAGTCATGTAATTGAGGGAACTATGAGAAATTTACTTAATAAAAGGTGTTTCTGGTTATTTTACTTCTCTTTTACAACAATCTAGCAATTTTAGTTCCTTGGAAAACTTTAGTTACTTGGAAATTTGTTATTCACACTAGTTTTTGATAGGTACACCATTTCACTCTCTGATCATTAGGATTTTGGTGAGACAATGCAAGCAGTTCCTATTGCATACATTTACTTGTGTTTAATGTATTGGGGCATTTGCATGTTGCTTTGGTCATGATTGTGCTCTAAACTTTATAGGAACTTGTGGATTTCTTACACAATAGTCAAAACATCCTCATAGTCTTCTAGTCCTTGGGTTGTATTGCTTAACATTCTATCTTTGTGTTTGAATCTCATTTTGATGGGATCAAATCATATATATTTGATGTAATGTGCTTGTTTCTCATCTAAACTATCAGCATATTTATACAATAAGGAGATTTTTTTGTACTTACCCTAGTCAATCTATTCTCTTGCTCTCTATGTAGTCACTGAAGTAAATGGAAGCATTTATTAAGCAATATAGTAATGTAAGTTTGTAAGGGTCGGGCATCAATGATAGAAAGAGCACCACTTACAAATTAACCAGCATGTATTGTTGTTTTCTTGATCCATATTCTTGCCCATGACACTGACTTTCCACCTCAAGCATGTCATGATGAACAAGTATATGTCCAAATTTGTAAGTGTGAAATTTGAACATAGTTTGGCTTGTATAGTGGAGTGCCTATTCAATTTATTATGATGCAATATCTTACTTTTGTAGTCCACTATTTCAACTCATACGAGCATTATTAGATCCTAATATTGTGAATGGCAACATGGATTTGATCAATGATTAATTGAAACAATTTTGGCTTTATAATTTAATTTTGAATTTCTGCATTCTGGATATCATTTTATGCAGTAGACCAACTAGAAAAGGTTTAGCAGAAAAATTGTAAATAATTAATAATATTTTTATATTATTTCTCTTTATGCTAATAATAATTTGTATATTATTAATAATAATTTGTATATAATTAATAATAAAATTAATAAATTTTTATTAATGAAAAATAGAAAAATAAAAATTATTCTCTAATTGTTTGTATATATTTCTATATAAATAAAATTAAAATTGTTTTTAATTAGTAAAATTTAAAATTGTTTTTAAATGTTTGTATATATTTCTACATAAATAAAAATATAAATAAATTATTTTTAAATATAAATCACATATCATAAAACAAAATAAAATTTATTAAATAATTACTAATAATATTTTATATAATTAATAATAAATAGTATATAACTAATAATAAAATGATAAAATTTTTATTATTTTAAAATAGAAAATATATAAAAAAATTATTTGTCATGGTTGACTCACAATCGTGACATTTTAATTGGACATGATTTTTATTTTAAAATCATAGCGTTAAACTTCCTACAACATTTGAATGTAAGAAGTATAATAGTCATTTATTATATATTCTATTCTATTCCATCTATCTTCCAAATAACATTTTATTACATTACATTATGAACAGTTATATCCCTCTGAAATAACTTTTTCACTGTATTACATTTCATTCCATTATAAACCGTTCTGTTCCGTTACATTCCATTAATTAATATTCAACCGAACAGGCCCTAACTCATCACCAAGTATAGACATATAGTACAGTATCTACTTATAAAAGTTTGGTAATATTTTTGTTTCTCTAGTAAAAGAAATGGAACTCCCTTAAACTTTTAAAAAATAGTATTGATTTTTAAAATTTATAATGAAATTCTTTTAATTTTTATTTTTCAAAATTTCTTAAAATTTAATTGAAAAATGTTAGCAAAATACTCGCAATATGAATATTAAACATTAATTAATCAAATATTATTAATATAGTAATTTAACAAAAACCTACCATAATTAATTGAATTCAACTTAAACTGATAACTTAAGATAATTATAATAAATTATTAGTTTAATTCGAATTTAGTTAATTCAATTTAAGTTTAAGAGTTAAGTTAAATCCTCATAAATAATTTTATTAGAAAAATGTAATGTTCATGATATATGTATTTTATTATTATTATTTAAATCAAAATTTAAGAGAATGAAAATTTCCAAAAAATTGAAAACTAAAAAGAGTTTTTAAATAATTTTAAAGATTAAGGAATTTTTTCAAAGTTACTTAAAGTGAAAAAAGGTTTACCTCTTTTAACCTCTTTTTCTACATATATTTATTAAATTTAAATTGATTTATAATAATAATAAGATAAAAGAACAAAGGTTTAGAGAGTCGTAAGGACTCTTGCATCAAGAAATATGACCAGAAACTACAACGTTTTTAAACACATGGTGAGTCATACAAATGAAACGATAGCATTTGCAAAACCATCCAATCTAAAAGCACACGACGACATTTCCTTCTATAAGTAAAAAGGGTAAAGAATTCCCTAAATTACAATCTTCCTATGTTAACCGATTAGGGTTGGGAGTTTAAGATTACTGTTAGACCCCTAAGTTCAGACTGAGGGATCATTCGAGTGTTGGCGAGCCTTGACCAATGCTTGACACATAAGTTGGCACGAGAAAGGTGTGTTGACGAGGAACAAGGCGAAGTCTTGTAAGTTGGCAAGCAAAACCTGAGGAACTTGCGAAGTAGGCAAAGGATGCGGGAAGTATTAACGAAGATCTCGAGAGTAGACGAGATTTGATATGCATGGACACACGTAGGTGCACATTGGCAGAAATCTTCGAAGAGATGGGAGATTTGGATGTGAGGTCACACAGAGCTGAAAAACTAAGTCATGTGAGGCCCGAGGGTGCGCGAGAAGGCACAAAGGTGTATGAGACTGGAAAGGATACGCAAATGCAGGCGAGCACAACGAGGCACATAAACACTTAACTTCGACAAGGTAGGTCAGAGGTATGTAAAATGCACGAGGTTTTTATACTAACTCAGATTGTGACTTGTGACTTAGTTATGGAGCGATGAGATTGCACCATGAGGGAGTTTGATCATGGAAGATGGATTTATCCATGGGCATGCATTGATGGACTTATGTGCGAATAAGTCATAGTGAAAACTCTAAGGCAAACGTGCGGGAGTGGGATCGAACTTGGTGCAAATTTTGGTAGAGCATTGGATCTTGTGGAGATTGATTCGACCTAGGCTAAGGACTTAGCTATGCTCAGATGGATGGACCATGACTAACGGACTTGTTGTGGGAAGCATTGGATCAGGCCAGTGTGCTAGTTGGCTTCGGCGAGATCACATTGCATCATCAGCGGATAGAGATCGTAAGGAGATCTTAGATGATGTGGCGATGACTGGGAGTTAGAGTTGCAGTGAAACTCAACATTTAAAGATAGTGGACATCTTCGCAGATAAGGATGATAGTGCTCTAGATAGTGTTCTAGATAAATGTAAACTTTATTTTTATGTTATCTTGTTAGATTCTATCTTATCAGTTAGAGTCTTATTTGGATGAGGTGTCATCCAATTGGTTTATGTAATCTTATCATATAGGGATAGATGTGATCTTAGCACGATCTTAGGAAATTCAAATTTAGTGGGAATCTGTGACTCCAAGTTAGGATGCCTATATATATCTCATTCGAGCTTTGCTCTTCGGATTCATTCAAAGAGAGCATTCTTTGTATTCTTTTAAGGGAAAGTGTATAAAGTTGGTTTTTACCGTATCTTTGTGTTTCCTTGTTGCCTATGTTCTTATTGCTTTTATAACATTGTTTTCTTTAAGTGTGTGCGAGGTAAAAACTTCGAGGGTTGGGAAGGCTGAGTCTTGCTTTAACGGATCTAAGTGAAACTGCTGTATAAAGGGTGTTGGTGATCAGCTTCGGGTGAAAGTTCGAGTCCCAAAGGTGACCTTTGTAACAATTAGAATCAGATCCAAAGTTTGAAATGGTTATAGGCAACTTGACAGAACGAGTGTTTAGGTTGGAGACACTCATTGGACCTATTCCTCAAGGGAAGGAAGAAGTCACTTCTCACAGTACTCGTTTCGAGATGTTAGAGGCAAGGATCCAACAGTTGCAATAACATATAATGTATTTGTTGAAGGCACAAGAGGAGTCCCAATTTGGGATTACTGTGCTAAGACGTGCCGTAGCAACAATAGATGTCGAGCGAAGTGAAGGATCATCACCACAACTTTCTTCTATGAAGGTACGTGAACTTAGGGTGTTCGAAGGCGTACAGGACGCCAAGGTGTTGGAGAACTTCTTGTGAGATATAGAGCAGTACTTTGCGGCTGCTAGAGTATCTGACGCTGATAAGGTCAATGTGACGGCCATGTACTTGGATGGGGACGCTAAGTTCTAGTGGAGGATGAGGACCTCCAACGCAGGTTGAGCTCCCGTAGATATATGGGAGCTCATGAAGAAGGTGTTGAAGGATCAATTTCTTCTCATGAATACTTTTTGACTCGCGAGGGATGCCTTGAAGAAGCTAACGTAGGATCAACACAGTAAGAGATTATGTGAAATCTTTTAGTTCTCTACTACTTGATATTGAAAATGTGTCAGAAAAGGACAAGCTCTTCAACCTTTTGTCTCGGTTACAATCGCAGGCACAAATGGAGTTACGGAGAAAAAATGTGAAGGACGTGGTTGTTCTAATCGCGGTCGCTGATGCATTGGTAGACTTTAGAGTGATGAAGGAAACTAAGGTAAACTCCTCTAATTCTGCGAAGGGCAAAGACCATGCTCAACAGGAGAATATCAAGGGGAAAAAAGAAGAAGGATTCTAAGAAGGGAGACTTCAAGTAGAAAAGCAAGCAAAATGGTGGCTTCGAGAGTGGGGAGATGTCCTCCGAAAAGGGCAAGATTGCTTGTTATTTGTGCGATGGATGGATCACATTATGCAAGAGAATGTCCGAAAAAAGAAAAGCTAAATGCCTCGATAGTCGAAGAAGAGGGAGAATCTTTGGACGAGGCGGCGCTAAATCTGATTGCGTTATTGAATGCAGTTACTAAAAACCTAATCCTTATGATGATCTGATGTATGTGAGAATAAAGGTTAATGGGATAGAGGTAACCGCGATGGTAGATACGAGTGCGACACATTCCTTAGTGGCGGAAAGGATGATGCATAAGTTAGGGCTTAGAATGTCCAAAACCCTGACAAAGTTAAAAACCCTTGCAGATAAGGCACAAGCGATGATGGGAGCTGCTTACAATGTCCCAGTAAGCATAGGGAGTTGGCGTGCCAAGATGAATTGCATGGTCATACCACTTGAAGATTTTGAGATGATATTGGGGATCGACTTCCTTAAGGTAGCAAAGACGATGTTGTACCCTAGTTTGGGAGGTATGATGGTTATGCATGATGAAAAATCCTTCTTTGTTAATTGTTGTAGATTCGTTGGTGGGACAAAAGAGACTACGTCATCGGTAGCACATATGTCAGTTATGATCATTGGAAAGGAGCCGAATTGTGCTCTAGAAAACTCGAAACAGAAGGTGGGCAAGGAGCATATGATTGCCAAGATCGCAAAGGATCAGGATGACAGGGAAAGCTCAGCGGATCGAGTTCTTCTCAACATGTCTTTGGCAGGCGTGATGAGCCTTGAGAAGATGAGTCTAAGTAGAAGTAAAGACAACCCCGATGGATTGAGAAAATGGTATGTGGGTGAAATACCAATCGATATGAAGACTTGCTACTGTCTTCAAAAGCTGACTAAGGAGTCTTCGAGGGAATCACTCAGTGCCCACAGATTATTTCGACAAGGGCGTCGAATTCTTCTAGTGGGGGTAGTTTGTTAGACCCCTAAGTTCAGATTTCGGCATCGTGCGAGTGTTGGCGAGCCTAGGCCAATTCTTGGCACATAAGTTGGCACGAGGAAGGCGTATTGACGAGGAACAAGGTGAAGTCTTGTGAGTTGGCAAGCAAAACCTGAGGAACTTGCAAAGTAGGCGAGGGATGCGGAAAGTATTGATGAAGATCTCGAGAATAGGCGAGATTCGATACGAGTGGACACACGTAGGCATGCATTGGCAAAAATCTTCAACGAGACAGGAGATTTGGATGCGAGGCCACACGGAGTTAAAAAACTAAGACATGCGAGACCTTAGGTGTGCGAGAAGGCGCAAAGGTGTATGAGACCCGTGAGGATGCGCGAATGCATGCGAGCGCGACGAGACACATAACACTTAACTTCGGCAAAGCAGGTCGGAGGTATATAAAATGCCGAGGTTTTTATACTAACTCGGATTGTGACTTGTGACTTAGTCATGGAGCGACGAGATTAGACCATGAAGGAGATTGATCATGGAAGACGAATTTATCCATGGACGTCCATTGATGGACTTATGTGCCGATAGGCCGTGGTGAAAACACTAAGGCAAACGTGGGTGAGTGGGATCAGACTTGGTGCGAATTTTGATAGAGCATCGAACCTTGTGGAGATTGACTCGACCTAGGCTAAGGATTTGACGGACTAAGAACTTAACTATGCTTAGATGGATAGACCACAACTAACGAACTTATTGTGGGAAGCAGTGGATTAGGCCAGTGTGCTAGTGGGCTTCGACGAGATCACATTGCATCATTAACGGATAGAGATCACGAGAAGATATTGGATGATGTGGTGATGACTGGGAGATAGAGTTGCAATGAAACTCAACATTTGAAGATAGTGGAGATCTTCGCGGATAAAAATGTTAGTGCTCTAGATAAATGTAAACTCTATCTTTATGTTATCTTGTTAGATTCTATCTTATCAATTAGAGTCCTATTTGGATGGGGTGTCATTCAATTGGTTCATGTAATCTTATCTGATAGGGATAGATGTGATCTCAACACGATCTTAGGTAGTTCAGATTTAGTGAGAATCTGTGACTCCAAATTAGGATGCTTATATATAGCTCATTCGATCTTTACTCTTCGGATTCATTCAGAGTTAGCGTTCTTTGTATTTTTTTGAGGGAAAGTATATAAAGTTAGTTTTTACCGTATCTCTGTGTTTCCTTGTTACCTATGCTCTTATTTCTTTTATAATATTGTTTCTTCGAGTGTGTGTGGGGTAAACACTTCAAGGATTAGGAAAGGTCAAATCTTACTTTAATAGATCTAAGTGAGACTGTCATACAAGAAGTGTCGGTGATTAGCTTCGGGTGAAAGTTCGAATCCTAAAGATGACCTTTGTAACGACTACCATCATGATGAGGGACACCTATGGGTGAATCGTGAAGGGCAATCACAGACCCATTGGTTAGATGAATAGGTAAGATCAATCCTTCGTAAACATGTTCCTATTCATCATATTTCATGTTTCATAACGGAAGCTTGTCGATGCAAAATAAGGAAACTTTTTCCTATGTCTCTTCGTTTATTAAGAGTTGGGAGCAATGGAATAAGTGTTGTATCGTGGCTGAAAAATGGAACGGTATATGCTAGTTCCGTACCAGATTTCGATATCGGCTGATACTAGGACTAAATGCAAGTTCCTAAAAGTTGAACGACTAATTTTTTTTTAAAAAAATACATAACCCTAAAGTTCTAAAATTGTCTTGTCTCTACAGCTTCCAACATCCACTCCAGGTCTCCAATCTCCTCTGTCGTGCCTCTCCCGCTATTCGTTCTCCTTTGTAGTTAACTCATCAGCTTCTTACCACAATCTTTGTGACAAGAAAGAAGGACGTTTTGAAAGGAGACGGTGTTCTTTCTTTGGGATGACGCGGTTTTGTAGCTACTTGACAGGTGAGCAACAGCTGGTTTGTGTTATTGTGTAAGTTTTCGTTGATAATTTAGTGACTAGTCTTGTTATAGTTAAGACGGCACGTGTTGAACTTGAGTTTTGTGTTTTTTTTAATTAATTTCAATTAACTTTGGATTTTTTAAAATATATTCTTTCGTGCCCTTCAGAAAAGCTACTTAACCATGAAGCTGCACATCCTGGAAATTGCATCTTGAGAAGAAGAATCCTATGTTCTTAATTTTTTTAAAATAAAAGATATCCCGCCCCCGAACAAAAAAATGTTCTTTAATAAAGAATTACCAGTTTGCACTTCTTATGAGTTAACTGTCTGATGAGTTAAAACTCTAGTCTAAGTCCCTATAGTAGACTTGCCATCTAAGTCAGAAGAAACTCTAGAACAGAAGTGCTGGTTTACATCTTTTTTGCTTTCCATGCTGTGTCATCTTTGATTAGTGCATGTGGGTATTGCACTATAGTCTTCCGTGAAGGCTTGATGATTCATTTTCGTTGCCTTTGCCCACCCAAAGGTATCACACGTTGTTTCTACTGTATGGACCATTAAGAAATAATGAAAAGAAAGTCTTTTAAGTAATTGCCTATATAAATTTCTTCAAAAAGTTACCTAGAGCCATAAATGCTTATGCTTAAAAGTCCTTTATTTTTAGAAGTTCTTGTTAGTCTAACCATCTTACATTTGCCCTAAATCAAATTAGTGACAGCAATATCTTTTTTGGAAAAACTTCATCGCTAATACTATATAGACACAAAGAGCACACAGAGAGAGATGGAGGCTATCGGTGGTGGAAGCGGCCCAAGTAAGAAGTTGACGGCAGAATCAGAAGGTCAATTGAGGGAAGCCATTTTTCTTGTTCTCTCCCGATGGTCTGCTTTGCAGCTTGCAATCGAGAACGAGTGGGCTGGCCCTTCGTCTAACCACCTGGCCAATCAGCTCGCTTCCGACATCTTCTGGTGGTTCACTTGCTCTAAAGGTATTTTCACACTTTCAGTATTTTTATTTATTTATTTTTAATTTGGGTTTTAATGTAAAAAAATTTTCTTTTAGCTATTTGATTTTGTTTTTCTTGTTTGATGATTTTGATTCGTACGGTTATTTGGGTCAAAATTTTCTGAATTTGGATTACTAAGCTATTGATTTGTGCCTTTATCCCCCTCCCCCCACCGCACTTTGCACCACTGGAGATTGTTGGTTTGTTAGTTGTTGTCGATTGACAGTGTGTCTTTAAAATCTGATTTCCATGTGTCTTCTTCAAACAAGCTTTTTTTTTGCTCGATTTCTTCAAGCGGAACCATTATATTGATGATCTAGAAAACATCCTTGATGAAGGCATGCTATCTCTTAATGTCATGATAGAGGATGACAGCATTGAGGAGGTATGACTTTTTCTTAACAATATTTAAAATGTGATGTTCCACTGTAGTGCAGGCAGTTTTTGCTATTTCCACTTGTGTAAATATGGATCCGTGTCTTAATGATACTTCAGGTGGCAGAAAAGTTGATGACTCTGCATGAAGAGTGTTTAGAAGGTAATTATGGCGGTATTGAGGAGTTGAGACAGAGACGAACTGGAACTGGATTTCACCAACACATAAGACAGGTGGTTTTCTTTTTAGCGTTTGACATTTTCATGCTATCGAAATTTTTTTACAGCAAGCTTACTTGACCGTCTAAATTTGATGCATAGGCTAGTCCTGTGTGTGGTAAAATTTCTTCTATAATTTGTGTTGCTAGTTTTTGTTTATGGCTGGCTGTTAAAAATCTACCCTCTTGCAATGAATTTACAGATTAGTCATATTCATGGTAAATCCTTGAATAATTCTGATCTGTTAACCTTTTTGTGTATGGGGACCTGTTAGAATCTACACACCAAAAGCTGGGCTCTCCCTTGTCTTTCTTTACTTACAGTATTCAGCCTGAAGTCTGATAGATGATTTAGCATCCAATCCCGCATGGCTGTTTTCTTTATTTTTATCTCTTTATAAAGATAGAACGTAGAGATGTTGGATCTCATTTATGCGAACTGCTTGATTCAATGTTGAGGGGATGAAATTCTATAGTACAAGGACTTGCTGAAGCAGTCATAATAGTAGATTCTGAAAATGTTTCTGAACTTTAGTAATGGATGGGTAAGAAATACAGTTTGTGTGATCAGTGAAAAATAGTGTAGAATGGTAAATATCATTATGCAGGATTTAGTGCATACTCTTGTAAGAATCCTTTTACGAATTTTGTTGTTCACATTGATTGAAGTATTTCTCTGTGCTTATTTCTTGACACTTCATGCTAAGGAAAGCCCTCAAGGCTGATGCTTGAATAACTAGTTTCTTCCATGAAAGGTTTGGAAATTTTGGATATTAAGAAGCATCGTCATTGTGTACTTTGCAAATGTAGCATAGGAGAATTTAGAAATATATTTGTCTAACGAAAGTGTGGTTTATATTCCATACTAGACTGAAGGAGATGTGGAGGAGGAACCTGATGACAAAGACAATGTCAGTGCTAGAGATGATGGATCAGATATGATGGTGGATGCACCTGAACAACAGCCAAGAACTCCTCCAGTGAATTTGCTAGTTGATGGGACCAATGCTAAGGAAGCTCAATCTGATGAGGGATGGATGGTTGTTTCGTCTAGACGAAATAAGGGTAAAAGAAATTAGGTCGTATTGCTTTGTTCTTATAATTGTTTCGTCTTCAATGGTTCTTTATAGGTTTGTATAAATGGCAATTTTGACTTTTGACATTACTAGTCACACGAAGTGATGGCTCAGTAAAGCGGGATGTCCATGCTGGGTCAACTTTTCTGGCATTTGCAACTGTAACAGACTGATATAAGAGGACAAGATTGAAAGAGGCTTATCATTTCACTAGTTCTAACTATATAATCCGAAGATCCTGCTTTGCAGCGAACATTTCACCTTCTTGCAGCGAACATTTCACCTTCTTGCAGCTTATCACTGAAATTACGGGGTGTTTGTACAACCATTGATGATGACATTATCAAATCATGGGATGCCAATGAGAAAAGATAAACCAATTAGAGGCAGAGTGAAGCATGAAAGATTAGATGATTCTGAACTGCCGCTAATTTCCTCGACGACTAGAGGGCATTGATGAGCCAATTGAAACTTCGCAATGTTCAAAATGTTTGTACAGTTTGGGTCGGTTCCTGTCGTTACATGGCATAAAACTTTGTCATGATAGGGGTGCACAAGACCACCTGAGAGTAGAATTCCCCAAGTCGCTGGGATATTGAATTTGGGAGTATAATTCGACTGGAACATGGCCTAAATCAAAGCCTCACGTTTCTTCTAGTTTCATCTTCATCTAAGAAGCATGTCTTTTTTAGTTACACGGGCACGAAAAGGTTGCGTAAATTGTCAGATAAACCATGTCATTGTATTGTTTTGCATCTCCTACTGATGCACAGGTAATTATAATGTTTTAAGCAATGTTGCAAATATTGTACTGAGTTTGGTATCAATTGGATTCTAACATAGTATTGTACTGGTACATTAATGTCGGATATTGTTTCGAATAATTTTTTAGATTTATAGAAGTCTTTGAATTTTTTTTTAATTGCAAAATAGTTATTTGTTATATTGTATGGTTGTAATATATATTCTATAAGTTTACATTAATCTTGTTTCTAAAAATCATAATAATAAATAATATTCACAATTAATATGAAATAATAATATTTTAAGATATTTAACATATAAATAATAACTACAATTAATATAAAAAAGATAATTATCATTTTACACATATAAAATTAAGAATAATATAAAGTATTTAAAGTATTACAATTTCATCATATAATAAATAATAATTACATAAAAGTTCAAAACATCCGATAAAAAGAAATAATAAACATCCTTAACTGTCAAACTATTACAATTTAACACAAGAGTTCTTAATGAGAAACCAACTAACTAGAAGTAAAATCTGTAACAAAAACATTTACAGTTACATTCCATATATAGAATTTAACATATACATCAAATATAAGTAAAATTAAAAGAAGAGGAAAAGCAAAAACTTAGAACTTTATTTAATCGTTTACGGGAGGATACCCACTATAACTATACTGAGCTAGTTATCATTTATTACAAAATCCTCATCAATAAGAGGATCCTCGTCATCATCATTATTGAAATTCAATGTACCAAATGATATGTCAATGCTTTCCCAACTTAGATTATCTTCTAAGTCATTCATATATATCAAATTCAGTTTCTCAAAAACTCAATCCAGCAAAAGATCGATATTATCAATAGAAATTGGATCTGCTGAACTATGTGTTATTAAGACACCTAGTAAACAATAAAATTTAATTATTAGAAAATTATAAAAAAATATATCGAAATTAATAATAATAATAATAATATACCTTTCCTAAAATTTTAAATTGTAACGAACGAATACCAAGTCATTCAATCTCTTGTGCTCCAATCTATTTATTTTCTTAGAATAGATGAATTCAAATGTGCTTCAGTTCTATTCACAGCCTGTTGCACTCACACATTGACTTAAAATCCAAATTGCAAACCTTTGTAATTTTAGAGCACCACTTTTGAATTGATCTTACCAAAAAACTAAGTCGTAAGATAACAAAAGTAGTGATACAAACAAAATAAAGTGATAATTAATTTTCAACAAATAAGAGAAAAGAAATAGCTAATACTTGGAGAAAGTTTTGCTCTTTGTCGAATAGCAATCGGCAATCCAAACTCTCCAGAAGATAGCTTATAAAGTTATATCTGAGAGATTAAAAGATCTTGCATCATTTTATGGCCAACAATTGTTGTATAGTGAATAACATTCCTCTACTAACTTCAACTTTCTTTGTAAAGTATAGCTTGAAATATATACTATGATGAAAAAATACCCTAGCTGCAAACAAAGGAAAAAAATATCTTTCTCATCTCTTATTGATGATTACAAGACACGGTGTATAAAAGAAGACCTATGTTTTATATTAGCCTTGAGTGCTTCCTTCATTCTTTTTATAGGATCAAAAAAATAACTCATTGTTGGTTTTTCTTCACTATTAGCCAAGCGAAGCTCCCTCATCAAAGGCTCCCAAACTCGGATAATACATTGACATTGAGACAAAAATTCTTTATCTTCTAATATAGTGTTGGAAACCTTCAATCCAATATTAGACCTAACATGCTGAGATGCAACTCATTTATTACTTGTAAACATTTGTTTTAACTCTTTTTTCATCGAAACAAAAGACTGAAATAATAAGAAATTTATAGCAAATCTTGTCACACCAAGATGACACAAATTCCTACCATTAGTAAATTCCTTTCTCATTAAATTCAAAACCTATGCACGATTATAGATGAACTTGGTCACCTTTTTAGCTTTCTGCATAGTCTCATCAATAATAAGAAAATACGTAGGATTCGCTATATTCGCCAGCATTAGGTTAATGCAATGTGCAAGTTAAGGAGTCAAAAAAAAAAGAATTATACCTATTATGTAACCTTCTTCTTATCGCTTTATAAGCAGAATCATTATCAGTAATGAACTAAACAATATTTTCTGGCCCCACTTCATTCACAACTTCATCAAATATCTCAAATAAAGTATCAATATTTGTAATAAGGACAGATGCATCAATAGACTTCAAAAATATTGACCCATTTGCAAAATAAAGCAAAAAATTAATAATAGGATCTTGTCTCCTATTTGTCCAACCATCATATATGATTGAACACCCAAAAGTAGCCTAATTCACTCTTCTTTAAGCCAAATAACTTTTAATTTCAGAAACTAAGCAACTCAAAAATTTACCTCGTAAGTCATCAATTTGAAGAAGATTTGTATCCCAGACCATAAGAGGTTATTGCATCCACCATAGGCTGATAATAGTAAGACTAGGAAGTATTGAATGATGAACTTGTATCATACCACCATCTAGCTACTGTCATATCAACATTATAAGCCACATCTCTTGATTGCATTGCACTACGAATTGAAGGTTAGACTTTAGGAGTTGTTCGTGGTGCTAAAAAACCAGTCACTTGCCTTCTTCTTGTCCTAGCATAAGATGCAGGTATAATATTCACTTCTTAGTGGGCCTGGGATTGAATACTAACATTAACACTAACACTACCACCTTCAATATTTCCACAATCATCATAAAAACCAGCAAATAAACTTCCATTACCAATTTCAAAATTTAACCTTTCCTTTCTATATTTCTCATGCTGATAATCTTCAAGCAAAGCTTTTATTTGCCACTTCACATTATGACTTACTTTTTTATAGGGTTCTATATCTCCTTAACCCTAGCTAAATGCTTCTTTAATTGGGTTATTCCTCTATCTTTCAAATGCTTGTTATAAAACAAGCAAATAGTATGGTTCCTTATACCAAGAACTAATGTAGTATAAGCCCAAACTAGATCATTATATCTTCATAAAGTGGTTTGATCAAGAGTACTTAAATTGTCTTCCATTTACCTATAAAAATAAATAAATGCATATATCAAAATAAAGAACACATAATTTCATTACACAAGACGCATGTCTATCTTATATAATATAACTCATACATCATACACAACTCAATTTCATAGAACACAATTCACTATAAGTCAAAAACTAACAATTCAGTCATTCAACAAATATAATTACATAAAACATACATAAACAATTTCTATTTCCAGCAAGTGCAAAACATACATAAACAATTTTTATTTCTAACAATCACAAAGCATACATAAACAATTTCTATTTCCGACAATTCGATTTCGAACAATTTCGAACAATTTCAATTTAAAGTTTCAAAGATGAGGATAAAGTTGAAGGGTATGATTTACATAATCACCGAATAATGAATGACATAACTTATACAATTGTTCATACACATTTATTCATAACATGAGGATCAAGTTGAAGGATATAACTTCTTTGGAAATGTTTTTTTATTTAAAGCTTCGATTCTTCTTTTCATTTCTAACAAACTATAATATTATATCCACCATTCTATATTTGGTTCTTAAATATAAAAGTTGTTTCTATGATTTTTAATCGACATTAATAGGTCTTAGTATAAGTGGTTGGAGTTTAGCCTATAACATGTTCACAATATAGAAAAAAGTTCCTTTTGGATACATAACTAATACTTTCACACATTATTTATTATAAATATTTATAATATCCCACAGATATATATTACCAAATAATTCAATATATTTTATAAATTGATTAAATGGAAAAACAATGGTAGTTTATGTTTCCAACTTTCTCCAATTTCAATTCAAAGTTTGAAACATTACAGAACATACATAAACAATTTTTATTTTCCAATTCCAAGAATTTCCAACAATTTTCAACAATTTTATTTCTAACATTTTCCAACAATTTCAATTCAACTAATTATAAAACATACGTAAACAATTTCCACTTCCAACATTTTCCATTCCCAATAATTTCCAACAATTCAATTTCTAACAATTTTGAACAATTTCAATTCAATGTTTCAAAAATCACAAAACATATATAAACAATTTCTATTTTTAAATTTCCAACAATTTCATTTCTAATAACTAGCAATTTCATTTCCAACAACCAACAATTTCAACCATCATAACTTCACAATTTACAAAATAATGAAATATACATAAACAATTTGTGTTTTTAACAATTTCTAACAATTTTCATTTCTAAATTTCAACAATTTCCAACAATTTCATTTTAAACATTTTCCATCAATTTCAATTCAACCATTACAAAATATACATAAACAAGTTCCATTCCTAATATTTTTCAACAATTCCATTTTCAATAATTTTGAACAATTTCACTTCAAAGTTTCAAACACCACCAAACATACATAAAAAAAATTATTTCCAAATTTCCAAAAACTACCAATTTTATTTCCAACAACTAACAATTTCAACCATCACAAATTCATAATTCACAAAATAATGAAATATACATAAACAATTTGCATTTTTCAACAATTTCCATTTCCATTTCCATTTTTCAACAATCTGAATCTATTTTAGATTTGGCAATTCTAGGGACACTTCATGACTGTGAATGGTGTGGTGGTGGGCTGGTGGCGTTGGGTGGTTGCTGGGGTGCAGTGGTGGTCATTGAACGGTTGGAGAGGGAGTGGTGGCAGCACTGAAGAGTGAGAGTGAGAGTGTCGGAGAGAAAATAATGAGAGGAAGAAGAAGAAGAGCAACGTCGGGTGGGTAGGTGTGGGAGGGAGGGGGTTTTAAATTAATTTGATATTTTGTTTAAAAGAGAGAGTGAGAGTGTGAGTTTGTAAGAGAGAAAATGTAGAGAGAAAGAAGAAAAGTAGCAGGTAGCATCCGGTTGCACGTCGGGTAAGGGATTTGGGGTGTTTTATGAATTTTTTTTACAGAAATACCCTTGGAAAATTTAAAATTTATGATATCGGCCAATATTCTGAATACCGACGTTACTAACCAGTACCAATTGAAATAGGTATAGAGAGGCATGCTCCGGTACTGAGTTCATATACTGGCCGGTACCAACTGAAACAAGTTGGTACAGATCGATACATAAATTTGGTAATAGAGCATCCCTTTATGTAGCATATTCTGTTCGATACAATACGTATCACCTGGTATTAGCCAGTATGATACAATTTTCATAACACTAGTTTTAAGCCCTTAGTTACTAAGCACCTTTTGTATAACTTGTTTGGATCAATGGTTTTAGAGTTTAAAATAAAGTTATTACGAATACGCCAATGGAGCTGAGGATTGTGACATTCCAAACAGCTCACTACAAATTTGTTAAATGGGGTAGAACTATTCCGATGTCACATCAAACTTATTTTTTAGATTCATGTCAAAGGCTATGATATTTCAAATAAAATTTTAAAAATATATATGAATTTGGTTAAGGGGTTGACTGTGATATCCTATATTGATAAATTATGAGCAACAAAATGTCTACAATCACTAATTTCTTGACTAAGTAGTAATCAACATCAAATCAACTATTTTTGAACTAATAATTTTAGTACTATAACTTGGTATAATTTTGTTGAAAACGTTAAAAAGAATTTTATTAGTAGTAATAATGTTAATTATACAATCTCTTTATAGTGCACAAAATAGGGACATCAACCCCTTTTTACATATAATAACTCGTGAGTCCTCTAGCTATTTTTATGTGTTCTATAAGGCGTTTAAGTGTAGATTTAACCTTGCTTCCTTCTCCCCACTGTCCTAATTCCTTTTGAGTGCTTTGCATGTCCAACAATATTTTGTACATTAGTAGTTTGAGGGTGTTTTGGCTAGATCCCTTGTAAATGATTGTAAACTCCAAACTCCTACTTAAATCATCTTGCTTATATGCCTTTTGGTCCTCTCCACCTCTGTTTCATTCCTTTTCCTTAATCTCTTCATTATTCTTTCAATAGCTTATTGGATAACTATGAAGTGGTTTCAAATCGAAGCTACTTTAGCATAAGCAGAATTTCAATTATCTTATAGGTACATCCCTTAATTCCCATTTCTCTTTATTTCTAGTTGTAGTATGTTCTTGCTTGTTACACCTCTGATGTTGCAAGATGATTCTCTTTTTGTATGATGCTGTCTTGGAGGGGCTATGAACTTCCCCTATTTAGTATGTGAGTCATGTCCATTTAGGCTCTAAAGACCATATCTCATCATAGAGCTTCATCGCTAATACTATATAGACGTAAAGAGTAGAAAGAGATAGATGGAGGCTATCGGTGGTGGAAGTGGCCAAATTAAAAAGGTAAATATAAATCCTAAGAATGGGAAAAAAAAACTTTAGAGCAAGTGAACCGCGAGAAGATGTCGGAAGCGAGCTGATCAATAAGGTGCTTAAATGAAAGGCCAGTCCACTCGTTCTTGATTGCAAGATGAAAAGCAGACCATCGGGAGAGAACAACAAAAATGGCTTCCCTCAATTGAGCTTCTGATTTCACTGGCAGCCTCTTACTTAGGCCACTTCCATCATACTCCGTCTCTCTCAATTTGCTCTTTTTGTCTATATTGTTCCCCCATTACCTATAGGGAATGTGAATTTGTTCCTTATTGTCTCCCTTAATTCACTAACGCAGCATTTGGTTAGTGTCCTCAAGAGGCAGAGATGAAACAGGACAGAAATTTGAAGACGGAACAGAACAAAAATTGAAGACAGTGAGGTGTTTGGTTATGGTGGACAGAACAAAAAAACTCTCCGTCCTAGGACAGAAATGTGTTTGGTTGTAGTGGACAAAACAAAAAACTGTGTGAATGACAAAAATGCCCCTGCAGTGGATTTGTAATATTTATTGATTATTTTATAATTGTATCAATATTTATTTTAAGTGTATTTGTAATTTTTAATTACGATGAAATAAAATGAGCAACCTAAATGTTTATTGAAATGCGAAACATAAAAATTAAATAAAATGAGTTAATGAATAAAAAAATCCTACAAGTTAGATATTCTACTACATAATAATTTAATAAAACATCTAAGCATTTGTGGAATTAATTACATAATATGTTTAAATAAATCCTACAAGTTATAAATTCTAGTACATAATAATTTAAGAAACGATCAAAGGATTCATGAATTTAATTACATAATTAGTAAAAAAAAATACGACAAGTTAGAAATTTTAGGATATAATAATTTAATAAAATATCTAAGGATTCATGGAATTAATTACATAATAGGGTCAACAATCCAACAACCAAGAAATTCTAATACATAATAATTAAATAAAACATCTAAGCATCCATGGATTTAATTACATAATAGGTTAAAGATACATTCAAGGTTTATATTTTATTAAGAATTTCCTTAACAATAATACCAAAAATGATTCCAATGGCAATGAGGAAACATCCTTGACTCTATGCCATTTTTGTCTTCAAAGTTGCAACTTCATTTAGTTCTTCATTTGTTGGAAGTGAAAATTGAATCAGTATTAAGGAGGGTTCATTGGTGGTATGAACAATTTCTTCATTTGGACGAGTGCGCTTGTGAAGATCCATGACATAAGCACTTTCTGCTTCAACCAAAGTCCAAAACCCCTTGAATCGAGTATTAGGAAAGCCCTCAGTTACCAATTTAATATCATCCCAATTTGTGAAAATTCCTACTTGATGTCCAACGAATACAACATAGAAGTTGTATCTGCCCATAACTAAGTACCTGTAAATGAATAAAATCCTCATCATTCACACACGTACATACATTGAAAACATTAAATAGTTAATAAACTAAACAATCATCATTGCTACACAAGTGTACAAACAAAGTCAAAAGTTCATCATATCATCATTCAACATCACATGGTAGGAGCAAAAATAGTTAAGTTAGAAGTATTGTTACCATCCTACATTACCATGTAATAGTATACCATTACATACAAAAAAAGAAATCAAATATAAAGTTAGATTTCATTATCTAAGAGGCGCCGCATATAAGCCCATTTGTGATCTGCAGTTAAACCCCAGAAAAGTTTCTCAGAATAAGGATTCCTTGAGAAGATCATTACAGTCATGGCAACGTCTTCAGTTGAGAAACCCAAAGTCCCAAGCTCTTCACCTACCTAGGGAACTGGGGCACCCACAATAGCATTAGCAAGGACCTTTGCATTCTCTCTATTGCAGTCAATTGCATGGGTAAATATGGCAGCAAGGCTTTCTAACACTTCACTGTCCCTCATCTTCCTTTTTCCTTTATTTTGTTGGGTCCCGTTTATATTGGAAGAGGGGACAGAACTAGTGGGAGGGACTGAAACATTTGGAGTAGGAGTGATCGATGGGCTTGTTGGAAAGGATGGGGCAGTAGGAGGTGGTGAAGCTGCTGATGCATCACCTTCCATTTCCTCACCCTCAAGCTGAGTAACAACATCTATAGCATCTTGAGCTCTTGCACCAGTGGCTCTGTCTTTTCCAAACACAAACTCAAGTTTGGGGTAAAGTGGGAAAGGCTTTCTAGGAGTGTAGTACTTATTTGGGTGTTTCTGGAAAAAAGCAAACATGTTCTTAGCATGATATACATTAACTATTATTAGGATGCTTGTGTTAACAACCTACAAACAACCTACCCTCATCCATTCGTCCAGCACTTGTTTACTATCAACCTCAACGCATTGCTTGCTTTCATTCTAACCAAACCCACTGCAGTTCAACATGTCAAAGGTTGTCTCATATTTTTTCTTCAGCCTCTTGTGCTTATTTTGTACATGCCTCTTCTCAATGCCACAATCAGGAATCTTTTCTAGCATCATTCTAGCAAGAAGTTGAAAAGTACCAGTCTTAAATTGCCCATTATCAGCTCGGTGACCAGCAATAACTGCCTCCTCAAAGAAGGTCACAAATGCATCTGTTTCATCTGATGTCCAAGCTCTTGACATTGCACCTGAACCATACAATGTCATACCCCAAACCATTGTAAACCATTTCCATAAATTGATTAACCACCATTATTTGAAACATTTTTGGAAAGAAAGAACACTATATGGAATTAATAGAAACATGTAATTAAGAACAAAGGGAACAAATAAACAGCAATCTAATGATGTGTTCTCAAATTGAGTTACAATGGGAGCAACAATATAAAGAGAATTTAAAGCTTAGCCTCAATTCAGTTACAATGAAAGGCAACCAAATTTAAACCCTCAATTCAATAAAAAGTGTAATTAACTACATTAAAGAACCAAATTTAATGGTTTCTTCTCCACTCATCAAACATATTCTTAGCTAAATCCTCTCTCCATTGACTCCATTCATTACTTGTCTCAACAAAGTCAAGAAATTCAGGAAAATGTGCATCTTCCCCAATTAGCATATCCTCAGCCTCAAGAGGAGTTAGCTCTGCTGGATCAACACTCATATGCAACCTAATAAAGTTGTTCAGAAGGCAATATGCAAGAATGATATGCACATGATTGGCTGCTAGATAAAAAGATGGAATTCTTAGGATTTTCCATCTTTTTCTCAGTAAACCAAATGCACATTCAATCACATTTCTGGCCAATGAGTGTCTCTTATTAAAGAGCTCTTCTGGGTTCCTAAGAGCCCTTCCATCTCTTGCCCACTCTTGAATATGGTATCTTGTGCCTCTAAAAGGAGCAAGAAAGCCAGGACCATTGGTATAGCCAGCATCTACTAAATAGTAATTTCCTATAAACAAATGACAATATTAGTATTGTATTTGTAATCATCCCTAAAAGAATATAGCAAATTTCTAACAATTCGTATCTTACATATCCCTTGGAAGTTGAAGTCGATTAGGCCTAGTAATAGCATTATGCAGAACCCTTGAATCCGCTGCTGAACCCTCCCATCCAACAAGAACATAAACAAAGCTTAAGTTCTTATCACACACTCCTAACATATTAGTGCATATTTTCCCTCTCCTACCTCTATATTTGGGTTTGTCTACTTGGGGAACTATTATTTCTAAATAGGTCCCATCTAGAGTAGCAAGGCAACCCTTGATCAAAATTCCAACAAAAAAAGTTCAATTTTACTAAATTAAAAAAGTGAAATTAGATAATATATTGTCATTAATTAATTTTACTTACCTTAAACCATTTCCACCTATTGTCTGTGCAATCCTCACGAATTGGTATAGGCTTGACATACAACATATGTTGAAGCTTAAGTACAACCTTCAATACACTATGGAAGACCCTACTTATTGTTTCTCCTGACCTCAGAAATCGAACTTGTAATACTCTATTAGATTCATTTTGTTTTAATATTCTTAGGAAGATTAACACTTTCTCTTCAATAGGCACATGGCCATAATTTGTCAAATCACCATGGACCTTAAGCATTTCACATAACAATGTAAATGCATTACAATCCATCCTTAAATCCTACTGGCTATTCCTACCACCCTCATGCAAAAGGAACATTCTCATTAAATCTAATTCCCCATTCCAAAGCTCAAACAACGCGAGAGCGTTAAATATAGTAGCATGATTGTTGTTATCCATATTTGTAAATCAAAAGTGTCTGCAAAGGGAAAAAAGTTGTTGTGTATCATCTAGTG
>JANSVA010000004.1:26811765-26836777 GCA_025504915.1 Erythroxylum reticulatum | reverse complement strand
ATGGAAGTTTTGGGAAGTTAATGACCAAATTGGCAGCCAATAACACTTGTTTCTAATCCATTCCATGCAATGTTTTCTACCATGATCACTTCGAGATACAATCCCAAAACACTCTTTCATATCTTGAATCACTATTCAAGACCATTTTACTCATCCTTTGAATCTCCTATGTGTGTGACTCATTAGGCTCCCAGTTATGTTGGCCACTTAAATTAACACTTAATTCAAGTAAGTCAAGAGTGGTATCTAACAACACATCATAACCCCTAATTGACCGGAAAGTCATTGGTTTGACTACAAACCCTTCTATACGTAATATTGCCATGCAATTCGTCCTTTCACTATTTATACGCCACTTGGTTTAAAGTATGGTCAAAATGTCAACTCCTACTAAACTGACTACGTCACATCTAGCCCAAGTGCTATTAGATCTCATCCTGAGGATCTCATTACTCTATTTATCATTGAAGACTCTCTTCATGAAATATATCTTCTTTGGCTAGAGACTCCCAAATAGTGACCCTGATAAGAGGTCATGAGTATCATCTCCTTCTATCAGGAGTGGTGAATCCTTTATTGTCTACTCAATTACCTTCGAATACCTCAAGCTGTACCCAATTACCACCCTATGAGTAACCCCTAAAAGGCACTGATGATTGGAGTTAAAACACAGGATTAGTATTCTAGATATTCTTGAGCACCTCAAGTCAAAGCATACTTGCAACATTGCTATGATGAGACTATCATTAATATTGGAATAGAATATCCATATGATTGTCTCATAGTAGGTCAATCTAATGTACTTACTACCTTTAGTAAGCATCCACATGTTAACTCTAAACAACTTATGTCTACTACTTGTGAGATCTACTGCTTAATCTAATTAAGGAGTATAACATATGCTAGTATATCGAGATTAATGATATCCTATCTCATTAATCCTATAATTAGGGAAAGTTTAGATACTAACATAATTACACATGATAGGAATCTTATTATCATAATCTCATCATGATTTCCTCTATGCTATATTTTGTATCAAGGAATTCATTAAATGAATTTAAGATCAACATCAAATCCATTAATGTATGAACATTGAAATAATGAAAAATGCCTTTATTAATCGTAAAATGATTTGTATAATAAGTGCTAAAGGTGATTGCATTTAAAGCACTTCTCTAACAAACTCCCACTTACACTAAAGTCAATCGCCTTGATATCTAATACCATAGGCAAGTACACGTGTCATAAAACTCTTTTGGAAAATAGGCTTAGTCAACAAATCAACTATATTCTGATTAGTGGGAACTCTCTCTATATTGACATCATTTCTACCAATGAACTCTCTAATCAAATGGTAGCACATGAGTAAATGTTTGGACTTCTGATGAGACCTTGGTTCCTTCACCTGCGTTATAGTCTCGTTGTTGTCACAATACAACTGCACTGGTTCAATGACACTAGGAACCACACCAAGTTCCATGATGAACTTCTTGATTTAAATCACTTCCTTTGCCACTTTTGAAACTGTAATGTACTCCACCTTTGTTGTCAAATCTACAATCATCTCCTGTTTGGAACGTTTCAAACTGACTGCACCACCATTCAGTGTGAATACATTTCCGATCTAGGATCTAGAGTCATCCCTATCGAATTGGAAACTTGCATCAATATACCCGCTTACAAAAGATCACCTTCTCCATATACCAAGAATACATCATTTGTTCTTCTCAAGTACTTAAGGATATTCTTGATAGCCATCCAACGAACCTCACCAAGGTCCGACTGGTAACAACTTGTAACACTTAGAGCATACGATACATCAGGTCTAGTACATAATAGAGCATACATGATTAATCCTATAGATGAAGTATAAGGAGTCAAACTCATGTGAGTCCTCTCATCTTGTGTCTTTAGGCATATAGATTTAGAGAGTGTAATCCAATGTACAATGGGAAGATAACCTCTTTTAGACTGCTTCATATTAAACCTCTTTAACGTCTTTTCTATGTATGTAGACTAAGAAAGACCAAGCGACCCCTTAGTTCTATCTCTGTAGATCCTTTTCCCCAAAATATAAGTTGCTTCTCTAAGATCTTTTATAGAGAAGTTCTTAGCTAACCAAAATTTGACTGATTGCAAAGCAGAGACATTGTTTCCTATTAGCAATATGTCATCTACATATAGTACAAGGAACATGATTACGCTCCCACTAACCTTCTCATACACACACGACTCATCCAGATTTTATAAGAAACCAAACTCTTTAATTATCTCATCAAATCGGATATTCCAACTCCTGGATGCTTGCTTCAATCTATAAATAGATTTTTGAAGCTTGCATACCTTTTCTCCATTCATGGATATGAAACCATCAGGTTGTGTCATATACACATGATTTGATTAAGGAAATTCATCTTCACATCCATTTTCCATATCTTATAATCATAATGAGCGGCAATGGCTAGAAGTATCCTAATGGATTTAATCACAGCTACTGAACTAAATGTTTCGTTATAGTTATCACCTTGCCTTTGATGATAACCTTTGGCTATAAGCCTAGCTTTATGAGTAACTACATTACCTTCCATGTCAGTTTTCTTCTTGAAAACCCATTTGCACCTTATGGGTTTTATCCCTTCGGGTGGGTAAACCAAATTCCAACTTAGTTTTCATACATCGAGTCCATTTCATAGCTTGAATCCATTTGTCAGATTCCGAACTCTTCAAAACCTTTTCATATGTAGTAGGCTCATCATCTTCTATGAGCAATACATCGTCCAGTTCACTTATGTTAAATTTGTATCTCTCGGGATCATGAAGTATCCTACCTGACATATGAACTTCTTGTGTTTCAGAAGGTTAAACTATTGTTTCATCTTCATGAATAATAGTCTTAGGTCCAGGCAGTTGATCTGTGTCTGTTTGAGTGTCTTGAACTTCCACAATTTCAGTTTTTCTTTCACTGTCTTCTCTTAGAAGAAACATTTTCTCTAAAAAGACAACATGTTTTGAAACAAACAACTTTTGTTACGAAACATAGTAGAACTATATCTTATAGTTTCCTTAAGATAACCTACAAACAGACACTTGACAGATTTAGTTTCAAGCTTATCTGACTCAATCTGCTTCATATAAGCAGGATAACCATAAACTTTCGTATGAGAAAGATTGGGATTCTTGTTAGTCTATATCTCATATAGAGCAACATCAACTGACTTGGATGAGACTCTGTTTAATACTTAAACTGAAGTTTCGAGTATATACCTCTAAAAAGATTTTGGTAAATCCGCTAAACCCATCACAGACCTCACAATATCTAACAAGGTTCGGTTTCTCCTCTTAGCGATACCATTTTGTTATGGCATGTAAGGTGGAGTCCACTGGGACAATATTCCATTATCCCTGAGATAATCCAAAAACTCTTAGCTTAAGTATTCACCATCTTAATCCGATCGAAGTGATTTAATACTTCTCCCAAATTGTTTTTCAACTTCATTTTTTAATTCTTTGAACCTTTCAAAGGATTTAGACTTGTATCTCTTAAGATAAACATATCTATATCGAGAATGATCATTGACGAAGGTAATGAAGCATATGAAACCACCTTTGGCATGTGTAGACATCGAACCACATACATCAGTATGTATTAGGTCTAGAAGTCATCAGATGCTTTCTTCTACTTCAAAGACTCCAAATAGGCCTTACAATTAGTGGCCATCCTTGCCATAGTGGAAGTAAGTTCCCTTTGAGACAATCTTCTTTGCTTTCTTGACACCTCCCTTAGGCCCCATGGGCTTCTTCTTATTTTGTCTCTTTTTCTTTAAACCAGAAGAGTCCACCAACATCACAACCTCGTCCTTATGGATAGATGGATCAAATGCCTTGATCATGTTAACTAGCTTAGGAATTATGATGGATATATTGTTCATCCGATATTTAAACACAAATTATAAGTAACTATTAGTTAAACCTGTCAGAATTAAGTCAATACTTAATTTATGATCCAAAAGAAAACCTAAGGAGGCTGTCCTCTAGATGTAGCCATTCATATCCAGTGCATACTACACTGGAGATGTCCTTCATCAATCTTAAAGTGGAAGAACAATCATGAAGTTTTGAACCTTTCCGACCTTGCTTGCTCATCAAAGAGCTCCGTAAGATGATAAACTATGGTATGGGCATCCATAGACTCGTGTTACTTTTGTAGCTATGGTGATATAGTGGCTAGCATAATACAACTATCCATCTCGCTATCATCGAGATGCTTCCTATATGCCCTCTGATCATCATCAGAGGCATCAACAGCAGGGGGATCGAAAAGTGGTTCTTCCAAGACATAACCAAGCTTTTTGGACTTGAGAACTATTCTCAAGTTCCTGAGCCAGTCAAGGAAGTTTGGTCCAATCAACTTGTTAGCTTCCATTAATGATCTTAGATTCATACTATTACTCATGGTGTTAGTTCGGGCAATAACAACCTTTCATCAAAGAGAGAAAAATTAGAATGTACTTAAATGCATGTGTATAAGGACTTTAATAACATGCATTATGGCTCCCACTATTTTCATGAATTCATAACCCTCAATATAAATATGAGAGAACTTGTAGAAAAATTCTCCTAGTAGGTCTATATCCAATATCCCTAAGAATGACCTTGGGTTTGCCCAACAAGTCACCTTAGTTCAACTGGTAGGTATCGATCATACCAATTGCATCTCTAATGCAACTATTGAATCTAGTGCTATCAACTGTTAATGTATGCACAATTATTGGGCTATCAACTTTTGACACATGTACATTTAATATACACTAACTAACTTCGCCTACGTCGACATTGATCTTTGGCCCCAACAAACCAACGCTTCTAGTTAAAACCGACCTATTAATTCAAAATTCCTATTTCCATGGTTCGAACATATCCATGTAAAGCGGGCCTGACTTTGCCCAACAACCTTAACTTTAAAGGACTCTAGTTCTCGCCATATTAAAGGAAGGCGTTAGTTTTAATATTCTAAGTGAGGGGTTTGACTAAGGTCTCATCTAACTTAGATGGTCTTATACATATAACTCATATATGTATGTATGTATGTATATATATACATATAGTTATATATGTGTATATATATATATGCATATATGTATGTATGTATGTATGTATGTATGTATCTATGTATGTATGTATGTATGTATGTATGTATGTATGTATGTATATACATATAGTTACTATGACTACATGACATGATATGGACTACCCAATCAAATTGGGCCTAAGCCCATAACCATCCATCATAGAAGCCCCCATATTTTACTAACCATGCATTCTCTAATGCATATATGTAAACACATCATTCTGGTTAAACATCATATGGATCCTAACATGAAAGGCCCAATCTAACACTTGGATCTAAGCCCAATCTAACCCTTAGATTTACTATCTTCCTTTTAATCACTTGGTTAAAATTACTATTGTATGTTATTTCATTTGGAATTAATATTAATCTAATTATGAAATAATTGTTTGATAAAGTTATTAAAACATTTTAATAATTTTATCAAACATTTTTCCAGATTAAGATAGTTTTCTAGAAATTGTAGGATCTGTTTTGTTTGATGTTTTTGTATGTTTTTATTTTGGTTTCTACAAAAATTAAAGAGGCATAAAAACATCCCAAATATGTTCACATAATTTTTCCAGAATCAAATTCCGTGAAAATCATGTGTAACCTCATTAGTTTAGCCATTAGAAATCACATGCCCAACAAAAAGACATATTTCATACATGTTCTTATAAATATGAAATTAAATATTTTAATCACATTAAAAATATTTTCAATTGCACTGAATCATTCACATACAACTTATGAATAGATTGGTGAAAGAAAATCATGAAAACCATTTTTCTATAATTAATTTTGAACAAATCATTACAGGACTCTAAATTGTCACAACTATGAAAATAGTTTTCACATGTCATGTATTCTACATCTAACAAGGCATAAGATGGCTCTAATACCATTGTAAGGTTCTAATCATGCATCTCATACATAATATATATCAAATATATGCAAAGAAAATAAAATGGAACCTCAAAAACCATATCTACTCATGCATATAGATATAGAAAACAAAAACATGAAATGTAATATATTTACATACCTTTCTAACAATCTCCTTCATTCTTTAATCTTCTTCACGTTTGGTTGTCATAAAACACAATGATCATTATAGACCGTCTCTAATGAAAGTCCACAAAAAGATAGAAGGATGAAACCTCACTAAGAGATTAATATAATTCTTTCTTTATATTAGCAAAGATAAGAACTCTTGTAAGAGTTAGAGAGAAAAAAAAAGTGAGTGTATAAGAAAGAACCATTTTGTGTAAGAAATAACCTTTCTTTCTAACTTGTGTCTTACACAAGATGCACGAAAATTATCTCTATTTTTTACACCATTTGGCCTTCCATAACCCCCATCACTAATGGAGAGTTATGTGAAATTAATGGTCATAAATAGCATGCATTAATGGAAGTTATAGGAAGTTAATGACCATGAATAGCATGCATTAATGGAAGTTTTGGGAAGTTAATGACTAAATTGGTAGCCAAAAACATTTGTTTCTAATCCATTCTATACAACATTTTGTACCACGATCACATCATGATACAATCCTAAAACACTCTCATATTTTGAATCACCATTCAAGACCATTTTACTCATCTTTTGGATCTGCTATATGTGTGATCCATTAGGTGCCCAATTATGTTGGCTACTTGAATTAACATTTAATTCAAGTAAGTCAAGAGTGGTATCTAACAACATATCATGACCCCCAATTGATCGAAAAGTCATTGGTTTGACTATGAACCCTTCCATACACAATGTTGCCATGCAATTCATCCTTTCACCACCTATACCCCACTTGGTTCAGAGTATGGTCAACGTGTCAACTCCCACTAAACTGACTATTCCACATCTAGTCTAAGTGATATTAGATCTTGTTTTGAGGATCTCATTATTCTATGTATTATTAAAGACACTCTTCATAACACATATCTACTCTGGCCAGAGACACCCAAGTAATGCCCTGACAAGAGGCCATGGGTATCATCTCCTTCTATTAGGAATGGTGAATCCTTTATAGGCTACCTAATTACCTCCAAATATCTCAAGATGTACCCAATCACCACCCTATGATTAACCCCTAAAAGGCACCGATGAATGGAGTCAAAGCATATGATCAGGATCCGAGATAACCTTAAGCACCTCAAGTTAAAGGATACTTGCACCATTGCTATGATGAGACTATCACTGACACTAGAATAGAATATCTATATGATTGTCTCATAGTAGATCAATCCAATGTACTTACTACCTTTATTAAGCATCCATATGTTAACTTTAAACAACTTATGTCTATAACTGATGAGATCTACTACTTGATCTAATCAAGGAGTATAACATGTGCTAGTCTATCCGGATTAATGACATCCTATATCATTAATCCTATGACTAGGAAATGTTTAGATAGTAACATAATTACACATGATACGAATCTCATTATCATGATCTTATTATGATTTTCTCCATACTATGTTTTGTATCAAGGGCTTCATTAAATCAATTTAAGATTAACATCAAATTCATAAACATATAAACAATGAAATAATGAAAAACGTCTTTATTAATTATAAAATAATTTGTACAACAAGTGCTAAAGGAAATTGTCATTAGACCATTTCTCTAACATCTACTACTCTAGATTATGATTGGTTCTAGTTATGGAAGAGATCAAAGCTAATTTGATTTGGTTCATCACTTTCTCTGCCACTTCCTTATGCTTGTTGACTTTTTAATATCCTCCTCTTTAAAATCATCAGCATCAAATGTCTTATCATTCCTAAGTGGTACGGATAACACTTGATCTGTTAGGTTCACCTCTATATCATTGTAAAGTTCACTTCGACCTCTTTTACCATCCATCTTGGCTATTTTTTTACTTGAATCTCTAAATTGTGAATGAATGCATAATTAGATTGTATTGCGCATTTAAATAAACCCATTTGAGATTCAAATTCCCCTCAATCTATCTAATCTTCAAATATATCATCAAGAGAAAATATTAATTATTGGATCATCTCTTCCATATTATTGCCTATAATGGTGGTTATTGTCATTAAATTTATAGTTAGAACTTTGTTGGTCCTATAGGTCTACCTATTCTAGCTCCTTGCTCCTCCTAGAAGATATTTGGGTGGTTACTCCATCCTAAATGAAACAAATTGGAGAAAGGATCATTTTTTCTATTTCCCTCATAGGCAACATATAATTGACATTTTATTGTAATAAAGGCCTGCTTTACGTCAATGCATGCAAGGATGTCTATAGACACCATAATTATAAAACACCTCTTACTATCTACTTCATATCCATCAACATCCTCATTAGGTTTGAAAGATCAATAGTTTATTATATCACCAAGTCTAAAATTGCATGATTTTGTTGCCAATTATGAAGATACCAGCATAATATTGTACACAAGAAAAGAAAAAAGAAAAAGAAAAAACCAAAAACAAATCATAAATAGGATAAATAAGATAGAAATTAAATAATCCCCAATAATAATGGCTAAAAACTTAATCTACTAAGTCTATCTGCAAGAGTATAGAATTAATTCCATAAAGTTATCAAAATTAAAGTAAATCCAGAGTAGCAGTCCAATTAAATTTGTGTCTTTAAATTTATTAATCCTAATTAAAAATAAACTAAATAAAGTGAAAGATTATAAAAGATAATTTAATCACTAAACTAATAGAAACAGTGTAATTAAAGTAGTGAAGAGAAATAAATACAGCAAATGTTAGGGCTTCAAAATTCACTTATAGGAAATTCCAATTATCATAAAAGATTGATTATCTATGTTAAAAGAAAAATTAACTTGAAGTGTCTGTGCTCTTTATAAAGGCGTACAAATATGTCTAATTAGGCAACTTCCACCTCTCGATACTTAATTTAAACTAATTAAATTTGTTAAGCATAATTAATCTATTTAGTTATGATAATCATGTAGGATGCTTTCATTCTCTAATGGTAAAGAGTTTACTCTCCTAATGTATAAATCGTACTTCACCTTTTAATCTTTTATACATTGCTTCACCTTTTAATCTTTTATACATTGCTTAAATTTGAATTTCTGACAGATAATCAAAAATTTATAATTAAAAACAAAGTAATTAATTTAACCAACAAAATTATGCATTGATAATTGAAAGATCCTTTATAAGCTACATCTTTAACCCTAAATAAGGTTTTTTGGCAAATAAAAATAATGAAAACGAAACACAAATAAATAAATATCAACATAAATGAAATAATAGAAGAAAGAAATAGAAATGTTATTATGGTTTCCTTTAACCTTTCTCCGAATCCTCCTTTAATGTTAAGAAGACAAAATGATAACAATGCATGGTGTCTCCCAAAACCTTTCAAAAGTGTCTTAGGTTAAACCTTATAAGAGAATTTATAGCTAGGTTTACAAAAATAGAGTTTTAGAATGCTTGAACTTAAGAATTAAATCATCCTTGAAAAATTATACACAAGAATTGTCAAAGGTTGAGACATCTCAAGACTAGTGAGAGTATTAGGAGTGCTAATGGATGACCTTATTCTTACGGTAGTGGCCACTCTCTTACCTAAAATTATGGTTATCTTATAAGCAATGCATATGATGGAGTTTTAACTAACACTTAAGGATGGCATTTCACACTTATTAATGCGCTGCCACAAGTTATAAGTGAGGCTTCTACACAAGAGGAACAAATTATGAAAGTGAAGCATAAAATAAGTCCACTTCCACCATTGACCTCTATGATAGTAGCCAGCCAGCCATACTTACGTATGTGAAGCATTACATGCACTAATTGGGTGATACAGTAATGAGGTTCATGTAGCATCTCAATATAGAGATTCTACCTCCACTAATGCAACTTATAGACTATTAGGAGATGGAGCACCATCATAAGTATGAGGCCAACGATGTAAAGCTACTGGATGATGGAATTATATTAAAGGAGGTCAGAGATTTGGTGGAGTTTGTTGGAGGTAAGGATGTTAAAGATGTAGAGTATAAAGAGGCGAAGGATACTACCACACCACTAGGAGAAGAAATCACTATTCCAATAAAAAATAGAGAGATGGACAACTAAGGTGGTATGAAAATAATGCCTACTAAGTCATTTTTTAAAAGCTTAATGGAAATGATATCTTTTGATGACCTAGTAAACTAGTGGAAGATAGTATCCTACATGCCACCATAAATATCTCCATCTACTTTATAAGATTGACCTATTGGCGTTAAACCAATAAAAAGGTTGAAGTTACGGAGTGGAGTTAGTAGCCATTTGAGATAGTAACCCATTTGAATAATCTTAGATAATCATGAAATGATATTTACTCTCACGTAAAAAGTCTAGGTGGATTTTTAAATAAGATCTAAATGATCTTATTTTTGTTCAATTTTATTTCTTGTTAATAAGGGATGTAAATATATTCAAAAGTTGAGTATATCATCTTGTGTATGTTCATTTTGTGCATGGAATTGATTTTTGTGATTCGAGTTAAAGTTTGAAAGATTGTGAAGTAAACTGAACCAACTTATGAATTGATATAAGCACTTAATTACTTCATTTTGATGATCATTATAGTTGAATGAGTAATAAAAGTCTATAATCATATGTTTGTTTTTTTGACATTTTTCTAGAATTTTTTTCCTTATTTGAGATTTAATAATGGAATTGGTTTGCATAGGACAAGAAATTGTTTATATGTGGGGCGGTTTGATATATACTAGATATACATTACTTGTAGTATTATTTTCAAAGCATATTGGTTGTATTTTGAATTTGAAGTATTTGGTACTTAAAATAAGATTTATTTTGATTTCAGGTTTTATTTCCACTCTTTAAGGAAAAGGAGTGAATTTGGAAGAAAATTGGAGCAAATTTGGAAGAACTGAAGGAGGACTTTTAAACATTTCACCTACATGCCACTGTGTTAGAGCCATATTCCAAAATGGTCACTTTTGTTTCTCCTTTATAGTCCTACACACCCTTGTGTTACCACCTAGTTTAAGAAACACTACATTTATGTCTCCCTACGTCAGTACCTTCTTAAAAGTGAAGATTTTCGAAAAAAAGTTATAAAATATGTATAAAAAAAAACAACATGACCTAGTATATAGACCCAAATCAGGGTCTTATAACTTATTAAAGATTTAGAGTTTTGGATAAAAGGGAAAAGGGAAGAAAAAGAAAGAGAGCTTATTATTTAAGAAACGATTGGAAAGCATTGGGAAGTTATTTAGAAACCATTATACAATGTCTTTTTTATCAAGATTAATTACCGTTTTATCATAGATTAATTCAGCATTGAAATGAAGACAAATTTTAAAAGGGATACATTAAAGATTTCAAGATCCATGACTCTTGATAACAATATCTTACTCTTGTTTTTTAGTTCTTATTGTTTGTTCAGTCATAAACTAATTATGTTATAAATTTAGGTGCAATGGAACTTAGAATTTAAGTATTGAATTAATCTTTGGTTTTATGAAGTTTTAATTTTCTTAAATTTATCCATGTTTTTGTAACAAATTTAAGTGAAGTAGTGAAAGTGAAAGATTCAATTATTTGATACATGCATCAAGACTCAAGAGATAAGATGCATAGTTAGATCATAACATAGATAAAGAGGGTTAAACATGAGCCATTTGAGAGAAATGCACAAAATTTTCCTAGGTTAGGGTAAAACCTATCAAAAGAGTTCAAAAATAAAAAAATGCATTCTTAAGTTATTTTGACTTAAAAGGGATTTCAATTTTAACTAATCGAGAGAGAATATAGTCTTAAGTTAGAAATTCTTACTAGTCCAAGAAACTAAAATCATTTATTAAATTAGGGTGGAGTTAAATATAATGTAAGTTTTAGGGAAACATTAACTAAATTTAGTTTATTCATAGATTGATTTATTTTTTACTATTGCCTTGTTTTGGTGTTTATATTTATTATTTACCTTAGTTTCATATTTCTTCAATCATAGTCATTAGTCTAATATATTAAGTTTATAAATAGTTGGTAAGTAATGGATAGTCCTTGTGGGATGAACTCGTAGTTACCTATGCTAGCTATAATTATATTGTGTGATTGTAATAAAATATAAAGTATCACTAACCCTTACCCCTAAATCACATAAAATGTGGTTAAAAATTATATTTCTAATAGATTAAAGGATATAAAAAGCTACCAAGATCTCTAACTTTTAGAGGTGGCCTGTTTTAGGTTGTGCCTTTACACTCCTTAGTTAAAATTATAGCTTCATACTCCTTATGCCTTCTCTTGTTGGAAAAAATTTCCTTAAAAAACTTGGGTATAAGAAGTCAAATGTTTTAAGAATTAGTAGAGGATATATTAACATATTTTTTTGAAAAAATTCTAAGAACTTCCTAAATTCCTTAGCTAATTTCTAATAAACCAATCTTTGGGCAAATGGTAAAGGAGGCCTATATGGTGTAGGGGGCATATATTTAGGTTGTTCTTCCTCTTCTCCTTTCTCTCCTTTGGTTTCATTCTCCTTAACATATGTCCTACCTCCCTTCCTTTACTCTTAAGCTTCTCTAGCCTAGATTTCCCTGATAACTTATCACTCCTTAATATCACAGTGTTAAAATGCTCTCTAGTGTTCTTAGGTATACTAGGCAATCAACTCGTTAGTTTAACATGGGCATTGGCCTATTGGGCAATTTGGGCCTCAAGCCTCTTGCTATGGGTAGCTATAAAATCTACCTCATAGTTGAGCTTCCTAATCTATTTCTTAAACTCTTCATTCTATTTAACTTGGGTGGTCAGAAAGTTCTCCAGAAGAGACTCTAAGTTAGGCTTTTAAGGAGGGGTTGTAGGGCATAGGTTGACAACTAGGTGGTTATCTACTATTTTGAAGGGCAAGGTTAATCCTATTTCCATAGGAGAAGTTAGGAAGGCTCCTGTAACCAAGATAGGTAGTAAAAACAGGGTGGTTCTTTTAGTTGGGGTTATTGACGAAGTTAACCTAAACAATAGTAGAATCATACAAACATGAGTTTCCTAAACGAAAATATGTAGCTAAATGCCCTAGGGATTCATAAATGTTATAAAACATATTAGAAGCACCAACAAAGTTGATAGTCATATGGTCAAAATTTTAAGATAAAATATTTAACTATGCAGCTAAAAGATTCAAGGAATCAAGGCCATACTTACCTAAAACCTTTTTCAAAATAACTATCTCACTAGAACATTGGTAATGGTTTTAGCTATATCCTCTATCATATTATGTGCTTCATCTATAGATTTGATCATAAGAGCTCTACTAGTAGCTGCATCGATATAGATCATCGTATTGTATGTCACATTAAAAAAAAAGTCTGGTCTATATCTCTTACAAGCCTTATATAGTGATCCATATTCCCTTTGGGAAAAAGTGGTAATATGACTCCTTATATATATAGTCTTTCCTTCGGGGGGGGGAGGAATTGTACTTGGTTAAGAATGTCTGGGAAAGTTGATCCTATGTGGTGATAGATCCTTTTTGCAGTGTTTACAACCACATTTTTGCTTTTTCCCTTAAAGAGAAAGGGAACAACCTAAGCTTAATGACATTTTGGAGGCACCATTAAGCTTCAGTGCATCACAATACTCCAAAAACATCAATAGATGCAAAATTGGGTCTTCAAACAATAACCTTCCAAAATGATTTTAATGCACCATAGAGGAAGAGAAGGCTTAAACTCAAAGTCGTTATCTTCAATGTTGGACTTAATGATGCCTGAACTAATTACCTAAGAAATTAGTGTGGTAAAGTTCTTCAAAGACCTTATGTTCTCTATATTAATCTTTTCTTCTTTAGTTTCTATTTACCTAAAAAAATCTTCTTCTCATATATAAGGTTCTTTTAATCTTAGGATCAAGTTTGGCAATATTCCCTAAAATCGTTTGACTTGCAAATATAAGAAATCAACTTCAAAAGAGAAAAAGTAAAGAAAATTTAATAAAAAATGATACAAAAGAATAAAACAAAACAAAAATTCCTAGTTTAATCATATTACCAATAAATTAATATTAACTAATCTATTTCCCATCGGTGTCAAAAACTTGATTGTGTTGTTTTACTCTAAGTGCACAACATAATTATAAATAGCACAAGTGAGTATAGGTTGATTCAATAGAGAATAGGGTTACTACTGATTATCACAAATGTAACTATCTAGCTATCTATTACGATTAACTAAAAAGGGGGAAAAAATCACTCATAATACTAAACATAAAGTAAAAAATTAATAATAAAGGTAATCTATAGATAAATTAGTTTCTTAGACCAGTAAGGGTTCTTAAGGTATAATTATATTCCCTCTTGGACATATAACCCTTATCCTTGTATTAGTTAACTAAAATCTCTTTCAAATCAAGATAGCATAAGAATGTATTAACTCACTATGCAAACTCTCTTAATAAAATTTATCCTAACTTAGGAAGATCTTGCGATTTTCTTTCGAATAGCTCACAGTTAATTCTCTTTACCTACATTATGATCTACCATACATCTCATCTCTTGAATCTTGATGGATGAATCAAATAATTGATTTTTTCACTTTCACTCCTTTAATTCAATCAATCATTAAAAAATGGATAAATCATAAGAAATTAGATCTTCATTAAACCGAAAGGATTATCAAATATATTACATCCTAGGCTTCATCATAATTAAATCCATAAGCTATTTAGTTCATAATCAGACAAATAATAACAACTATAAGGCAAGAAATAAAACAAGGGTAAGACATCATTGTCATGAGTTTTGAATCTTGAATCTTTAAAGGATATTTGCTGAAATCTTGTCTTTCTTCGCATATTATCTTGTTCTTGATCAATAACCATTGTAGAATGGCTTCCAATTGGCTTTCCAGCGTTTCCGACTCTTAGTCAAAAAGCTCCCTTTTCTTTTCTTATCCCTTTCTTTAATTTTGAAGCCATAATATTTAATGAGCTACCCGACTCTAACACACGACCATAACATGGGTACGTGTTGCATGTCATGTATCAACACAGGGATGTGTATGGCTGCGAAGGAGAAGCAAAAGCTGCCACATTGGAGCACTACCTTAATATGACGGCACGTAGGTGTCATATTGTTGAATCCTTCTTCAATTCTTCCAAGTCTACTCTAATTTGACTCAATTCTTCTCCAAATTTGTTTCTTTTCTTGGAGAGGTAGAAATATGATCTAAAATGAAAAATCTTCTCATTTTAAGTAAGTTTAAAACACATGCAATATGCTATAAAAATAATACTAAAATAATGTATGTGACGACCTTTTGTTATTTGTTTATGCTAATGCTATTTTAATTTGAACTCTCTCTAATACTCTCAACGAATTTGATTCATTCTCTGGTTTTTCTATGATTGCAAACAAATCTTCAATATATTTATCTGTCCGTAGCCCCTGCCTAAAATTATGATGGTTTTAGTATGGATGTCTACCAATAAGGTATTTAGGATTGTCATTGATGACTTCAAGGCTCAGATTATATGATTTTTATTCACCAAGTGGAGAAAAGGATAAATTTATGGATAGTTAAATTTTCGTCTCATGCAAGACGGCTGTCACATTTTCCAGTCATCTTATCTTTTATTGTCATCAAGTAACTGGTAAACATATGGAGAATGTATTGGAATACTTTATATGAACCTCAGCTAGTGAAATTGTAGCTAAAGCAAAGGCTAAATGAAAGGACTTCAGCAAACTTAAGAGAGAGGGAAGACTAGGGATAATCCATATCAGGTTGGCAAATAAATTGTTCCTAAAAAAGAGAAAATACCCAAACATTTTGGTTCAAGTGACTGCATTCTAAATAGCTTGCGGACAAAAGCTACGGACATTTAAAACCTAGTTCCAGGATCTCTTGATCATGGATAAAGATGTTGAAAATCAGAGATAAGCTTGACCTTCAACAAATATTAGAAAATAGGAAATGGATAGAACACCTTCATTCAATTGGCACAATTTGGAATCTCTTAAAAGAAAAATCTTCTGTAATATGTTTATCATATCAGGACTCCTATATAACTCGCGCCTCTTATCTTGAAAATTTAATGCACCTTTATAATGTCAGATGGAAATCCACCCTAGCCTAGGCATCATTCACCATCAAACCTTAACCTGCAGTTTACATCTAAAAGTTTCCCAAGTTGTGCATGGTATTAGGAAGGAGGAGAGCAACAGAGCCTTCAAGTTAAAGCATAAAACTGCTCCAGCATTGTTAAACTAGATTATCAAATGGATGGGAGAAGGTTGAATGGCCAACGGAATTAAGAGTTGCCTGTATCGTTAAGTAACCACTAAGTAGAACCTATGAATAACCCCAATCAATTCACCTCACAGCTGGTCGCCTTTTGGCTTATCAATTACCAACTCCATTTCCTTTATTAAGCTTTAGGTAGTGCCAAGGAGCAAGCTCCTGTTTCTTGCTCACTGGTCTTCCCTTGGGACTCTAGATAAGCAGGGACTTCTAATCAGAAGTCCCTTCCCTGCTTGAGCTGTATCTTTCAAGCATGTTCTTGTTTGTGATGCACTCTCTTCTTCTTTTCTTTTTTGGTTATAATAAAGCTTATTACTTGCTAGAAAATTAAAGCTGTAATATCCAAATAAACAACTACACACGATTCCACCGGAGTTATACTATGTTGGGTCATACATCATTCGCTAATACATTGGAAATACTTTCTAGTTCCTAAAATACCCATCATTAATAGAGAACCATCTACTTTGTCAACTTTTAGCTTCTTGTGGCCTAAGTTTACATGATTTATGCTCACTAAAATCAGTTTTTGGCATATCTCCAACAAAAACAGAAGATTATATAGTTTTAAGTTTAATGGAATTCCCTGCTGATGCACTTATTTAAATGACAGTGTCATCTCAATCCTGGTCTCCGACTTCTTGCACTACATCTGCAGCCAAACTAAAGCTCGAGCACAAGGCCGATAGGACAGTGATCACTACCAAGGATGTCAGGAAGAATGTACGAGTCATGAACATAGTCTGCTATGGATTCGGATGCAAGAAAGTAATCAAGTCGCCAGCCTGTTAAAAATTTTTGTACTGATTTAAGACTGAAAATGATTCTCAAACTACAGGTACGGTAAATGTTTAAAATTTTTGAATTAAATAAGATTGAAAATGATTCTAAAACTCCAGGTACAGTAAAATATTAAGAATCGACCTTTATAGTTGACAAGAATTAGGTAAACAATGTATTTAACTTCTAAGGCATCCTATACTTTCTTGGGAATTAAGGATCATGCAATAAAATGCATTCTCAAAATATTTCATACTAGACTGCAGTATTCTTGTGATGTTACTTTTCAATTATCTCTTAAGTAGGTGGTTCAAAAATCTGAGGATGCATATTATAAAATAAATTACGTTAAGGAATTTATTGGATTAGATACCTTTGTTAGTTTTGCGTAGTCCGTGCCGGTAGGACCAATATGTATAACCAACAACATTGGGGTGTTGTCTTCTGAATGTATCCACAAATCCCCTTGACAAGAAGTTTGCTCCAAATGATTGTCTTTCTTCATCTGTAAACCCAGCACTTCTTCTGTTTCCCTAGAATATAATGTCAAATACATAAATTTCAGATTTGTTTGCTGCACTGACGGTGAGTAGAGTGCCCTCTCATTCATATATTTAAGTATTTGTAGACATCCCCAGAGGTTACTGCTTAATGGAACAAATAAAGATACTATTATCCCTAACTACTTATTTTGCTCCTGTATTCAACATAGCAAAGCACTATAAGGAATTGGAATAAACAGTTTGTTTCTGCGCTCATTCCCTCATTTCTCCTAATGCTCAAAAAGGAAGATGGTATTCATATATACTATCACAACAACTATAGTTGACAAATATAGCACCTTAAGTTATTATATATGTCGCACAATACAAAATTTGTCTAAAATCTAAAATCTAAAATCCACCCCTAACAATTCTAAAGAGGCCGGAAAACATGCCCCCCATCATTTTACAAGCTGCATTACATTTATGTCAACGTAAAGTGGATAGAGAAATATCTATCCACCTAGAGTGGGATATTGCAATCTCTACTTAACAAATGCAAAGAACAACTAAGAAAATGACATTCTTTAACCAACACTTTGACAAAAATTCCCAAATGCAAAGCTAGCAAATTAGAAGATGCTATCTGATACTGGCAAAGAAGGTCAAAGTGACTAAAAAGTGGCCAACCAATACAAACCCATAAAATTAAAATCCTTTCTCTTATTGCTCTGTTAGAAAATGTAGATAAAAACCTAATCCTCCCACGATGGCATATAGCAAATCCAAAATGACAAGTAAATGAACTCTTGATGGTATTATGGCATCTCAGAATATCAGTTATTTCAATCATGCACAACACTAAACTGAAAATGGCTTACTGCAGGATTGTAAATGTCTATCTCCTGATGAGCACAATTCAGATCACCACTCAAAATGACAGGCTTTGTCTTTTCCAACTCCTGCATAGTCCACACGAAGTGCAAAAGGGAGTAAGTTCCTACCAGACATGGTGCATCACTGTCATATCTAATTAACAAATAATATCTGGCACATATAATATAAACACTACAAATAAGTCGAAATGAATGTTTCTATATTAAAGGGGAAAAGGGGAGATAAAGGAGCTATAGAACTTCTGTTGTAGTAGACTATAATAGCAATTCGTGAAGAGGCTATTCAGTTTCACTTCTACTTTTTTATTGTGATTCTTTTTTCGTTCTCCCTATTTTATTTTATCTACTTTTAACAAAAAGAAAGACACGTTTGATTGTTAATATCACTGTAACTATACTTTTATTAATGATAACAATTAAACATTAAATAAAAATTAGGGATAAATTGATTTTATTAATAAATTATTTACTATTTTAATTTCATATTTATATTTTATTAAAAAATAAATAAATAAGTAAAAATTTACTAAAATTGTTATTCTTTAGAATTAAATGTTTGATATTTAAAATTTTCATAAATAAATATATTTACAAGTATTTTAAGATATTTTAAGTTAGATATATGTATTAAATCATTATCAAATTCGAAAAGAATTTTAAAATATTTTTCTTAAATTTTAAATTAATTTTAATTTTAAGATTAAATTAAATTAAATATATAAATTATATTATTCATAATTATTATAGATAAATAGTATATATTTAGTTAATAGTAAAATAATATTATACCAAAACTAATTTCTATGATTTTTATAAGATATGAAAATAAGAAAAAAAACCAAAAATAAAAATTAGAAACTCAACAAAACAAGTATTTTACTAAGTTTGAAACAAAAATAGAGCATCATAAATAGTAGTGGAACCAAACACGTCTTAGAATGAAATAAAATTTAGATGTAAGGACATTATTGTCAAAGAACTTCCCAAACTTCCTAAAATAAATATTTTTTAAATCATTATTCTCCAAACATGAAATTACAACTTTTCAAGAGAATATTTTTTACTTGTTTGAATTTTTCCCGTTCTCTACAAGTACATCAACAATCAAGATTTTGTTAATCTTAAAACTATATTGATTATGATAAAATATTTCAAAACTCCAGTCCATCATATTAAAATCAATCAGTCAACATGAGTAACAAATAGAAAGTTGAAAGACAATCACGCAAATTTTTTTTAAAAAAAAATGTTTTCCTTACTAGAAAAGGGAAGTACTTTTTGGTTTGTCTTTATTTGTTTTAAGATTTAAATCTATTATAGAATAATAAGAATCATATCTGGGTAGGATTCAACTTCTGTTTGGGTATTTTTGAATTAAGAGTCCTAATTTAAGTACAATTAGGATCAAGAGGACAAAATGATTCCATTTTGAAAGGAAGAGGAGAGATTTTTTAGGCTAAAAATTTGTAGAAGTATAATGCTTTCTTATCTAAAAGTGATTCTTAGAATCCAAAGGTGAATCTAAACATAAGTATGATGCTTAATTGTTTATACACCCAATAAGTAATTTCTAGGGTTATTAGTATAAAGTTAGTAAATCTTTATGCAACCAATTTTTAAAATTTTCTTTTTCATCAATTTTAATAAAGAAACATTCATAACACTTATATTTTACCTCTTTTTGCAAACAGTCTTCTTATTCCAATTCTCAAGTAGTGTGGAAGCTGTTTTCTACTCATCCTACATCAATTTGGCATTAGAGCTGGAATTGAGCATCGGCAACATGTGGCGGGAGGACATATAAAGGACTGCTCATCGACCAAGAGTAAGATGTACTGATTTTACAAATTCTGGAAATACTGGATAGCCTTGATACTCATTTTCAAGGTAGCACAAACCCTATAAGAATCTAATTGGCCATAACACTGAACTAGTAAAGATGGGAATGATTCTAACAACATGGCTGAAGTTAATGAAGGACAATAAAATAAGAAAAGTTGGGGGCAAGGAAATCAATTTGTCATGCTAGAGAGGATGGATAATAACTTTTAGTTGTCAACTCTCGTTAAGTTGAGGAGCATGATGAGAAAAAAAAAGAGAAAGAATTAGTGTTCCTTACTTATCTTGACTTTTCCTTACTGGTTTAGGACTTGGGTCTATTAGAGAATAATAAGTATCCATATTAGAGTAAGATTTAATATCTATTTTGGTATTTTGAGTTAGATTCCTTATTTAATTAGGATTACAATCAAGAAGACAAAGTATGTATATAGGACTAAATGTTTCAATAATGAGGAGACGAGAGACGTTTTAGGTTACAAGTTTGTGAAAGTGCGATGCTTTTTCATCTAAAAGTTATTCTTAGATTTTAGGCATTATTCCTAAATATTGGGCATGATGCGTTGTTCTTTATGAGCCCTAGAATAGGAATCGCTAGTGTGAAGCTAGTAAACCTTTGTGCAGTCTACTTCTTAAGTATTCCTTTTCGCTAATATTAAAAAGAAACATCAATATCTATTACATTTATCACATTTCTTACCCTTTCTACATGTGATAATCATCTGATTGCAATTTTCAAGTAACATAGTAGACGTTATCTATCTACCCTACATTGGTATCTATGCTTGGATTCAACAATAGCAACATGTGGTGGAAAGGCGTATAAAACACTATTCAACAATCAAAAGTAAAAAAATTGATTTTATGACGTTCGTTTTTGAGGTGGTAAAATAGATGATTTAATATGAATGCGGTATCAGGAAACATGGTAAAGTAACTGAATTTGCATTCAAAGAAACACCCATATCCCTACAAAGTCGTGAATGATAGCCCCATATTGGCTACTCAGAGTTGGTCAAATTGTGAGTCTATGAAAATTTTATTTGGTATGATGTTATTCCTAAAAAAGTTATCTCACATTTTACTTAATCGGTCCTAGCTTTATGACCATGATGTGTAGCATTTTGGAAAAGCTAACACCTACCATATTTCATTTCATAGAAAGAAGATAATTTTGAAACTTATAAAAGGGGACAAGGTCCAGAAGCAAAGAGAAAGTAACAAGATGCCATAAATACCAAGAAAAACCCGCTTAATATCCTCAAAGAGGAAAAGATTAAACCTGTCAACAGGGAGAATGGAATTGTGATTGCAATGGCAGTGAGGCAAGTAACAAAAACAGAACTTAAGGCACCCTTACAATACCAAAACACATGTCAACTGCTGGCTGAGTTTTCAAACCTTACACTTGATGATTTACCAGGTGAATTACCTTCTTTATGAGACATTAAGCATGCTACTGACTTGGTACCTAGATCTACTCTACCAAATCTTCCAACGTGTCTTAAATCCTATCGAAAATGAAGAGATGAAGAGACAAGTAAAAGTTGATAAATGTGACTGTCAAGTGATGAACACTATCAAAGGTAATTAGGTTTCCAATCCCTTCACTTGATGACATAAATTGGAATCACATATTTTCAAAGATAGACTTACGAAGTGGGTACCCTCGAATTAAAACTGGACTTAGGAATGAATGAAAAACGACTTTCAAGACTAAATCGGGACTTTATGAATGATTGATATGCCGTTTGGACTCACAAATACAGTTGACACTTTTATGAGAGAGATGAATGAATCGAACATTTTTAGGCAGATTTTTTAATGCATATTTTGATAATATACTAATATATTAAAAGAGTACAGAAGATCATCTATTACATCTTTAACAAGTGTTGAGAGTTTTGAGGTAAGAGATACCTTTTATCAACTTAAACAAGCGTTCATGCAACCAAGTACTGTATTTTTAGCTGTTGTTTTGCCCTACTAAAGAGTGGAGAAGGATCCTGAGAAGATTAAGGCCATCCCTAATTGGCCTATTTCAAAGGATATGCATGACAGAGTTTTCATGGCCTAGTGACATTCTATAAGTGATTCTTTCATAATTTCAACATCATATTGGCACCCAAAACTGATTGTATGAAGAAGGGGTAGTTTAAATGGTCAAAGACAGCAAAGCCTTTGAAGAAAACAAGAAAAAGGATGATCGAATCTCTTGTTTTGCAGCTTCTAAATTTTTCTAAAGTATTTGAAATTGCTTAAGATGCATCTCACGTCGGAATTGGAGATATACTCAAGCAAGAAGGACACCCAACTGCTTACTTTAGTGAGAAGTTAAGTGAATAGAAACAACAATGTTCGACCTATGACAAGGAATTTTAAGCAATGATACATTTTCTTTATAATTGACATTATTATATCTTATACAAAGAGTTTATTCTATATTTGGATTATGAATCTCTTAAATTCTTCAAGTTTCAAAAGAACTTGAACAAAAGACATGCCTTAAAAAGGGAATTTTTGGAGTGATTTAAATTGTTATTAAACAATGGGCAAGAGTTGAGAATAAGGCAATAGGTGCATTGAATAGAAAGAGCCATTTGCTTAGCACTTTGGCCATAAAAATTGTAGGTTTGAACAACTAAAAAGAGAGTGGGTTTTAGACCAAGATTTTGGGATAATTATTTGAACGATGCAACTGGACACTTCCCTTTTGTGATATATGATGACTAGCTTTTTATTGATAATCATACTCGCTTATGTTGGGTCTATTTGCTACATGAAAAATCTGAAGTTAATCAAATCTTTCAAGATTTCTACACCATGGTTGAAACTCAATTTCACACATGCATTGGTATAGTTCACTCGGACAATGGTACCGAGTATTTTAATGAAACCCTTGGAAAATTTCTTAAGTCCAAAGGCATAGTCCACCAATCTACATGAGTTAACACTCCTCAACAAAATGATATTGCCAAGAGAAAAAATAAACATTTGCTAGAAGTCTCTCGATCCATTATGTTTGCAATGAATGTACCAAAATATCTTTGGGTTGAGGCTGTTTTGACTGCATCATACTTAAGTAATCAAATGCCTAGCCGTATTCTGAATTATGCTATACCCTTAGATATGTTTAAACAATATTTTCCTAAAAATAGACTTCACTCTACTCTTCCTCTTCGGGTATTTGGGTGTACTGTTTATATCCACAATTATAATAAGGGAAACTCCAAACTAAATCCAAGAGCTGAAAAAGCTGTTTTTTTTTGTGGGTATGCTCCTAGTTAACGGGGTTATAAGTGCTACAATCCTTTAAATCGAAAAATAGTTGTCTCCATGGATGTCACATTCCTAGAACATAAAAAAATTCTCCCTCAAGGAGAGAATTCTATGGAAGTAGAAAATTTTTGGGTCACTACTCCTAAACCCCTACCCACTGTCATTATTGATCATAATATAATTCGTGATAATGAGGCCAAAGATACTATTTCTAATATGTCCATGCCTGAAAATCTCGTTTCAACCACAGGCGGAGAAATACTACTATCTGTTCCTAATACTATCTGTTCCTAAGGAACAAAATAATGAGCTTCGTATTTATACTAAGAGAAAGACTCAATTGAGAAGTAGAGAACAACCTACAATGCATAGCCTTTCAAATCCCTTGGAGAATGAACCTGGGAACAATTCAGTTTCAAGTAACCCTACTGCTACTTTACCTCTTCTTGTACCAAGTAATGATCAATCTTTACCTATTGACCCATAACATACCAGTGATTTTTCTATTGAACTTTAAAAGGGAAAAGGGCTTGCACCAATCATCCTATATCAAAGTAACTATCTTATGGGAAACTATCACACACACATGAATCATTTATCTCTAAAATCACGAACATGTTTGTGCCAAGAAACATTCAAGAAGCACTTCAAGATCCAGATTGGAAATCAGCTGTCATGGACGAAGTAAATGCACTTGAGAAGAATAAAACTTGGGAACTTGTGAATGTTCCTAGAGATAAAAAGCTGGTAGGTTGCAGATGGCTATTTACCGTTAAGTCTAAAGTTGATGGTAGTGTACAAAGACTAAAGGGGTTCACTCAGACATATGGTATTGACTACCATGAGACATTTGCTCCTATTGCAAAGGTAAATACAATTCGGGTACTGCTATCCTTGGCTGTGAATTTTGAGTGGACTTCACATCAACTAGATGTAAAAAATGCATTTCTTAATGGAGACCTAGAAGAAGACGTATTTATGAGCCTACCTCCAGGATTTGAGGATACCTATGGGAGAAATAAGGTGTGCAAACTAAAGAAATCATTATATGGCCTAAAACAGTCCCCTAAAACATGGTTTGATAGATTTGGAAGGGTTGTGAAGGGTTACAGCTATTGTCAAAGTCAGGCTGATCATACAATGTTTTACAAACGGTCCAAGACAAGTATGCTAGCTATTCTTATTGTTTATGTAGATGACATTATCATAACAGGAGATGATGTATCTGAAATAGTAGAGTTGAAGAAGAGATTAGCGAAAGAATTTGAGATTAAAGATCTCGGACCCCTTAAATACTTCCTTGGAATGGAGTTTGCTAGATCTAAGGATGGAATATTTGTAAACCAAAGG
>JANSVA010000004.1:26763921-26792429 GCA_025504915.1 Erythroxylum reticulatum | reverse complement strand
TACATAGCTTTCTTTCTTCTTGTATGAACCCTCCTTTTAATTAATATATATGTTACTTTCTCCAAAAAAAAAAGTTTTGATATGGAGATTTGGTCTCAGTCCAAACCTTACCAGATTGTTTAGGATCCTCTTCTCAATTTTTTGGTATGGTTATGAACCTGAATAAGAGTCATTTCTTTGTCTCTCCAGATCTGGACCAATTGGCCCATCAAATTGAAAGCTTGTCTGGTCTTAAACAAGGGCACCTCCCCATTTGATAGCTGGGTCTTCCTATTATAACTGGTCAGTTGTCTAGGAGGGATAATCTTTCTTTGTTGGATAAAATTGATTTTAGAGTTAACAAATGGGCCCATAAAGCTCTTTCTTATATTGGTAGAATGCAATTAGTTATTTTGATCCTGTCTACCTTTCAAGTTTATTGGTTTAGTATCTTCATTCTCCCTTATTCCATTATTAAGGAAATAGAGAAAAAACTTAGAAATTTTTTGTAGTCGAGGAAGGTGGAGACAAAAGCTCAAGCAAAGGTCAAGTGGAATGATGTTTGTAGGTCTACAAAAGAGGGACGCCTAGGTATTCCTCATCTGTCTACTTGGAATAAAGTGTTGATAGATAAAAGAATTTGGGTTCTTTTTTATTGATAGGGAAGTTTTGTGGGTTAAGTAGGTTCACACAATTATTCTAAAAAGAAAAAATTTCTAGAATATCTTACCTGCCAATGGAAGTTGGTGGAGTTGGAGGAACATTTTATCTATTAGAGACGAAATTGGGAACCAATTTCGATTTATAATAGGCAATGGTAACTCTACTTTTTTATGGCAAGATCCTTGACCTCCAAGAGGTATCCTGATGGCTCACTCTACTCCTAGATTGATCAATGGGTCTGATCTTCCCATAAATGCTAGAGTATTGAAAGTAATTTGGAACAATGAATGATGTTGGCAAGATACAAATGTGGGGACTATTAGCAACCTAAAACCTCTACATTATAATCCAGATTCTTCATGAGAGGATAGTTTAGAATGGCTAGCAAGCCCTTCTAAGCAGTATACTAATGCTTCAACATACACTCTCATGAGACTAACAATCCAGACGGTTCCTTGGTATCCATTAGTTTGGCATAAGGGGAATAGTCCTAGGTGTTCTTTCATCCTATAGATGGCCTTTCTAAACAAATTGCAAACTAGGGATAAATTAATGTACCTCCATACCCCAAACCGATGCTCTTTGTGTGTTTTGGACTCAAAGACTATCAAACTTTTTATTTTTTGAGTGCCCTTTCTAAAAAATCGTATGGGTAAACACTCTCAACCATTTCCAAATTAGCCATCCTCAACATACTGATCTCCAATCCATATTATTATGGGTTAACCACCCTCCAGGCACTGTAACATAAATACCTTCATCATTATCCTTTCTATAGTTGTGTATAACGTGTGGTAGATGCCAAACTTTGCATATAGGAATTTGATTCGGGTAAGGACTCTTAAGGGGATGGATTGGTGTAATGCTTATTGTGGTTGGGTATGGCTTTGTATGCTGGAAGTTGGTTCTGTTATGGCAAGTGTGATTGATGTCATGCTTTGTCCTGTTATTGTGTTATTATTGAGGACTGTATTTATAGGGCTCCTATTGCTCTTTTGTAAGTTAGAATTTTGATTTGGACCAGAGATTGAAGTATGGACAATCTCAAGCTGTACATACCTTCTAATTATTTATATACCTTCTGAATTACCAAAAAAAAATCAATATATTTTTACCATGTGATATTTGTTATGCTCTCATACTTTATTTGAATAGAGAAATTGAATCAAGATATTTATGTTAAGTTGTACAATAAGAGTTGATACCCTAATGTACTTACAAATATTAGGTTAATAAGTAATTAAAGAGAGATCTTAACTATGAGATAATTATCCTTATGATTGCTTTAAATTCAATTGAGTAGTTAGGAATAGTTTTAAAAAATCAGGAGATTACAACTCAATTTATCTATTTCAATTAGGATTACTTGATTAGATCTCAATATAGGGTAATCAAAACCTTTAAATATCTAGGATCAAGCATAGTTGAATTCACAAGTTGAATGGAAGATAAAACAAGGGTAGAATAATCCCAAAGTTTCCATCATTAAGTAACTTCAATTTCATTGTTGTCTTACTTGTTCAGTCGTCAAGTTGTGTTAGTTTACTGTTTTCAATTAATTCAAAGTGTAATTCAAATGTTTAGGTGACTATGCTTAATCTGTGCGGGAATGATGTCAGATGTATTACAATTTACGATTCGTATACTGTTGTCAGCGAATGCAATTTAGCATCTTATCCAATTTAAAATCTTTGGACTTGAGTTTAATAAAATTTTCTTATGTGATTTTAGGTCTATGAACATAAGAATCTCATAATTTTTGACATCACCAAACATGAAATAGAAATTCAAAGTGCAAAGCGGCAAGAAGCTATAGATAAAACAATGGTAGAAGAAGGAAATCAAGGGGGAAACCAAAGGACCCTTATGGATTTCATAAGGATAGGTTTTAATGTGAATCAATAGGGCATCACAAGACCTCCCGTTATAGCTAACAACTTTAAGATAACGCTAGCCTTATTAAATATGTTATAAACTAATGTGCACCTTTATAGATTGGCTAATGAACCTAATGCACACTTGGCAAACTTCTTGGAGATATGGGACATGTTTAGATATGATGGGTTACTGATGTTGCAAATATGAGGTTGTTCCTTTTTACACTAAAGGATCTAGCTAAGGTAAGGTTTAACTCTCTTAACCTATAGAATATCACAACTTTGGAGCAATTGATACAAACCATTTTGGGAAAGTATCTTTTATTGACGAAGACAACAAGAATCTTTAAACAGATAAAAAATTTCCAACAAAGTGATGGAGAGTTATATGAAGCTTGGGAGCAATTTAAAGAATTACAAAAGAGCTATCCACATCACAACTTATTAAAGGAATTTTGGTTTCAAACATTCTATAATGGAGTTAATATACATACAATAGCGACTATAGATGCAACAATAAGTGGATTCTTCGATGAGAAAGATAAATCAAGCCACACATGACTTATTAGAAGAAATGGCGAATAATAGCTACATGTGAACAATAGAGAGGGACAAGCAACAAAATTTTAAAGAGCATAAGGAAGTGATGACTACAAACTTTATGACAACTTTGCAAGCTTAGGTGTCAATCCTTACTAAGCAATTGAGCAACTTGCAGACCTCTTCTTCCAATCCAATGAAGGCAATACAATATGGATGTGAGTTTTGTGGGCAAGAAAGTCGTATGACAACTTATTGTTTTTTTAATTGATAACAATGGTATAGAACAAGTGAATTTCATAGGAGCTTAATAAAGAGGAGGTAACAATCGACACTCTAAATAATCCTAGGTGGAAGAATAACCTAAATTTTTCAGCAGCATAAGCTTGGATCCTTATAGTTAAAGATAGACAATTAAATGGACATGCTAAGCCTAAGTTCAATAGCCATGATGAAAATCAAAAGAAGCCACATTTTATCAAATAGTGAAGAACCACTCCTCTTCCATTCATAACTTTGAGGTTCAAGTTGGGCAACTTACCTATGCATTTTTAGCAAGGAATGTGGGGAGTCTCCCAAGTAATATGGAAGCCAATCTAAGGGATCAAATGAAGGATATTAAACTAAAAAGTGGAAAGAAGTTAGAAGAACCAAAAGAGAAGGAAGTCATCCCCCATAAAGAAGGAAGCCAAGAAAAAAAAGGATAAAAATGAATAGAAACCTTATATGCCACCACCACTATATACTCTAAAAATCCCATTCCTATAAAGGTTGAAGAACACCTAAGTGGATGCATAATTGACCAAATTCTTAGAAAAGTTGAAGAAGTTGTAGATCGACTTATCCTTTATAGAGGCTATCGAGAACATGCCTAAGTATTAAAAATCCCTTAAGGATGTCTTAACCAACAAGTGTACTTGAGAGGAAAATCAAACTGCGTTATTGATGGAGAGTTAGGGCTCTATAATTACCAGTCATATGCTATCAAACTTGAAAAAACAGGGAGTTTCATTGTTCCTTGTATAGTTAGTAATCTTGAATTTTCCAAATGTTTATGTGACTTAAAGGCTAGCATTAACTTAATGCATTTGTCCATTTTTAGGAAATTGGGATTGGAAATCATGAAGCTAACATCTATACTTATCTAGTAGGCATACCAATTGTTCTAAAAGCCATTTGAAGTAGTGGAGGATGTATTAGTCAAGATGGACAAGTTTATCATCCCGATAGACTTCGTTATTTTAAATTTTAAGGAAGATCAAAATTGTCTGTTGATTCTTGGGAGGCCATTTATGAACACCAAAAGAGCATTGATTGATGTGCATCAAGATTGGTGATGAGCAAGTGGAGTTTAGTATAAGGAAAACATTGAAGAATCCAGTGGAGGGGAGTGCCCGCATGAAAATTGATATGGTTGTTGAATGTGTAAATGAGAAAAGAGGAAGTTAATAAAGAAGTTGATAATTATATGGATAAGAAAAATGAATAAGTGGAAGAGGAGTTAGGCGAGATGTCAAAATACAAACTATTAGTGCAAACTGAAACAATTGAAACACCCACTCACCTTTTACTGAGAGACCACCTACCTTGGAGTTGAAGCCCTTACTCAAACACCTTAGGCATATATTTCTAGTTGAGGACCATACACTACCTATTATCATCTTAAACTAGTTATATTCAAAACAAGAGAAGAAGGTGGTGGAGATCAACAAGAAAAAAATGTAAGCCATGAGATGGAATTTCTTAGATATAAGAGGAATAAGTCCTAGTGTAGTGATGCATAGGATTAATGTTTAAAAGGGATGTAAGAAAGTGAGGGAGAGACAAAGGAGATTGAATCCGAACATGAAAGAGGGGGTGAAAAAAGAAGTGGTGAAGCTTTTGGATGTAGGAATTATTTACCTCATCTCAAATAGTGAATAGGTGAGCCTAATATAGTGTGTACCAAAGAAAGGAGGTATGACGGTGATAGAGAATGACAAAAGGAGAGTTAATTTCTACTAGAACTTTCATGTGATGGGGGTTATGAATTGAATATTGATGTGTCAAATTTCTATTGAGCTTGCAAGCCTTTATATTTTGATTTTGGTTACAATCTTACATTTTAATCCAAATTTGAATGGATTGAGTGAAAATGATGTAAATGTTGCATAAATTTTGAATGGATAATTTGTGAATTTTGCATGAAAAACAAGAAAACTTATGCATGAAAGAATGAAAGATGGCGTGACTGTATTTTGTGAATGTTACATGAAAAACAAAAAAATATTACAACAAAATTGATATAGCATCATAACACTACTCAAAATAAACTAGACCTACAACTGTAGCAATGGTGAGTCTAGGTCGTTCCCATAAAGAGTGCGCGTAAAGCTTTTTAAATGAAAATAATTGGTGTTTAGGTTTAAAGGGGTGTTGGTTAATTTTCTAATAAGAATAAAATGAAACTAAACTAAAGACAAATTAAAGATAACATACAAAAAAGATGAAATTGTTAGGGACCTAATTCTTTAGTTCAATCTTAGCATACACCTAATTAAACATATTTCATTGAATTATTGTTCTTATACCTCTCCTAGAAACTATTAATCGTAGATTAACAACAAGCTCTATTAATGTAACATACCACTCTCATAGAGCATACCTAGCATACTAGAGTATATCCGAGCACATACCCTACGGGAATGGTGTATTGGAGCATATTACATTGTCTTAATTATGACATCACATATATCACAAGATTCTCAAAGATCGAACTTTCCCATTCCACTAACAAATGTAAACATACATTGTCATTACAATTCATAACTCATGTATATACATTCATAATATACGATAGTCTACAACTTCATACAAAGTGTGCTACATGAAATGTGGTGCTAAACCAAAATATCCTAAATGGACTCATCAGTGTTAGCTAACCAAACCTTTGAGCCATATTGTCCCCAAAACGTAGGTACTATATCTCTACTTTATCAACTCAAGAGCTAGAAATCCTTTAGACCTAACAAACAATGTTGCAAATTTGATGAGTGTGCGAACTCAGTGAGTGAACGATCATTGATGTGCTGACTCATGTCAAAACATAATAGCAATTATAAAGTCCAATTCATCAAACGTAACATGTAATATAGTAATTCATACCACATCACATTCTTAAGATTTAGATAATTCAATATTTCACCTCAGTTTAATAAGGCATGTCAATTCAATCATTCAATAGGGCATATCAATTTGATCATTTAATATACACATGAATGTATATGCAAATGCACATATGACTCTACTTCATTTTCACTTTGTCATGACCGAGCGCCTATACTATCTCGTACCCATCATAAATATCGAGCTCATTTCTGTCTCGTATCTATTGAGGATACCATGCTCATTGCACCTAAGCCTGAGGCTCTTTATCATATTTCTTAGCTTAACGCTCTTTTTCACACGTTGGCTACTCCAGTTATAACTCCTTTATCTGTTCATGCATTTCAATGTAATGAGATGCAACATTTTACAAATTATACATTCAATATTCCTCATTTGATGCACATAAGTTATATATCGCTTCCTTTGGATCTAAGTCCGGTATTCGTATTCCAGTTATTCACACATTCCACATTTCAGAAAGGACTTCCAATACATTCCCAAATATCAAGTCCTCGGACTATCAATGTCCGAAATCATCACATTCATATAAATAAGAATTCAATAATTAAAAGTTGATCAAAATAATTCATTCATAGTGAGAAACATCTAGGTTAACTCACTACAGATATAATTCAAACGTAAGCACACATATAATTGAGTTTATACATCTAGGTTGACTCACAGTATACTCTAATAAGCTACTACCTTGATGATCTAGCTGGTTGCTGACGATCGACTTGAGTGTCTATAGTTATGCAACACACATATATTTCACACATCATTAAGTTATTCATTCAAATGAATATACAGTCATGCACATGTATATGTGTCATATTCCATGCATCCTCAATTGATGTTTCGGGTATGTAACTTTATGCAAAGATCTTAATCCATTCCTAATCCATCCATCGTACATTTATCTAAATTCCCATTCATACTACCTTCATGGTCTTCAATATTCATTTACGCATTTAGGTTCATCTTAGCCCTAATTAACTCTAAAGACACCCTAATTATAGTGACTTATTATCATTTGTTTCAATAATTACACAAAACTAAGCTCATCATTCCAAGGAATTGCCCAGATTGTAGGGGACCTTCCCATGATAATGACAGAAGCTAAACATCTGGGCCATGATCATGCACTGAGGGTTATGATCATGATAGAACCTAAAATGACTAGGACACCATCGTTTACTTGAGGGCCACGATCATGCCCTGCATTCTTCCCTCACTCTTCCACAAATTCATCAACCCTAAAGAAATATCAAACACTTCCTACTTTCCACAATTCATACCTTCATATGCAAGTTCAATTTATGCAATTTGAACTACCATATTAGCTACATAAATCTCCTCAAAACCCTACTTATTTGGTTATTTACCTCATATCATTATACATGTAACCCGAACTTTGTCAAATTCAAGAACACTTTAATAACATCCCTCTTTAATATAACCTTACCCTTATTTATACTTCAAATCTCTACTTAAACCACCCATATAATCCACTATTTTCCAATATCAAAGGAAAAATAGAAACCCTCCATTCATCCATCAAATTCCAGTGCAACTTCATCATCAATACTATATGCAATACATCCCAATTCATTCATCATAAATGTTATGCTAAAATATATCACAATAGGGCAAGAAATCACTTACTTATTTAGCACAAAGCTTCCTCAATTACCAAGCTAACCTAACCTTCCAAGCTTGCAAACATAAAGCATATTCCAAGAACAAGATGAAAAAAATAAAGGGACTTCAATAACAAGATAAAGACAACTAGATTTTGGAGTGATAAGGTGTAGGATTTTGGGCAAAACTCAAAGTGTAAGGGTTATGTGTATGAGTCAGTGGTGAGGAAGATATAGAGGGTAAATGTAACAACAATAAAAGCAAAATAGTCTTTCAAGTGCGGGAAAAAAATTGTAGGTGAAGGTGTATGGTGAGAATATGGACACTTGGCATGACACTTGTTATGTTAAGATCCAAGGCATATGTTTCATCCTTTAACTACCAACTGTCACTTAATATTTGGTCCATTTGTCACTCAACTACACCACCATTTGTCACTCATTTGTTCTAGCCATTTATCACCTAATTAGTTAGCCATTTGTCACTCATTTCTAGTTACATGTGTCACCACTCCATAGGCTGAACCTACCTAAATTTTCATGTATCAATTCGTCTTGTCATTTAACATTTTTCCTAGAATAGATGTATATATCACTTCATCAATCACCCAATCGTAACAATTGATTCCAAATTAATCATTATAGTACATATTCAATTACATAATTACATTTTAATCATTTAAAAATCTTTCATACCCCGGAATATGTCAATTGCGTGCATATACTATCCTTGCAATGTTTCTAAATCATAATTCATATATGTACATAAGTACTATACATGTGATTGGAATGCACCTCATAATGATATATCTCATATGCCTGAATAATATAAGACTCTAAATCTCATTAAGGTTTGAGAACAAGCTATTACAATTAACCTCATTTTTTCCTTAGGTTGTGTTTAATTAAGAGATTCATTAATTAAACCTAGTCGTCAAATATCCTAGGATACGATCTCTAAATTTAATTGGACAACTACATTATGAATTAGGAAAACAGATTAATAAGGAAACAACACAGAAGCTTAAGTAATTCAACCTATATTATATTATCCTTAATGACTAAAAACCATTAGTAGCCACAAACGAATCTCAACATAACAATTATGGATTATATTGAAATTCTAGGAATGGGTTCTTACATAAAAATAATCCAATAGAGCATTCAATCATTCTCATATAACACCCAAACATTAAACATAGGATAAAATAATCATTGCCTAAGAGAAAGAACAACAAACAATAAGAGAAATGCTTAACAGGGTTGTCGGCGTCGATGTCACCTCCAAACCAACATCAGAATGTCTTACTCTCCATGGGTCTCTAAAAGATGATAGGTTCGCCCCACTTCATTCTCCCAAAACCACTCTTTCAACTCTTCAAACTTTTCTCAGACGAAACCATAACATTATGGTCACAAAAATGATGATTTTATACTAAAAATAGGGTTCAGGTGAGTTGACAGAGCATTCACAAGTGTGATTGCTTTAACGACTTTGAGAAAGTCTCTCATGGTCATCAGAGGTGTGTTATGGCTCTGAGAAGTGTCTCATGACCATGAGACTCCTTGTCATAGCTATGAGTCAATGCTCACGACTGTGACAAGTTTGTTGTTTGACCATGAGCCCTCCTTCAGTCTCCTTCTTTGTGTTTTCAACATATAATCATCATCTTCATGGATTTTGTTGTCTTTACTTACTCTAATCTTCCTCATTCTTGCTCCCTCAAGAAAAAGGATTATGAATCGCCAGAAAATAGCTCAAATATGGTGCTTTCGACTCACTTTAGCTCTTTCGCTTCCGAATTGTACCTAAAACCATATATGAACTAAAGTGAGTATCTTAAGCATTTTCGTATCATTAATCACCAATTGTTATGGAATAAATATATAATCAATTAAGCACATATCATTTTCCCCCACACTTGGCTTTTGAACGTCCTGGGCCAAAACATCATATTCACAATCATAGACCCAAAAACATTTACTCATTTCCCATATTTTCCAAGAACATAATCATAAGTAAAGAGAAACAACTTTCAAAACCATTATAAGATCTTAACATTCAATGCTTCTACTCATGATCAATCAACATTCATCACCTTTAGAAACTGAGCAATCTAGAGGTAGAATTGGATAAAATGCGTTTAATAAGATACATCTATAGGTACTCTAATACACCGTTTATGATTATGACATTCCATAACTTTGCATACCATTTCATTTCTTCACCACTAAGGTTCACGTGCATAATCAAGAATCAAAGGACCTTTTAAGTTTATAATGTGGGCAAAGGTAAGGTGAGATGTATTTGGGTAAAGTAGCATGAAAGTCATCAAAGCTATTGAAACCAGAAAAACACTTTACAGACCATTAAGTGTAAAAACTAACATTCACTCACAATTGTGTACATCAACTATGATGAATGCAAAAACTATGCTTCCTAGCTTAAAGTCAAGCTCTCTCACCACAAACCACATCAAGCATATATCACTTACAAAATTAATTATAAACAAGAATTTGTAACCATAGGGATTGATTATTGAAAGAAACATCCACGTCATATCCAATATACTTAAGTAACCTATTCAATAAAACTTTACGAGGAGAGACTAATCATAACCAACTTTTCAAGACATATGCACTTCTTCCTTGATAATTTTATTTAAAAAAATTTCCTTTTTCTTTTCCTTTTTTATATAAACATTGAAAGAAACTACATCAATATGGGAATTTCAATGATAAGACATAAATTGGCATCCGAACAATTATAACCATCCCATACATATGCATACCCCCACACTTAGAATTTTATACATCCAAAAACTCAGCAATCACAAATGCTCTACTAGCTTTATGGCTTGGGTAGGACATTTGGTTAAGTTTAAAAGCATGTAATGTGGTTAGTACAAAAAGAAAGGCCAATAAAGCTCAAAGGGGCTTATCAAAAGGAAAATCATATGATGGAGGCTATTTGGCTAATGTAGTTTGGAAAAACAAAGAATGCCTCATCATTTTCAAGTTAATGCAAGTGATAAAAATGTGGTATTGAATAGAAAATTAAAGCCAAGTTAGGATGTACATGTTATGAAGGTAACACATAAACAAAAGACAATGAGACTGTTATAGGTGTGTCAGTTTACAAAGGCTCAAAATCTCACTAGCTTTGTCTACCACTAGTTACTACTCTTCTAAATATAATATACATTGACTAATCACAAGACTAAAAGTACATGCTAAAGTTGCTATGAAATTTTCATGAAATTCTCTAGTTGATTCATTCTATAATCGTGACTATATAGTCCTAGGAGTAATAGAAAAAGAGAAATTGTTTGTTTGTTTATTTTATTCTCTCTCTCATTTTGATTGAAAAGTTAATAAAAAGTATAAAAAAAACTACAAACACACATGAATATAAGAAATAAATGAAAAAATGTACAGAAAAATAAATTAACTTCCCTTGGGTTGCCTTTTAAAAAGTGCCTTTATTTAGTGTTGCTAGCTCGACACCATACTTTCCTTACGTGACAAAATTATAATGTTTAGAAGTCACAATTTGTGCTTCCTCCATGTGAGGTTGTTAAAGATAGGGGGCCTCAGTTGATGATCATTCACCTCCAGTGTCTTCCTTATCTTCAGAATCTCCATCTCTACTGAGTCCATACACTTTGGAAATATCTCAATTATCTCTTTACCTTTATCCTCTTCATTCATTTTCTCCAATCTACTAAGTAAAGCTGAAGGGTTTGTATTAACAATAATCATAGACTCAGTACTCATCTTCGAGCTAAATGATATGTATTTTTCTCCTTCGAGCTCCTTCTCCACTTCTTCCACATAAGCAATTCCTTGAGTATTATTTTTAAGAAACTCAAACTCCTCTTCACATTGTATGGTTCTCCACTAACACCCCTTGGGTATACCTCGAGTTGATATGGCTACTCCTTTTCACCTTGTGGTTCTTGGTGATTAATATTTGATGGAGGTTTGGTTATGTGTAAGTTCTAATTATTAACCCTTAATAATCTACAAGCACACAATTCATTAGCATAGTACCAAAGGTATCGATCCCACGATAAGGGAACTAATCTAATCCTAAAATTCTAAGGCCAAAAACAAATAATAGAAATTTAAGATGCAATGAAACTATTATGACAATTTAATTCAATTAATCAAATTAAGAATTAAACATAAAAAAACTAATTATTAAGTAAGTGCAATATATCTAAGAATCAGCCAAAGGAAATTACCAATTAAGAGAAAAGGAATTTTACCTATCCTTAATGCTAACCTAACTAATTATGAATTATTGGATTGTTGGTTCTAGATTATTCTAGGGTTAATTAATCTCTCTCGAGTTATAATTATTAACCCTAAATCATAAACCCTAATAAGATTATGAAGGTTGCAATCTCTTAATTCACAACCTATCCAAACCCTAATTAGTTTTGAAGTTCTTTAATAAACTAATTGAAATCTATAAAAGATCTCTCTCCGCACAAATTATCGATCTGATTTAACTCTGGTTTCTATTAAATCACCTAACTCTCGTAGTTCAATTTAATCATTTTTCATTCGATTTGCCCTCTCTATCCAATAGTAGAATCAAATAACAACAATATACAATGAACACATAAATAATTAGATTCTTATTAATTGAAGAATAAAATTTTAAAGTTGCATTTAGAAGATCCTCGACAATCTAGATCCTATCATCAACTATTCAACCCAATTCTATATAATAATAAAACTAAAAGAATAGGAAAGATAGTCTAAAATGGATGATGAGAGGCAATGATGTCAGGAAACCTCCTAATCTGGGAAGTACTTTGGGTCAGCTTCTTCTCCTCATCTCTCTTCCTTCTTCTCTTCCTCTATCTCTCGATGATCTCTCTTTATGGTTTCTCAAGGTGGCTGATGCAAAAAGCTCTTTTCTGTGCCTATTTTTGTTCTTTTTATATCCTCTTATGTTTTAGGTGAACCTAAGGTTTTTCTGGCCCCAAAAGCTCGAAAACATTCCTTAAAACTTAACGTTTAAGAGTGTCTATGAGTTTGCCCAACGTAGGCAACGATCATAGCTCACATCTCAGCCTTTTGTCATGATCATGGCATATAGGCCATGATCGTGGGCCATTCCTTGGGCTTCTGTCATAATAGTGGCCTGACATGCCACTATTATGGGCCGTTGTTTCAGCCTGAATATCTCTAAAACTCCTCTTTGATGTTGACCCTAAAATATTAACAAACACATCAAGGTACCTCAAAAACATAATATTTAAGCTTAAAGACTTGCACTAACCTATAAAACACTGAAAACATAAAAAATTACCCAACTAAGATAATTATATCCTAAACACATACTAAATGATTGAATTAACGACTAAACACGTACCAAACTATGCCCTAAACATGATGGAATTTACACTTATCAACATCCCCATACTTAAATGTTTGCTTATCCTGAAGCAAATAAAACAATAAACATTACAAAATCATAAAGCAAACAATGCAATAACGGGACAATGGCTTCAACTTCATCAAACAAGTTTAATTCTAAACCCAATCATTCAAGCTATTCCAAATCATTAACGTGCAAAATTCATATTTAGGAGCTCTGGACGAAATATACATATTAATCAAGACCTAAATGTCAAGTTATTCACCCTTTTCAATTGTACACACACATTAATAATTATTTAGTCATTCAAACTCTATAACCACTCCTAAGTACGTTTTCATGAAAAGTTAAGCTAATTACAATTTCGATAGGTTTTATTAGAAATCATTTTTATTACATTTTGTGGACATGGACTTAGTCTTTTTACACAGAGGCAAACATTGGCGATGAATGTTGATTTGGTTACTCAACTAAGTCATGTTTTTATTAAGTTGCTTGGTTGGATCATCATTATAGCCTTTTGATACGATGGCACACATTTGTGATGCATGTCGATCCAATTACTCGACTACATCACATTCTCAACTGGATACTAGCTCTATTCATAACCCGAAGTCCAATGGAATAGTTATTTATTTAAAAATTACAAACAAACATTTTTAATTATTATTTGATGCTTACCTTGTTGCTTTAGCTACTTTAGCCAAAAGACTTAAAATTATGAATAAATGTGACAACTTATAGTGATAAACTAACACTAAATCCTAATTAACTTGCATAGTTAGCCAAAGAACCTATATCATTAATTTTGCGAGTTAATGACTCTTTGCAACCTAATAGATTATGTTCAAAATTAAATCAATTTCATTCCATATAATCCATCGATACATTCATATAATTCATAATCTGCAACTTAATAAACTATCATAAAATATGCAAAATTCACACTCAAAGCAAAACACACAGCCCTTCCCACACTTGAATAACACATTGTCATCAATGTGAGAAGGTGACAACCAAACACGCATAGAAAGAAGTAACATAAAATAAAAAAAAATAAAGACTAAATTTAAAGGAAAAGGGTTAGAAACAAAGCCTTATGGTGACGGAGGTGGGGATGGTGACAGAGGTGGCAATTGTACGCCTTGCGCCTCGAAGTGCTAATGAATCTGATGTATATCCTAACTCTGACATTATTATGTGTGGTCCATCTCCTTTATCCTTCTAGAGTTTTCCGTAAGTGTGTTAGTAATTGCTTTGGTGTTGGTAGAGATTATATCGATCACTTTCTTCCAACCATGTTCTTTTGTGTCTTCTTCCTCTTCGGACTCCTCGTTAGTTGAATCCTTTTCTTATTATTTTTGAGCGCTTGAACTCGCTTAACTAGTTTTGATCTTGATGTGTTTTGGCACTAATATCCCCAAGTTCCATATTATGAGACTTTAGGATCTTAGCTTACCATAGATGATGATGGTTTATGAATTTAGGATAGTAAACCGTGAATCTTTTGGACTCAACTCTATAATAATCAGCTATGGATAAAACCAAATAACTCATTCTTAAGTTATTGCTCCTTTTGCATCGAGTAGCAATAATTACATTAAAGATGTGGGTGGTTGTGCAAATTGGGATGCTGTGGTATACACTATAATAGGAAAAGTTCATTCGTTGAACATTTGTTAGTTTCTATTTTGTCAAAAATAGTTTGACATATGAATTTGTGTAGTAACAAGTATTTATGGCTTTTGATGATGTTGGTATGTGCATTTTTAACATCGAAGCACTCTAACCCAGTTAGTTCAGTCCAATAGGTAGTGACATGGAAATCATCGTGCTGATCTACTACAGACGATTAAGAAAAACCACAAATTTCATACAAGGTATCATAATTAAGCTCACAAGGTTGTCCCTGCAACGTAAATCACAATTACCTAGGTTTATTGGATTCAAACTAAAGGGATGTAAAGAATTCTAGGGTTAGTTCTTTGTAAAATGGATACTGAAAATGAATAAACTATCCCTATTGAATTCTCTCTACTAAGTTTTCAACCTTGTCTTTCAATTCCAGTCTATCTAAAGTCTCAAAATGAAAATACTTAGGAACCATAATTTGTTTATTGTGAAGGGAGTGAAAGTAGTTACCTTCCTTATATTAGAAGATCAGGAAAGGCAATCCATAATCTGCTGCCCTATCTCTTTTTCCACAACCTGATTCTTAGGATTTCCCCTTAGATTGGGTGCATTTAACAATCTACTTGATCTGTGGTTGCATTAAGAATGAGCGTGTTCAAGAGTTGCGAGATTAAGGGAGTTGAGTGTAGGTAAAGAGAAGTAAGTCTTTAAATGTCTTATATATATAGAGAGAGAGTCTAAACGAAAGTGATGGATAAAATGAGGTTAGACTTGAATATATAGGTGAGAGGAGGGCAATTTTGTAAGAAAAAATACTGAAAAACATATGCCTGTAATGCCCTGCCAAAGGTAACGATCGTGGCCTGCAACAATTTCATCGTTTTTTATTTTTTTTGTTTTTCTTCCTTACACACACCCTCCTGAGATCATTTACTAACTCTTTTATAGTTCTTTCACCTCTCTTTTTTTCTTACTTCCTCTATGATCTAACTCATGCCGAAGTCTTATGTCTTCCCAACCTTATTTAGAACTGAAACAACCTAACGACAACATTCAAACTATCTAAACATAAAAGGAAATAACATGGAATTAACAATCCATGGGTTGCCTTCCATGCAACACTTCTTATAATGTCAGTAGCTTGATGGTTTTCTTATGCTCAAGGTGGTTCAAATGAATTGTGCAATGGTAGCGTAGTCATCAATCTTACAACTTGTATATGAGCTACCATATCCTAGGTTCCACCTTCCTTCTGCTTCACCTTCCTTCATTTTCTCCTCTGCGATCATTTCTTTCTAAATACATTCCCAAGATCCTCAATATCTTCCCATTGTCCTTGAGGTTCAGTTTCTTTGATGTTAGTTGGAAGTAAGGGGGAATCATTGTCATTCTTCCACATAGTGAATGTTATTTGACACTCTCCGACCCTCATAGTTAGTTCACCCCCATCAACATCAATTATTGAGCGAGTAGTAGCCAAGAATGATTATCCAAGGACCATAAGGGTTTCCACATATTCTCTAACATGCAATACAAAAGAAGTTTGTGGGGAAGATAAATATATCGATCTATACTTCCACATCTTTAATAATACCCTTCGGTCAATAACTTGTTTTGTCCGCTTTCTTCACTAGCATTGTAGTGGGTTCTAACTCTTCTAACCCCAATTTTTATTAAGGTATAGGGCATCATATTAATAATCGGTCCCAAATCTATGAATGCCCTATCTATTTTAACTCCATTGATATTGCAAGGAATGTAAAAATACCCTAGGTCCTCTTTCTTCTGTGCTATATTAGGGTTTTCTTTCGCTATGAGCTCCTTAACCTTCTTCTTGATTGATTCCCTTAGTGTAAGCCTTATTTGTACTTGTTCTGTTATGTCTTCAATATTGTTTCATTAAGCCTTCTTAGAATTCCTCATCGCCTTACTTGAATATTTGACTTCTGCTGAGCTAGAATAGGGTATGGAAATTCAAGTCAAAGTTCCTCGATTGACTTAATTACGAGCTCACTTGGAAGGAATTTCATATTTGCTTATCCTTCTCCATTGTCTCCATCTTCTTTCATATGTTCAAGTTTCTTTTCCTCGACCTGAGTAATCGCCATGATCCATTCCTTTGGGTTATATTCAGTATTATTTAGAAGGGTTCCTGCATTTCGAGTTGAAATTGCCTTTGCTAGTTGACCTACTTAGACCTCCAAATTGTGTATTAAAGAGGCGTGGTTTTTAGTGACTTGCTCGAACTTGCTTTCAAGCCTCTTATGTGCATCCTCCATGCCTCTAATTTTATCTGAAATCTTATCCAACTTAGATTCCATTAAGTTCAGTTTATCTTTTTGGAAACCTGGTTGTCCTTGGGGTCTCAATTGTCCTCCAGCATTGTTCATCCAAGAAAAATTAGGGTGATTCTTCCACCCAAGGTTGTATGTGTTAGAGTAGGGATTATTTCCCCCTCCTTGTCCATATTGAGCTCCCATATAACTAACTTGCTCTAGATCGTTATCCTTTATCAAGAAGCAGTCAGTATTATGGTTTATCTGTCCATAGAGTTCACACTTTAGTTGCACAAATTTCATTGAAGTTGAGGATGAAGCCTTCATATTGTTGAGTTGTCGAGTTAAGTTATCAATTTTTGCCTGCATGTCTGTCATTTGATCAACAACTACAACTCCTTTTTGTTTTCAGAAGGTAGTAGGTTGTCTACTCTGCCCATTTGTCTATAGGCAGCTATTGCTTACCATCTCCTCTATTAGCTCTTCTACTTCATCTACCATCTTTCTTATCAATGATCCTCCTGAAGCTTCATCAATCGTACCTCTCATATATGGGGTTACTCCATTATAGAATATTTGCAACAAGAATTCCTTAGGTAAGTTATGGTGTGGGCATTTTCATTGTAAGTCCTTGTATCGTTCCCACGTTTCATAGATCGATGCCCTGTCACTTTGCTAGAAGTTGGTAATCTCCTTGATAATCTCCGTGGTCTTGGTAAGGGGAAAATACTTCTCTAAAAAGGCACGAACTAGTTGATCCCAAGTGGTGACATTGGCTGGGTTCAGGTAGTGATACCAGGCCTTTCCTCTACCTCTTAGGGTAAAAGGGAAATCCCTAATTCTTACCATATCCTCTGACCTTTGATGGTACTAAACGGTATCATAGATTTCAAGGAAATTTACTATATGTGCATTAGGATCTTCATTTGTTAGTCCATAGAATTGCACATTTTTTTGAAGCATATTTAGGAGGATTGTTTTAATTTCAAAAGAGGTTGCTTGTATGGGTGGCCTAGCTACTCTTTGGTTAGTCGTAGTGAACCCTGGTCTCATGAAATCCATAAGGGTTTTTATTGATGTCCTTGGATTGCTCCGTGATCCAAATGTTGATGAAATTCCTCAGATATTGTTTCTTTTGCAACTTCTTCTTCTTCACATCGAGCTTCCCTAATTGATCATTCAAATTGAGTGATATCTAGATCTGAGGTTTCAATTGCACAACTCGAACTTCTCGTAACTCTTGTGTTCATAGAAGAGCACAAATTCATAAATATAAAGAAAGAATGAAAACTAAAAACTAACGAAAACACCTTAGACTAAAGAATTATACTAATCTCCTCCCCAACAATGGCATCAAAAACTTGATTGAGGTTTGGTTGTGTGTAAGTTTTAATTATTAACCCTTGATAATCTACAAGTGTAAGGTTTGTTAGTGTAATACCAATGGTGTCAATCCCATGAGGAAGGAACTAATCTAATTCTAAAATCTAAGGCTAGAAACAAATAATAGAAATTCAAGATGCAATAATACTAAAACGAGAATTAATTCAATCAATTAAATTAAGAATCAAACATGAAAATACTAATTATTAAGCAATTTGCAACATACCCAAAAATCATTGAAGGAAATTACCAATTGAGAGAAAAGGAATTTTATCTATCCTTAATGTTAACCGAACTTATTATGCATTATTGGATTGTTGGTTCTAGACTATCTTAGGGTTGATTACTCTCTCTCGAGTTATAACCATTAACCCTAAATCATAAACCCTAATCAAATTATAAAGGTTGCAATCTCTTAATTCACAACCTATCCAAAACACTAATCAGTTTTGAAGTTCTCTAATAAACTATCAAAAATCTATACAAGATCTCTCTCTACATAAATTACCAATATGATTTAATTATGGTTTGTATTAAATCACCTAACTCTCTTTAGTCCAATTTAATCGTTTTTTATTCGATTCACCCTCTCAATTTATTATCAAATTATGCAATAGTAGAATCAAACCACAATAATATCTAATAAACATATAAACAATCATATTCTCATTAATTTAATAATAAAATTCCGAATGTGAGTTTAAAACATCCTTGACATTCTGGATCCTATCATCAACTGTTTAATCTAATTCTATAAAATAATAAAACCGAAAAGAACAGGAAGTACAATATAAAATGGATGGTAGGAGGTAGCAACATCAGGAAATATCCTAATTCGGGAAGTACTTCGAGTTATCTTCTTCTCCTCTTCTCTCTTCCGTCTTCTCTTCCTTTATCTGTCGATGATCTCTCTCTAGGGTTTCTTAAGGCGACTGATGTAAAAAGCTCTTTTCTCTACCTCTTTTTGTTCTTTTTATATCCTCTTGTGTTTTAGGTAACCTTAGGGTTTTTCCAGGATCTGAAAGGTATAAAAAATTCCTCAAATTTTGACATTTGTGAGTGCCTGCACGTCTGCCCTATATAGGCCATGATTGTTGCCCTATAGCCCATGATCATAGCCCACATCTGAGCCTACTGTCATGATTGTGGCATGCAGGCCATGATTGGGGCCATTCTTTGGGCTTCGTCATAATCGTGGCCTGATATGCCATGATCCTGGGTTGTTATTTCAGCCTGAATGTCTCCAAAACTCCTTCGTTCTTCGATTTTGACCTTAAAAATACTAGCAAACACATCAAGATACCTCAAAAACATAATATTTAAGCTCAAAAACTTATACTAGCCCATAAAACACTTGAAACATAAATAATTAACAAATTAACACAATTATAACCTAAACACATACTAAATGATTGAATTAACGACTAAACATATATCAAACTATGCCCTAAAATATGATGCAATTTACATTTATCAATATCTCCCCATTCTTAGAAGCTAGAACAAAATTGCCTTTCCTCCTACTGGAATTGTTGTCCTCCCTACTGAAATTGTTGTACATCCTGCTAAAACTGTTGTACACCTTGTTGACACTACTATATACTTTATTGAAATTGAATATTGTTAGCAGTCATAATATTAAGCAAGTCTTCCAAAGATGCACCTGAGTTGTGATAAGAAGCTTTTGGTCTAACTGAAACTATTGTGTGCCTTACAAACTATTATGGAAGTAATTTTGTTGATTATGCCATCCATAACTAAAGTTAGATTGATCAGTCCAAACTTGGTTATAAGATTGGGAATATGAGTTATAGAAAAAATTGCTTCTGCCCATAAGTATATATATATATTTTAACACAACAAACACTAAAAAAGTGAAAAGAACATGAAATAACTAAAAAATAAATAAATTGCAAAAAATATGTACAAAACACCAATTAAAATCAAGAATAAAAACAAAAGCACTGCACTCCTCGATAGTGATGCCAAAATTGACGTAACGCATCATAACATTACTTAAAATAAACCAGACCTATAACTGTAGCAATGGTAAGCCTAAGTTGATCCCACATAAAGTGTGTGTGTAAAGATTTTGAAATGAAAATAATCAGTGTTTAGGTTTAAAGGGGGGGTTTTGGTTGATTTTCTAATAAGAAATAAAATGAAACTAAACTAGTAAAGAAAAATTAAAGAAAACATTCAAAAATGATGAAAATGATGAAATCATTAAGGCCTCGGTTCTTTAGTTGAATCTTATCCTACACCTAATTAAACATATTTCATTAAATTGTTGTCTTATAGCTCTCCTAGCAACTATTAATCTTAGATTAACAACAAGCTCTATTAACCCCGATTTTTCCTTAAGTCGTGTTTAATTAAGAGATGCTCGTTAATTAAACCTAGCCATTGAATAACTTAGGATAGAATCTCTAGATTTAATTGGAAAGACATATTAAAAAATAGGAAGAAAAATTAATCAAGGCAATAACTACACAAGCTTGGGTCATTTAACCTAGTTTATGTTAACCCTAATGATTAAAAACCATTAGTTGCCACAATCAAATCTTAACATAATAATTACGGATTATATTGAAATTCTAGCAATGGGGTTCGTACATAAAAATAATCAAATAGAGTATTTAATCATTCGTACATAACACCTAAACATTAGACATAGGATAACACAATCAATCCTTAAGAGAACAAACAATAAACAATCAGAGAAATGCTTAACTAAGTCCACAGTGTCGATGTCACCTTTGAACCCATGTTAGAATGTCTTTCTCTATGGGTCTCCAAAGGATGAGAGGTTTGGCCCTCTTCATTCTCTCGAAACCTCTCTTTCTACTCTTCAAACTTTTACCAAATGAAAACATAACATTGTCATCACAAAAAATGATGATTTTATACTAAAAGTAAGGTCCAGGTGAGCTGGAAGAGCAATCATAGGTGTGACTGTTCTCTTACGGCCGTGAGGCACTTATCACAACCATGAGTCAATGCTTATGACTGTGACAAGGTGTCCATAGTCTCTCACGACCGTGACATGTGTCTCCTGACTGTAAGACACTTCTCATAGCTGTGAGACACCTCTCATGATCATAAGAGACTTTCTCACAATCATGAGAAAGCAGTCACACTCACAGCTGTGACAAGTTTGTTGTTTGGCCATGAGCCCTCCTACAGTATCTTTCTTTGTGTTTTCAACATAAAATCATCATCTTTATGCATTTTCTTGTCTTTAATTGCTCTAATCTTCCTCATTCTTGCTCCATGAAGACAAAGGATTATGAATCTCTAAAAAATGGCTTAAATATGGTTCTTTTGACTTACTTTAGCTCTTTAACTTCCAAATTGTACCTAAAATCATATATGCACTAAAGTGAATATCTTAAACATTTTTGTATCATTAATCACTAAGTGTTATTGAATAAATATGAAATCAATTAAGCACATATCAAAATGATAGCTCTTATTATGGGCATAACAAGGTAAAAAAACTCAGACATGCAAGACTACGGGAGATCGATCTTTATAGACCACTAGTTCCATATCTAAGCCGCCTTAAGGACTCAAAACAAGATGAACAATTTTCTGATCTCTATAACATGCTATCTAAAGTTGATATTAATTTGCCTTTGTTATATGTGATCAGGAACATTCTAGCTTATGTGAAGTTTTTCAAAGAATTAAGCATAAAAAAATAGAAGTTTGTGCCACACGAGAAGGTGATAGTTTCATAAGTAGCAAGTGTAGTCCTTCAGCAACAGTTACCCCCCAAATTGAAAGATCTAGGGATTTTCATTATGAAAGTATCAATGGGTAATGGTGATAAGGTTACAGGTATGCTTGACCTTAGAGAAAGTACAAACCTTATACCTCGTTCTATTTATATGAGATTGGATCTAGGACAATTAAGACCTACCAACATGTGTTTGCAATTAGCTAATAGGTCAATCCATTATCCGAAAGAAATAATGGAAGATGTGTTAGTGAAGCTTGGAGGATTGATCGTACCTGTAGACTTTGTGTTTTTAGACATGGGAAAATAAAAGAGTAAGAAAGGAGAACATTATACTCTTAAGGAGGCCTTTTATGGCCACCATCAAAACCTTGATTGATGTGAAGAATGGGAAATTGACCACGACTGTTCTAAGAGAAACATTAGTATTTTCAATTTTTATTGTTAAACCTATTCCTACTACCTCTATTTATAAAGAATGTTCTATAAAATCCCATTCAAACACTAAGGATTAGAACCCTAAAATATAGTATGTGTGAGATCAAAGAGAGATTAAGAGAAATGCATTTTATGCTCATACATAAAGTTAGCATACTCGCACGTGAATTTGAATTTCTGCGCACATTAAAATGACTGTACATGCATTCATTAACATATTCCAGGTATAATTCATCTATAAATGTGATTATATGTGTGAAAAATTGATTTGGAGAGTATATTTACTAATTCAGAATATTTGGTAAAAATTTGGAAATTTTCTAGATTTAAGGGTATTTTTAGACTAGGAAAAAATATCAAGTGACAGAACAATTGATGAATAGTGGTAGAAAAAATGTCAAATGGAAGGGGAAAATTTTATATGTGACATTAAGATTTGATGACAAGTGTCATTGAAAATTGGGATTTAATTGGAAAAGAAATTGGAGATAAAATTCACTAGTTATTAAAGTGGACCAAATGGAGCCATGGGGAGGTGACATGTGGAAAGTGACACCTTGCCACACACCTCACCCATGATTGTTTACCTAATCAAAAGACCATTTCATGGTCTTTCTCCATGATTTCGTTACATGCTTTCTTCATTTTATCCTTCTCCCTTCTTTTTTCTCATCCACAACACTCATTCTCACCCACCTTCATCAATGTTAAATCTTGCTCTCACTTTTCACTTACTACTTTCATTTTCTTTATCTTTTTCACCTTGCTACTAAAAGATCCAACCTATTCCTCCATGAAAGTTGAAGATCGTGGAGATGAAAGAGTTAGGGTTTAATAGTGATTTTGAAGATCTTGAAGGTAACTCAAGTAAGTAGCATATTGCTCCTTATGATTTGTTGAATGAGATATGTATGATGGGGGGGTTATATGATCACAAAATGGTGCTTTATATATGATGGGAATATGGTTAATGAAATGAGCACATAATTTTCTTGCCTTTACATATATGATGATTGATTTTCATAAGATGTTGTAGTGATGATTTAGTGATAAAAGGATCGTCAAAATGATGTAGAAATTGTGCACAAAATTTGACTGGTAAATGGAGTATTCATGTTCTATTTTTTATAGTAAAAATATGGATCATTGATTGTTTTAGACATAGATTAGATTGAGATTTGATGTTAGAAAGAAAAAAGCACATGTAGTGTCTTGAAAAGGGAATAACTAGGATGAAAGTTTAGAGAAAAAGTTATAATGGTGTTTAGGATGTGCAAGAATATGTTAGCTGTAACATTTCCATTGTATATGCATTTGTATTTTAGCCATGAATTGATATGTTAATATAAAAATGGAATTGTTTTTGATTTGTATTAAATTATAGACATAAGGCTACATTTTTCATGCAGACATAGAATTCAAATTATGTCTTTAAGAGTTTCAAAATTTGACTAGAAGTTGACTACTGGGTGCAGAAAGTTGAAGATGAATGTATATATATATGTATATATTCTGTTTTAGTGTTCATGTTCAATCATGGATTATAATTTGTTTATGGATGATATTGAGATGAATTGGAGTTAGAATAATGGGGAAATGATGTGAAATTAAATTAGAAATGATAGACCAAGCTTAAGGTAGTGAATGTAGTAAGTAAAGAGTTAGACATTTGGAAAATATATTACAATTGGACATACTTTGGTGCAAGAGGCATAAGTTTTTTTGTAGAACTCGTATTGAGGTCATTTAAGTATTCTTAGAAAGAGGATTTCGAGATCTACAACTTTTATGAAGACCTTGAGAAGAGATTTTGATGTCTAAGGGGTCAAAATTTCAAATGTTTGTAAATGACCTGTAAAGGTCCATTTAACAGACATGGATGTCCGCCTAGCAGACATTCACTAGTCAAGTGATCTTAATTGAGGCTTAAATGTGTCTTAAATTGAACCTATAATGATCTTTAAGTTAGGTGACTAATGTGTGATATGTTTGAAGTGATAATGGAGGCTATAACTTAGTAAATTAATGGATGATGTCAATGTATCAAAGGCATGAGTATAATTGGAATGAGGATGTTCGTATGATTGTAGCTATGATTCAAAGAAGTTGAGTAACATATATTAAGTGATTAATTGTGAATGAGAATTGGATATTATGAGATCATATAAGGTTAGAAAAGAGATGACGAGAAATTGAGTTATGATATAGAGTAACCAAGTGTTCTTGAGGTGTAAGCTTATGAATAAGCTAGACACATATAAAGGGTAAATATTGAATGGAGAACTTAGAATAATCATGTGCAAATGAAGTATGAATCTAAGTTCAATAAGACAAATATGAATCACGAAATTAGAATGAGCATAAGATGTGAATTTAGAAAAAAAATACCCGGGATTGTCAGTGAGCATGCATTATACATTACACATATACATGGGTGTAAAACTGAATGTTTATGTAATTTTGAAATTAATAATGTGTGTAAATATGTATTGCATAATGATGATACAAGATAGAATGTCCGCATCCAGAAGTTTTTAGATAATGGAAGCTAATGCTAATATAGAGCGTACTGTGAGTCAACCTAGATGGTTTTGCTTACTAATTGTTTTGTTTATATTATGGTTTGAATTATCTTATGAATGTGACTTTGATTGTGTTGATTTCGGACAATGAAGTTTCGAGACTTGTGATGCATTAATGTGATATTGAAGTGCTACTTGTATGTGAATGTGACGAAATAAATGTTGCTCAACAATTTTGTTGAATACCAAACCTAGGGTCCAATAATAAATGTGATTTGAATATAAATGTGCAATCATGAGATTGACTGAAAATATGAGAATATGAAGCATCCATTACATGAATGCATGAAAGATAAAGTTCATTATGACTGAAGTCACCAGTGTAAAGAGCTTAAAGCTCATACTGTGATTAGAGCCTCAGGCTCAATTATGAATGTACTCGATATTCACTAAGGGATATGGGACATTATCTGATACAGCTCAATATCCACTAAGGGATATGGGCTAGATAAAAAGGCACTCGGTTACAACAATAATAATAATTGAAAGTGAGTCTCATGAGCACTACATATGCATTTGATATGTATGAATTAAATAGTTTAACTAATTTCTGAATGTGATATATGTTTAATGGATGTGACTCAATATGATGAATTGTTAAACTGTATGTGTTATGTGATTGAGTGAGCCATCGAAGATGGTCGCTCATTGAGTTTGCAAAAACCACCCAAAATTTGCAATATTTTAAGACTCAGAAGAGTTACCCTATTAGGCAAACGGGAGTATACCCACTACATTTAAGTAAGAGATAGAGGCTATGATCAGTTCACATCTGCATTTGTATTTTCTTATTTTTGTATCTAATTGAGTCTTCTGCAATTATTGTAATATGTATATTTGAATATTTCTATTTAATAATAACTTTCCAAAGTGGAAAGGTTTGTAAATGATTTTGAAGTGTACAAATATTATGATTATAAGCGTTTTGTCTCTATAATGGGCCCAAGTGACCAGTGAAATTTTGATGAGTTGTACAATGATTGTAATATTGCGATTGAAAATATTTCTGAATAAAAATGGGCCCGATTTGATTATTGATTTCTACATATGTATGTTGTTTTGAAAAAAAATTGTTATGAGAATTTACTAAGTTGTTGCACTGGCATGCCACCCTCGTGGGGTAAGTTCTCAAACATCATTGAGGATGTCGAGTACGTGTCTTACAAGAGTAGGGTGCTACAGTTCTCTTGTTGATCAAATTAATGCTGTAGATTTTGATTTTGCCTTGCAGAAAAAATGAAACCGAGTTAGACTTGTTTAAATAGATAGATGACTACTGACAATTACTAGACGATATCACTGAGGGAGAGTTTGGCGAATTATTAGAGATAACTCCCCATGAAGAGAAGAATGCAACCTGAACAAAAGTAAAGCTGAAAAGGTTACCTGAGAATTTGAAGGATATGCTTTTAGGAGAAGGGGAAACATATTCGGCCATTCTTGACATCTACTTTGGATGCTGACTAAGAAAAAAGAACTTTGAGTGAGATGAAAAGTTTGAAAAAGGCCATAGGATGGAGTTTGAGTGACACTAAGGGAATTAGTCCCTCTATATGCATACATAGGATTATCCTAAAAGAGGGGGCTAAACTAGTGAGAGAAACCCAAAGAAGACTCAATCCTACTAAACGAGAGGTAGTGAACAAGGAATTTTTGAAACTGCTTAATGAGGGAGTGATTTATCCAATTATGGACAGTGAGTAGATGAGCACAGTTCCTATAGTTTCAAAAGAAATCTATCATTACTATTGTTAGAAATGATAAAAATGAGTTAATGCCTACTCGGACTACCACTAGATGGATAGTGTGTATTGATTACAAGAAATTGAATGTGGCTACCAAAAAGATCCATTTTCCTCTCCCTTTTATTGATCAAATGTTGGATAAACTTTTTGGTCATGAGTTTTATTGTTTTCTTAATGGTCTTTCAAGTTATTACCAAATACTGATTGCTCCTGAGGACTAAGTAAAAAATGACATTTACTTGTCCATTTGGGACATTCACTTTTAGGAGGATGCCATTTAGTTTATGTAATGCGCTTGCAACATTTCAAGGGTGCATGTTTTCCATTTTCTCATAGATGATTGAGGATTTTATCGAGGTATTTATGGATAATTTCTCAGTCTTTGGTGCTTCTTTTAAGGACTGTCTGAATAAGCTTACTCAAGTACTTAAAAGATGTATTGACTGCAACTTGACTTCATATAGCATCCCATTACTTGTGGGAAGGTTTAAATGGTAAATATAAGTGATTAATGAGAGTTAGAAATGCATTTCCATGTTCATCCATATTAAGTCATACACATACACATGAATAGTGAAATAGTTGCACATGAAAATAATTGTACATGCATTCATGAATAATTCCAGGCATAATTGGATTGATTTATGTATTTTTGAGAATTATGAATGTTTTTACATTGGAAATTTTGTAGGTTAGTGAAATTGTAATATTTTTTAATTTTAGTGATTTTGGGATTTATTTTCAGAATTTATAGAGAATTATGATTTTTATTGAAAACATGAAAAAGAAATCAAAAGAAGATTAGAGATAGTTGTATTGCTAAGATAAAATTATTGGAGTTAGTTTCAAAAGAAACTCAGTTTAGGATTAGACTTATAAGCGTGATAAGTGTCACTAATTTAGTATGTGGCTTTAGTAAATTGTTAGAAGTAAGATATTGTTATTTGAGAGTTGAAAAGGGCTTAGTGTTATTTACCTTTTTTGTAGCCACCCTTTTCAAATCTCTTTCCAATTTATAGAGTTGCTCACCAAAATCCTTTTGAGAGATTTCTTGTTTTTCCTTATCCCACACCTCTACCACTCAGCTATTTGTCTTTTCTACCTAAGAAAAACCAAAAGCTAGTCATTTTACACAGAGGAGTACGTGATTTTGCATAGAGTTAGGGCTTTGGGATAGTTGAAGCTTTTGGAGTTTTCAACAAGTAGTAAATAAATTTGTTAGAGTTGTGGATTTATGACATAAATTTGATGAATTACTATCATTTGCATAGTTCATGGCATTTACGTGTTTATATTCATGAATACTGTGTTAATGGGATGAAAATTGTGGATATGGTGTTATTTAGTTTTGATGGATTGTTAGTGATCAGGTTTTATGGAAATGGTTCTTGGAGTCAAAATAGCAATGAAATGATGTATAGGATTAGTGTAGAGAATTAGATATGGAAAGGTGATATGTGCTCTATTCT
>JANSVA010000004.1:26742396-26754474 GCA_025504915.1 Erythroxylum reticulatum | reverse complement strand
AATTTTGTTCTAGTGGTTCTTAAGAACGTCCTTCCAAATAAAATCAGGGTTGAAGAAGATACATCATCACTCCCTATTTGCAAAATATAAAAATCAGCTGGAAAAAGCATATCCCCCACTTGAACTAAAATGTACTCTAACATGCCCTTTAGATAAGCATTTGAACGATCTGTTAATTGAATCACTACATTAGTTTCCTTGAGAGGTCCCACGTTTAAAGACTTATAAACATCATAAGGCATGACATTTGTGGATGAGGCCAAATCTAACATAGCTTTTTTAATTCTCAAATCACCAATTTGACATAATATAGTGAACATACCTAGGTCTTGACACTTAGGTGGGAGTTTTTTCTTTTGTAAAATGGTTGAGACATTCTCCCCCAATTGCACTTTCTCATCAAGTTTCAATTTTCGTTTTGAAGTGCAAAGTTCCTTAAGGAATTTTGCATAACATAGGATCTGTTTTATTGCATCAAGTAAAGGGATATTTACCTGGACTTTTATCGAAGTCTCTTATATTTCCTTCTCTTGCTCCTCCTTCCTTGCCTTGACAAATCGATTAGGAAAAGAGAGTTACACAATTAGATTCTACAAACTTGTTTGCGTCTTTTCTAGTTGTTCAGGTATGGGGGAAGGATATGGAGTACATGTGTGTGACTATGTGATCTTGTCTTTCTTTGATTCTCTTTTGGAAATTTTTAGAGGTGGTCCCTTCAATTTCTTACCACTCCTTAATGTGATAGCTTTAGCACTTTGTTTAGGGTCAATTTCTAATTGAGCTGGAAAATTTCCAGAACTTTGTGCCTCTAATCGATTAATGGCAGTTGCCATTTGACTCACTTGATTTTCAAGATTTTAGATACTAGCTTGAGTATCCCGCTGAAATGTCAAGGTGTTAGTGGCCAAAGATTGAACTATTGGTACTGTTATCGCCTGCAACCAAATTCAAAAGAAATCAACTTCCATCAATACAAAATAATGTAGTTGCGGTAAGCGGATATCGTTCCCACGAGGAATCTTAATGGCAATGAAATTACGAATTCAAATGGAATAAAGTAACGAAATTGGGGGGAGGGGGTTTAATTCACACAATATAAGAAAAAGTATAAGAAAAATCACAAATCAAAAGCAATAATTGAATATGAAATATTAATGAGAAAATACCTTGGTTTTCGGGTCACCGAAGTTATCACGCTAATATGGATCCTCAACATAAAATTAAAATCATTAACAAACATTCATTGGGAAAATTTTCTCTTAGTGTAATGACTAGAAACATGTATCCTAGCATTTTTATTGAACAATAACCTAGATACGATTGTAGGTTGAATTGAATAATACCGTTATGAATCAAGAATCAATGAGTAAGCGAAATACATGTATGACATCCAATCAACCAAGCGAATATCTCCGTAGAATTTTCTGACTCTAACGTAGAGAAGACAATCCTAATTGCTACTTGTGATTAGTGAAATTGAACGTCATATTTCGTTAATCTAGCAGTTAAACATATTAATCCCTAGTTATGCACCTAGAAACCAATGAATTTAATTAGAAAGAGTAGATCGGAAGATATTCAATGTTTATTAACAACGTAAACTTTATTCAAAACATCTCACCATACTAGCAGATAACACGGATCCCCTTAATCAAGACAAAAAATTTAGCTACTCATACTAGAATCGATAACGAAAGAAATGACAAAATGTAAAGTCTCCATCCCTGGTTTTTACTAAAAAAATATGAAAATACCAATGGAGAAAGTGTAGAAAACGTAAAAAGACTGAAGAGAAAATAGCAGAAATGAAAATCTCTAAAACTAGGCTTGCGTGAATAGTGATCTCTTCTCCTTTTATGCTTATTTTTCCGATTTCCCTCCTATCTTTCCTTGATTCTCGTCCAATACTGTATCTCCCAATTTTAGGTGGTCAATCCCCTTGAAAGATGGCAATATAATCTTCAAAGATTGTGAGAATCTCGAATTTGACTTTTGAAAATTACTCTGCAGATTTATTACATCCTTAGGCATGCCCACGCTTAGTCACTGAATTGCTGTCAAACTTGGAATTTCGGATTTTCTCCATTCTTTTGCATCTTTTTGATTCAATTTCGTCTTTAAGGTGTTGAAAATCATCTGTAAACAATTATAAGACAATTCCATTAATTTCAGATAATAATTTCAACACATTAAAGATAATTAAGTATAAAATAATTGCAAATTGATGCCTTAACAAATTCCCCCACACCAAACCTTTTCTCACCCTCGAGCAAACATGTCAAACCACTACACTCAGTCAATTCATCCTTCACAAGATCAAGTGCACACAATCCATTAACTTGGGCCAAAGAGACTTAAGTTGCAACATCTATCATAATTGCTTTTCACTAATGCAAATAAATGAAGCCAAATTAAGACATCTTTGTTCAAAAGCAAACATGAAATCAAAATGAATTCTTCTCACGGATTTCGCTCTTACACTCAAGCGTTTGAGGGCAAAGTGTTTCTCTCAGATCTCACTATAACATTTTGTACTACCATAGGCTTGCAATTTTACCAATTATCATTCATTCAGATCACGTGAGTTAATAGATCATAAAGACTTTATTCTGGGTTGTAATGGGGCTAGGTTCACAGGTGAGATAAAAACATGACAAAGGGTTCATCACAAGCATTCACAAAGCATCAAGTAAAAGGGACACGCAAACTAAAATTTTGAGATAAACATGAATGAAAAGGAATACAACTACTCATTACTAACTAGTACCACTATACTTTCTTCTTTTTCTTTTTTTCTTCTTTTTCTGATTTTTTTCTTTCTTTTTTTCGAATACGGTAAGAACAAGGGGAAACGATAAAAATAAGAGAAAATAACAACAAATGAGTAAAAGTACCTATAAAACTATCTCAAAACACAATATAGAACAAAAGTCCCAAATTATTCAATGTTTCATTCAACTTGTGATAAGATAAGGATAATAGGTTTTTGGGTTTTAAAATAAGGTGATTGATTGAAAAATAAGGATAAAGGCTCAAAATGAGTGTAAAGGAAAAGTGATTAGGTGGGTTATTTTTAAGTTAAGGGTGTAAAGACAAAGAAGGCCTTAATCATTTTGATATCCCATGTGATCAAATAAATTCAAACTGGTTTCATGCAAGTTCTGAAGGCAACATAAATAAAGGAGCATCTTTAGGCGCAAACTTCGCTCACAGGTTTACTTTAAGAATTCACCTTAATTCCACAATTTACCTCATCACTCAAATGTCAAAATTTTGACCAAGCTTATAAGATCAATTAGTGTAATCAATTAACATGCTTCACCTTAAAAGTCACTTAGCCCAATTTAATGTCATGCATAAAATCAATTGCATCCAAACTACTATGATAAAGCTTCATGGCTTAACATGCAAACCGCATGCAATATTCAATAAAGCCACACAAAAACCGAAAATTTCCACACAAAATTCCCCCACACCGAACCCAACATTGTCCGCAATGTTAAAGAAGCATAAAAACAAAATAAAGTAAAAGGGAAAGAAAGCTTATCTATTGGCAAAGTGCCCAGTCAATGAGTTGGCGGATATGGCGGTTGAAATCCTTCATGCTCCCAGTAGGCCATCAAGTTGCGCTCCAATCGGTACATTGATCGTTCAATCCTACTTAGACGAGCTCCCACATCAGTGTCTTGTTGTTGTTGGGTACTAAGCTCAGCTGGTGGTGCCCTACGTCATCCAGTTGAAGTTCTTGTGGTGGGAAAAGTAGTTGGGCTGGGCATGGTGAAAGCAATGTGACCACATCTAAGATCCACAATGCCCATCTTGCACAAACAATCTAAATCCAGCGGCTCTATACCACAAACCACATTCCTATCAGTGTTTTCAAGATTTAACACTTCCAAATTAACTGCTAATTGTGAGATATATGACCCAAGAATCAAAGGTTTAGATTTCTTTTATCGCATAGATTGAAATTGTGTCATGAACCAAAAACTCAAATTCACCGAAATGTGCCTATCCATGCACCACAGGAAAAAAATTCTACCTTTGACAATGTGCTCGAAGCATCTTTACGACCAGAAAAATTAAATGCTAATAGCCTATGGATAATTTTAAAAACAGGACTCCGAAGAAAAAAACTTTTAGAAATGCTAACATTATAAGGATTTGGATTAACAGACCATTGACTCCATAATTCCAAAGCATTGAAATCTTCATGAAAATCACATTGGGCATTACGAAACAACTCAGTTTCAATTTCATCAGTTGAAACAAAACCCATGGCAACATTAAAATTAGCAATCGAAAATGCAAATTCCTTTCCCATCAATCGAAAATCAACAACTTCTTTCGTATACACATCAAATTCTTTATCACAATTGAATTGGAAGGTGCTATAAAATTATTTGGTTAATTCAAAAAAGATAGGATACTTTATTCTAGCAAAAGCACTCCATCCTAGGGACCCCATCATTGCATGAAAGAATCGTAATATTCAAGGCTTTAAGTGTGTCGGAAAGAATAGACTTACATGGGTAAATTTTCCAGGCACTTAGCTGTTGGAATCGGATGGTATCTTCGGGGAGTACAAAAGAGATGCAGGCTCTAACCCGAGTGGCCCATTGGCTGTTATGTTCGACCTCTTTGCCTCTTTTGGTCCTTTGGCGTGTTCTTGGTCGAAAGTTAACGTTGGAGCTGCTGGAAAACGTGGTTCGGTTATGTTGTGGGTGGGTAGTGGGGAGAAAAGTTAGCAGCAAATTGGATGGGCATGGGGAGCCTTCGAGAGTCACTTTTCTTCCTAGGCATTATGCCAATTCCGTAGAAGATCACATGCAATTGCACAAAATCAGAACACAAATACAAAAAAAAAAACGAAAGTGAGGTGTGATAGGTGTGTGGGCAAGGAAAAATGAAAGCAGTGTGAATTCTTAGTGAAAAGATGAAATTGAATGATTAAGGTGAGTTTGTGTGGAGTATCGGCAACTGGAGATTGAGGAGGAGAGAAGGAATTTGGGCAAAACAAAGAGGGGAAAAATAGAGAGGGAAGAAGGAAATGGCGGTAAGCCAAAAATTTTCGTGTTTTTTTTTTAAGAAAAGATGAAATATAAAAATGACAGAAATTAAAATGTGAATTTAAATTCCTAACTAAGGAAATAAACATAATGAAATGAAAATAGAAACTACTGAAAATAAATAACATGAACAAACCTGAAAAATTTACGGGTGTCCCCAAATGTGCTTCTTTAACGTCGTTAGCTGGACATGTTTCGTTACTTACTTGGTTAGAAATAGGTTGGGGGTAACAACTCTATTTCCTCCAGTTGCTTGACCGAAAAATTTTCATAATATGGCTTCAGGTGATGTCCATTAACTTTGAATACTTTACAGGTATCTAAACTTGAAATTTCTACTGCTCCATAAGAAAAAAACGTTAGTAACAATAAATGGTCCAATCCAACAAGATTGTAATTTTCCTGTAAATAACTTAAGCTTTGAATGATAAAGAAGAACTTTTTGTCCGATGGAAAAACGTTTCCTAGAAATCATTTTATCATGAAAAGCCTTAGTTTTGTCCTTATAAATTTTTGCATTTTCATACATGTCATTACCAATCTCCTCTAATTCTTGAAATTGCAACTTCCTACTATTACTCACCTCCAATTGATCTATATTCAACTGCTTCACAGCCTAATAAGCTCGATGCTCAATTTTCACAAGTAAATGACAAGGCTTACCGAAAACTAACCTATAAGGCGACATGCCGATAGGAGTTTTGTATGCAGTTCGGTATGCCCACAAAGCATCGTCCAATCGTAAACTCCAATCCTTTCGATTCGGATTCACCACTTTTTCCAGTATGGACTTGATTTCTCAATTGGATACCTCGGCTTACCCACTTGTCTGCGGATGGTAGGCGATAGAGACTCAGTGTGTGACACCACATCTTTTTATCAAAGCTTCGAAAATCTTGTTGCAGAAATGGGTTCCTCAATCGCTAATGATAGCTCGAGGCATTCCAAACCTGAAAAAAATATTTGATTTAATAAAATCAACAACAGTTTTAGCATCGTCAGATATAGTAGCCTTAGCTTCGACCCATTTTGAAACGTAAAATATTGCCAACAAAATGTAATTCTTACCAAAAAATGAAGGGAAAGGACCAATAAAATCTATTCCCCAAACATCAAAATCTCACATACCAGAATGTTCGTAAGTGATATTTGACTCCTCGATCCCAAGTTACCTATTCTTTGATAACAATCGCAAGACTTGCAAAACATATAAGAGTCATAAAATAACTTAGGCTAAAACAATCCACATTCTAAAATTTTACGAGCAGTTCTTTTAGGACCAAAATGTTCCCTACACACAGATGAATGACAAAAATGCAAAATAGACGAAATTTCATCATCTGTGACGCATCTCCTCACAATCTGATCAGAACAAAATTTCCAAAGGTGAGGTTCATCCCAAACATAATATCTAGTCTCTCGCTTGATTTTATCTCTCTTAGCTCTAGATAGATCACTAGGTAAAGACTTAGTTACTAAAAAGTTCACTATGTCCGCATACCAAGGAATTACCTGTTAAACTGCAAAGAGACTCTCATCTGAAAATTTTTCGTGAAGAACATCAGATGCGGTCCTTGATGTGATCCTACTAAGGTGATAAGCCACCAAATTTTTAGCTCCTTTCTTATTGCGGATTTCCAAATCAAATTCTTGGAGCAATAATATCCATCGAATTAATCTCGGCTTGGATTCCTTTTTGTTCACCAAATACTTCAAAGCTGCATGGTTTGAATAGATGATGACCTTCGTCCCCAATAAGTATGACCGAAACTTTTCCAATCCAAAGACAACTGCTAAAAAATCCTTCTCCGTCATAGAATAATTTTTTTAGGAATCATTAAGTGTCATCAAAGCATAATAAATAACAGGAGGTACCTTGTCCACTTTTTGGCCCAAAACGACGCCAATTGTATAATGTGAAGCATTGCACATCAACTCGAAAGGCATGTCCCATTGCGATGGCTGAATAATTGGCACGGTAGTAAGTCGCTCCTTGAGTTCGTCAAACGCACTTCTGCATGGCTCGACGAAATCAAATTTCACATCTTTTTGGAGCAATCTACATATGGGTTGCGCAATTCTAGAGAAATCTTTGATAAATCGCCGATAAAATCCTACATGACTAAGAAAAGAATGGACTTCCCGCACATTTGTGAGGTAAAATAAAGATCGAATAACATCTATCTTAGCCCTATCAACTTCAATTCCTTTCGATGAAACAGTATGGACCAAAATAATGCCTTGATCAACCATGAAATGACACTTTTCATAATTTAAAACCAAATTAGTTTCAATGCAACATTTTAGCACTTTTTCAAGGTTGATAATGCACATTTCAAAAGACTCCCCATATACTGTGAAATCATCCATAAAAATTTCCATGTAATTTTTCACAAGATTGGATAAAATACTTACTATACACCGTTGAAAAGTCACAGGTGCGTTGCACAATCCAAATGGCATTCTTCTATAAGCAAAAGTGTCGAATGTACATGTGAAGGTTATCTTCTCCTGATCCTTAGATGCCACCAAAATCTGATGATATCCTGAATAGCCATCTAAATAACAATAGTGAGATTTACCCACAAGTATTTCGACCATCTGATCAATAAATGGAAGCAAAAAATGATCTTTTCTAGTAACTAAATTAAGCTTCCTATAATCTATGCATACTCTCCAACCATTTTAGACACGAGTCGGTATTAACTCACCATTGCTATTTTCAATCACAGTCACACCAATTTTCTTTGGTACTACCTGGACTGGACTTACCCACTTACTATCTGAAATCGAATAAATGATGCCCGCGTCAAGAAGCTTCAAAATCTCTTTCTTTACCAATTCCATCATAGGTGGGTTTAGACGACATTGTGGTTACCTCACGTTCTTCGCTTCATCTTCCATCAAAATTTGGTGTACGCAGATAGTGAGACTAATAACTTTTAAATCGGCCACCGTTTAATCGAAAGCTTCTTTATTCTCCTTTAAAACGTTAACCAGCTGACTTTCCTGCACATCCGAAAGTTGATTAAAAATAATAAGAGGTAATGTATTTTTCTCACCTGAAAAGATGTATTTTACATGACTAGGTAAGCTCTTTAATTCCAATGTTAGTAGGCTGGTCAATGATGGCAGTATTTTGTCCACTCTTTTGAATGTTTCCATGGACGTGAGTTAATTAAGGGGTTCGGTTGTCTCCATGCAAGATGACATCTCATGTGGTGCAGCTAGTGATTCACTAGCTAACATAAATTCTTCCCTATCTTGCCAATAAGATGCATTTTCCAATTGTCCATTAAAGAATGACGACTCTTTATATCCTTGTGAAGTTAACGTCTTCTCCCCTTGTTCACCAGTTAATGCAGGTTCCTCACTTTCTTGCCAAGTTGACGCCTTTTCCATTACCAAAATCATTTTAACTTCATCTTTGTCTTCCAAAATCTAATTCTCCTACATCCATGTATCAATAAAATCCACATAAACAATAGATTGCTCATCATCCAGAATTTTCATATTATTATAAATATTGAATTTAATTAGGTCACCATCAAATTCCATAGTTAAAGATCCATCATATACATCTATTTTGGTTTTATTCGTTTTTCAAAAATGGCCTTTCGAATAAAATCAGAGTGGAGGAAGATACGTCATCGGTGCCCATCTGCAAAATGTAAAAATAAGCCGGAAAAAGCATGTTTCTTACTTGAACCAATATGTCTTCTAACACACCTTTCAGATAAGCATTTGAGCGATCCGCTAATTGAATCACTACGTTAGTTTCTTTAAGAAGTCCAACATTTAAAGATTTATACACATCGTATAGCATAACATTTATGGACGCACCTAAATCTAACATAGCTCTTTCAATCCACAAATTACCAATTTGGCACAGGATAGTAAACATAGCTGGATCTTGACATTTTGGTGGAAGCTTTTTCTTTTACAAAATTGCTGAAATGTTTTCTCTTAATTGGACTTTCTCATCAAATTTTAATTTCCTCTTTGACGTACAAAGCTCCTTAAGGAATTTAGCATATCGTGGAATCTGTTTAATTGCATCAAGGAGAGGGATATTTACTTGAACTTTTCGGAAAGTCTCCAAAATTTCCTTCTCTTGTTCTTCCTTCTTTGCTTTTGCAAATCGACTTGGAAAAGGAGGCAGAAGCACCTTGTTTTGCACCACTTTTGGCGTCAATTCAGGCTGTGAAGGTGTTAGGTGCATAATTTCTTCGTCTATTTCTCTTCTGAAATTTTTCGGAGGCGGTTCCTGTAGTTCCTTACCACTTCGCAATGTGATAGCCTTAGCACTTTGTCTAGGATTAATCTCCGGTGGCGCCGAAAATTTTCCAGAAGCTCGTGCTTCCAATCGATTAATGGCAGTTGCCATTTGACTCATCTGATTTTCAAAATTCCTTTGTTGATTTCCAAATTTCGGATACTTGCTTCAGTATTCCACTAAAACATCAAAGTGTTAGCGGTCAAAGTTTGGAACATATCTTCCAAAAAAGACTTACCTTCAGCATTTGATGATATATTTGGATTTTGTCGCGGCATGTATGGTTGTCTATACCGTTGAAAATTTGTGGTCGCTTGCTGTCCTTAAGGATTCCCATAGCACAAATTCAGGTGATCGCGCCACCCTAGATTGTAGGTGTTAGAAAATGGGTCATACTTCCTTTAACTCGACCCAGCAAAGCCTCCCACGGCATTCACCTGCTTTGTGTTTTCTTCCTACAAAATTGGACATAAATCAGTAGAATGTCCTAACATTGAGCATATACCACATACCTTTGCTTCTTCTTTCTTTGTGACTGCCAATTGTCGTACCAAAGAAGTGAGGTCATCCAATCTCTTTTCCAACGAGGTCGCACTAACTTCATTCACGCCTCTTGATCCATGCCCAGTACAGATTCCAAATTGTTGCGTGTTGCAGGCCATGTTTGCAATTAATTCTCTTGCGGCCACTGGCATTTTATCAACTAAAGCACCACTGCTTGCAGAGTCGATCATGCTCCTATTAGAAAGCAAGAGCCCTTCGTAGAAATATTGAATTAATAATTGTTCGATTATCTGATGGTGTGGATAGCTAGCGCAGAGTTTCTTGAATCTTTCCCAATACTCGTAGAGTGTTTCTCCCGTGTGTTAACGAATTCCGCAAATCTCTTTCTGAATATTGGTTGCTCTCGATGCTGGAAAATACTTTTCAAAGAAAAACCTCTTCATTTCATCCTACGTTTGTACGTTTTCTTCGACTGAATAGTACAACCAATCTTGCGCATCATATTTAAGGGAGAATGGAAAGGCTCTAAGCTTAATCTGCTCTTCCGTCACATTCATCAGTTTCATCCCCATACAAACCATGTCGAATTCCTTTAAGTGCTTGTACGGGTCTTCTCCCGATAAACCCCTGAAAATAGGTAACAAATGAATCAGGCCAGATTTTAATTCAAAGGTATTGTTATCACCTAAATTCGGGAAATTGATGCAATGAGGCTATTGCGCATCCATGGGTGCGGCTAGTTTGCGAAGAGCGCGGTTTGCAGCTATTCTATCTATTCTTTGCGTCTCTTTTTGAAGTTTCGTCTGTTTTCGTAGTCTTTTCGCTATCTTCTCGATTTCAAGGTTGTACTGCAAATTATCTTATTGATTTGAACGCGTAACGTACATAAACCATCAAAAATTCCCCAACAATGGCCCCAAAATTTGGTACTGTTGTCGCCTACATCCAAATTCAAAAGAAATCAACCTCCGTCAATACAAAATAATGTGGTAGCGGTAAGCAAATATCGTTCCCATGAGGAATTTTAACGACAATGAAATTACGAATTCAAATGGAACAAAGTAACGAAATTGAGGGGGGTTTAATTCAAGCAATATAAGAAAAAGTATAAGAAAAATCGCAAATTGAAAGTAATAATTGAATCTGAAAAATTAATGAGAAAATACCTTGGTTTTCAGGTCACCGAAGTTATCACGCTAATATGGATCCTCGACATAAAATTACAATCATTAACAAACATTCATTGGGAAAATTTTCTCTTAGTGTAATGACTAGAAACATATATCCTTGCATTCTTATTAAACAATAACCTAGATATGATCATAGGTTGAATTGAATAATAGCGTTACGAATCAAGAATCAATGAGCAAGAGAAATACATGTACGACATGCAATCAATCAAGCAAATATCTCCGTAGAATTTTCTGACTCTAACGTAGAGAAGACAATCCTAATTGCTACTTGTGATTAGCGAAACTGAACGTCATATTTCGTTAATCTAGCAGTTAAACATATCAATTCCTAGTTGCGCACCTAGAAACCAACGAATTTAATTAGAAAGAGTATATCAAAAGATATTCAATGTTTATTAACAACGTAAACTTTATTCAAAACATTTCACCATACTAGCGGATAACACAGATACCCTTAACCAAGATAAAAAGTTTAGCTACTCATACTATAATCGAAAACAAAAGAAATGACAAAACGTAAAGTCTCCATCCCTAGTTTTTACTGAAAAAAATAAAAATACTAATGGAGAAAGTGTAGAAAACGTAAAAAGAATGAAGAGAAAATAGCATAAACGAAAATCTCTAAAACTAGACTTGCGTGAATAGTGATCTCTTCTCCTTTTATGCTTATTTTTCCGATTTCCCTCCTATCTTTCCTTGATTCTCATCCGATACTGTATCTCTCAATTTCATATGGTCAATCCCCTTGAAAGATGACAATATAATCTTCAAAGATTGTGAGAATCTCGAATTTGACTTTTGAAAATTACTTTGCAGATTTTTTCCATCCTTAAGTGTGCCCTTAGTCACTGAATTGCTGTCAAACTTGGAATTTTGGATTTTCTCCATTCTTTTGCATCTTTTTGATTCAATTTCATCTCTAAGGTGATGAAAATCATCTATAAACAATTATAAGACAATTCCATTAATTTTGGATAATAATTTCAACACATTAAAGATAATTAAGTATAAAATAAGTGCAAATTGATGCCTTAAC
>JANSVA010000004.1:26719973-26735623 GCA_025504915.1 Erythroxylum reticulatum | reverse complement strand
CTTGAAAACCAATTGCCCAAATGGCACATTTTTTAAAACTTGTCTTTCATGAGCATGACATATTTCATATGCATTTCCATCATTATTTCACAATTCATCATCAAAATCCAATACAACCAAACACGTAGCAATTTCACAAATCATTCAAAAGCAATAAAAGCAACATTTATGAAATAATTGAAATCATTTATCTTTCTCGATTTGGACAAAAACATCAATGCTCATTACTCAATTATAAACATGAAACTCACCTTATTTCACTTGAGAATCCAAACTCAATCGTTCCCTTCCTCTTACTCTTGGATAAGGTTTCTTTTGATTTCCTAAATCAAACCAATTTCTCATTCAATAAAAATCACAAAAATGATAAATTGGGCTTAGCATTAACTTACCCATGGTCTATCTAGGTTAGAAAAGCCAAAAACCCAGTTTAGAAACCCTAAAAATCAAATGAGTCTCTCAAATCATCTTCTTCCTACACGACACCCATTTTTTACACAAAACTCTTTCTCTCTCTAACTCTTTCTCTAGCAAAGCAAGAAGAAGAAGACAAACATACCTTGACAAGATGATTTCTCTTCTTTTCTTCTTTTGTCCCTTTCCTAGCTTCTTCGATTTTCTCCTCTTCTCTTTCTCTCACTTTTTTCTCTTCTTTATTTTGGCCTCTCATGACTTCTCTCTCCCTTATTCTAATTCAAGCCCATTTATTAGGCTTTCTCCCCATTTTGCCCTTCATTAAACTTGCCCTTCCCACTTTACCCCTTGAGTCTATTAAACTAACATCTTATACTTCCAATTCCTTAATTAATGATCATGGGAAAATTGAAGAAATTTGATAATACTTCCTTCTAGAAAAATGTTCCTAATTTTCATAATTTTCTAATGACACCAAAATCATTCCATTTGGTTCGGTAATCTGAAAGTTATAGCTTAAACATTTCCAAACTATTCTTATACTGAAACAATGTTCTGTGCTCGACTTCTGTCCAAAAATTGAAATTCTTAGAGATTGAATTTAAACTCGATTTCATCAGAGAATTTGTATCCCTATTTATTTAGTTTAATCCAAATTAAAAATCATCTCATTTGGATAACTAGATAAAAATTTATGGCTAAAACACTGAAGCATACTCAGCTTTCATCTACATTTTCCAGCTTTTAACTTCCAACATTTCACATATAATAGTTCTAACTTCCAAGAAAAGTTTGGGTTCCAACATTAACCAATATCCTATATTAAAGTTCCTCAAAACCCTTAAAATCATTCATTTATTAGTCTCATCATAAATCAAATATACGTTCATACCACAAACTTAAATTTAGATTAACAATACTTAAAATTTAAAGCCACAAATCGAAGTTCATACCACAAACAAGTTTTGGTTGGTGCAGGTTATTAAAATTAAAAATGTAGCAAGTTCAAATGGGAGGTTCAAACCATAAACAAATACCTAAATTAAACCGAGTACACAAAAACCTAGTAAATAACAAAACCCACTTACCTCAACCAATTCGCAGAAGAAGTCACTGAAGCACTTGAGGGAGGAAGATGACAGAGCTAGAGTGAGCTGATGGCCAAAGAAGATAACCAAAACAAAGAAATGAAGACAATGAAAATCAAAGTAGTATACAAAACATAGTAACGAACAAGTCTCAACAACATCATTAAAAACAATCAAAGAATAAAATGTTACCTCAACCGATGATTAAAGGAAGACGACGACGACAATATGTGATGGGTGAGCGACGGCGAGGAGGAAAGATGGTTAAATATACATGAAAACAAAAGATCATCCTTAAATGATATGTTGTACATCTTCAATTTCTCACATTTTATAAAAAATTAGATAGGAATCCTAAAGTAAGCTAGATAGGAAATCTTAAAGTAAGCTACATAGGAAATCCTAAAAGTTAGAATGAAGTACCAATTAATAGAATCAAAAGCTTTGAAATAAATAATCTTCATATTGTAACTTTAGTTAAGTGTTTTCTTATAGTAGTTTATGGACTTAGATCATCTCACTATGATTTAAAAACCTAAAAATTTAACAAATTAACTCATAATCATGCTATATTCTCATATTAGCATAAATGAGTGATGCAACACCTAATATTAAGTATATGTAAAATGGCGTTTTAGCAAATACAAAAATGTTAAAATGTATGGATTTGGCATAAAAAGCTTGGACATACAAGCATGGACCTTATCTCTAACCTCAACTCTAAATAACTTTTCAATAAAATTCCAAAGGTAAAATTAAACCTCAACTCCTAATACTGGTGTTTTATTCTTAGCTAAAAAAATAAATGTTTTGGGGAATTTCTTAAATTTGTAAAGAGGGTTCAAAATGAAAAAAAAACTCTGTATTATATCGATTAGGAGTGACCATAGTAGGAAGTTTAAGAATGAAAGATTTGAAACCTTTTTATGAGGATAACGGTATCTTTCATAATGTTTTTAATAGAAGATCCCCTCAATAAAATGGGCTTTTTGAAAGGAAAAATAGGACTTTGTAAGAAATAGTCAAGACTATGATAAATGAGTATGATCTCCCTACAAATTTTTAGGAAAAAAATTATGGCTACAACATGTTACAGTTTAAATAGAGTCTACATAAGACCAACTTTTGATAAAAACCTTTATGAGATTTGGAATGGGAAGAAGCCAAAAATTAGTAACTTTGAAGTTTTTAGATGTAAATGCTACAATTTGAATACTAAAGATAACTTAAAATTTAAATGTTACATTTTGAGATAACTGCAATAGAGACATTCCATGTAAAGAACTAATCAACAATCTAATTCAAATAAGAAATATGCATAACCAAGCATGATAAATAGAACAACTTCATGAGCAATAGTGTGAACTTTAAAGTGTTGTGATTGATATCTCCATCACTTTTCTACAAAGTGGTGGCAGCAACAAGCAAAATATGCCTTTTTCCATTCTCTAAAGCCACTAAATTAGCCACTCCATTAAAAGGTACCCTTATTATTAATTCATACAAGATCATATCCACATAGCCTTTATAGCCTTGGCTAACTAGTGAAAAGAAAAATACAGCAAAATCCATTATACTTATATGAACCCAAAAAAGATTAAAGAACTTGACACTTTATTATGTGAAGATTACAACTTCATTGGCTTGTTCTCAATTGTTAATAGCCCAACCTTCTTAATTCCAATATGTTAAAACACCAGTATTCTTGACAACCGCAGTATAACTTCAAAAGGACAATCAATATAATGCTATCTGCAGTACAACTTTAAAAGGACAATTAATATAATACTATCCCCACAATTATTCGTTGGCATAAAAACACAAAAAGATGACGACTTCTATACAATACCTGAAGTAGATCAGACGATAACGACAAGGAGGCTGTCAAACAACAATAAGGAGGCACAGTCGGACAACGGCGACAATGACATTCGGTGGCACAACGAGGAGACGCCGTCAGATGGCGACGACAGAAAAGAGAAATGGGGCTGTGATGGACCAGGGGAAATAGGGGGAAGACGCTGCGGGGCTTAACCAAATGCCGTTGTTTGGTGTTAAACCAAATGACATCATTTTTGTTCTTTTTAGAATGCTGAACCGGAGGCAAATGAAGGCGTTTAGGACTAAATTTTATTGACGGAATTTATCAATGGCCTATCATCACTAAAGCTTTCTTTTCCGATGGATACTTCTTACCGTTGTTATATTCCGTCAAAAAATTTCTCGAGTTAATTTCCCTCCATATTTACCGACGGATATTTTTCTGTTGCAAATTGAAATTTTTGTAGACAATTTTACTGATGAAACATGATTTTCTGTCAGTAATTTCCAACGGTTCCATTTCCGTCAGTAATTGTTCATCGCTAAAAAATAATTTTCTTGTAGTGAAGGAATGAATTCAGACAAGTTGAAGCAAATTTAGAGAAGTTTTAAAGTGATTTTAGATGAACATGGATTAAACATGATCCAATATTTAGTAATAAGACACCAGCACAATACCTTGTTAAACCCTGTGTAGCCTAGTGGTTCATTCTACCTCTTGGACAACTTGGCACATGAAAGAACACAACCCCATGTTCATCATTTGTTCCAACCTGGTGCATTATGCTTCTTAGGATAATATTTCATATGAAGAACATAAGTCAAATTGGGACCCTTTTTCTACAACATGACCCAAATATGGATTTGTGTTTATGAAGTTCAAACATATGTTCATCAAGTGAACCTTTAAACGCTCGACAAAAGGATTACTAAGTTAATAGGAGAGCAACACAGCACAATGTTGGAGACCCGTGTTGATGATGATGATTATAAAAAATAGGATTTTGCACAACGATGAAGAAAATAGGACCATAGGTCTGTATCGGTCCCTTATTAGTCAAAATTTGAGGATTTTATTGAAGTACAAAGGAGAGAGAGAGAAAATGTTAAGTAACATCAACATTCAAAGATCTATCGAAACTCATTCTTTTATCTTGTTTTCTTTATTGTTTATTATTAGTTTTCTTCACTTTAACATAAATTGGGATAAATTTAGGCGTGATGTACCCCAAAATATAATGTTTGGATTGATTTCTTTGGTTTAATGCAAGATTATAGTTTCTTAAAAACTATTCATAAATTTATATGGTATTAAATTGAAGTAGAGAATATAAAATATTCAATTTCAAGTTTCATATATAAGAATTGAAGTAGCAAAGTTTAGAAGGTTATATATATGAATAGATCTTCGTATAAACAATGAGAGTTGCATTAAAAATCTAAGAATAGGACCAAATCAATCTTCTTACTAAGAGTCAAATCTATCATGAAAATTCACATATTGAATTAAACTATGCTAACTATATTATAAAAATGTTAGGTGTACGTCTTAATAATTTCTTTAAGTATCGTTTTGTATTTTGAATACATCATAACCACTCGACCTATGAAAACTAGGACATACGATTGATCTACCCCTCCATTTGGTTGGCTAAACTCGGTTGACGGGTCAATCGAAGAGTGAAAGCCTTTTGGGGGCTTTATATAATCTAGTAATGCTCTAACGCCTTGATAATTTTGTAACTTGCTTTGAAACTTCGAGCAACATTTGAATAACATAACTTCTTCGACACTTGAATTACCTCTTAGACATTCTTTTAAACCATCTTGTTAGAGATTTATTCATCCAATCCAAACTTTCAGTATAAACTCTTTGGTGTTCCACAAGTCTTTTCTTACAACAATGCTCTCTAATGCTACATATCAACAATCAAACAATGTTGTTAATATTACAATATTTCGTTATCATCAAATTTATCATTTTGAAATAACTTGGTTTAACATACAGATTAAGAAGGGTTTCAAAGTAAAAGCACTGTACGTATGTTATTGAAGTCGTGCAAGGCCTTTTTAGCGTCTTTAATATAAATGAGTTACTATTGATAATCAACATACATTGCTTTTACAGGCTTTACTGCCTAAGCATATCAATACTAGTATATCAATGAAATCCTTAAAATCTTGTGTAATTCATCCAATAAAAGGCCATTCTTGAAGCAATAGAGGGAGGAACAAAGTGAGTAAAACACGTAAAGACGACACCTTTAATGTCTACGTTTAATGTTTTGTTTGATTAATTCATCATTTTCAGTTTTGAGGCTTTGCACTTTAAACAATCTTCGCTTTTATCCTTATTTGCTTTTATTATGAAAGTAAAGAACTAGTGCAATATGGTAAGAGCTGCATATGCTATCACCACCGAAACTGAGGTATATTTATGGTCTTCGGAACATTAAGGTATTAGACATATTGAAAATGCTAATAGTCATGTACATCGACATTGCATTGACATGGCATGACCATGTAGTTTCGATGGAATTCACGTTGTTATACTACTATATATTGATATGATATATTGACATTTCTGACTTTTTATGTCAATATATCATATTAATGTGACATGCCCGTTTCACTTTTGTGAACGTTAATGGAAGTACACCATTGACAAATTTGGGTGAGCAAATTCTCGAATAGCAGCATTTCAGTACAAGGACTTAATTTAGAAACATAGTGGTCATGCATAGCAGGAGAGGGTCGGGATGCGAAATAACCGCAAGAGAAAAGGTATAAATAATAAGAACTCGAGTTCGTAACAGATCATTGTACAACTTTTCAACATGAATTATCAAAACCAAGAACAATATTGGGAGAACTTGAGTGCTCCAAGTAAAATGGAGTATAAATCAAATAAAGAGAAATAAGCTGTAGGATTTAGGGCATTTTCTAACCGCGAAGAATTCTATTAGTTCGTGTCATCTCCTCAGTAGCTTTAGGACATCTCCAACCAGATGTAATGATCCAGTGACAAGAACCTGTCGTTCCACAATAAGAACATTACTGCAGAAATGACATCAGAACAAGAATATTTCCTTTTCCATTCTAGTTCATTCACATCACCAAAAAATTTCCCATCTAGCCTAGCTCCGCCTATCACTATTGGGTTCAATACATTTTTGGCAGTAATGTTCGCTCATGCATGTTGTTCAGCATCAGTCATGTTACTTTACGGGACTTACCTGAATTTTTAGGGAAGGTTTTTCTTGGACACAATCCCTCAACCACTTTATGGCCAATGGCAATGAAGGAATCACTGTACTACAAGCCAAATGTGCATCTGGAATACTGCAATGAGAAGCATCCTCATAAAGGAATTCAGGAGGTGGTAAGTTGTTGATGTTGTCCATGATTCCCTGGTCAAGTAAAGGATCTACTTCTGCATTAAATAAACAAAAATTAAGGAGTTACTAATTAATTGATCCATTTGGCCCACAATAGTTTCAGAGATGGCTCAAATTTTTTCATCAGAGGAAAATGTGGCATGATCTATCTAGGATTATCTAGGAAGCATGCACATAATAGAAATGGAAGCTACTGAATTTGAAAAGGAGAATATTCAGACCAGACTCCTGCTCCCACACACGCAGACCAGATGAACCAGCTTTTCCTGGTTTTCCATGTACTTTAAAATAAGAGATCCCGCATTTGGAATGATACTATTTCTATTACATTCAGTATTTTCACCGATATGATCAACACCAAATTTTTATTTCTATGCATAGGAGAGTGAAAGCATTGTGGTGGAAATTGGAAAATGACTTCCAATTTAAATGTTCCCTGTTGCTGAGAACCAATGTCACCCACAAGAGAAACACGTTTACCAGTTAAGTTATATGCAAACGTCCATCAACTCCCAGAGATAGCCAGTTGCTTACTATACCTAGCCAGATATAGACAGTATCCAACTATATAAGCTCAATACTAGAAGATCACACCCCGGCCACCAGTAAGAGGCTACAAATCATCATCTCAAATCCCCAGGTTGCTATTGATTACCAGACACCTACTGTCACAGCCATCATTTGGTTATTACCATAGCAGCACTAGCCAGCTTCTCCAACCATTCCATTATCACCCACCTGCAGACATTCTCAGCCACTATAAGCTGTTTGCCTCGGGTATTATCAGTACAGCCAACATCAAATATGGCCAAACAGCAGCAACTTCTACAATGCTGCCACTCATCTGTTGCCCATCATCATAGCATCAACCACAGTTCTACTAGTTGTTTTTAATTATTTAAAATATTAAATGACCTCAAACATCTTTGCTCAACAGATACACATCATTCAATTGTTTATATTTGATTAACTGAGCTTTTGTTACTCATTCATCATTATATGGTATTTAAAGGCTGAAAAATGGCACTCATAAACAAACAATCAAGATATGCTTGCCTTGTAAGGGAAGAGAAGATAAATACCTATCCCATGAACAATCTTTTCCCAAAGGCTCTGCAGTTTGAATTGCCATGACAAATCCCTACTGAGCATATTTGAAGGATTGATTGTGGCACCAGATATAACCTTGTTATATGTTGACATACTTGGGACAAAAATGGCCTTGGAGAAGTAAGTGCCTGAGACAAATGTGTTAATTTCCTAATATATGGGATCCAAGTTTCATAATCATCCTGATACTAATTAAATACATAACAGGATAAGAAATTTTTTTTTTTTTCCTGATTGCCTAACTTAGCTCAATAAAAAGCCATTTTACTTATTTTGCATCCATTGATAGTTCCTCTTTGAAAACCCACTTAATCAAATTGTCTTTAACCTATTGGGCTTTCAGATTTATATGAGAATCCATTTTCTCTTTATTTGCACCACTTTCCCTTTTTGAACAATTCACACGGGTTTAAAGGAGAATGATAAACTAACAACTATAATCTAGAGAATAAAGTTTCAATGCTATCTATGCAAATAAAATCACGGGTTCACCACCAAACAAAAATAGCTTTAACAATAATAATCATGCTAGATGAGCATCGGTATCAAAAGTGAATAAATTGTCAGATAAAGTAATATGAAGAGAAAGTCATACTTAACATACAAAAAAGGCATATGACAAAGTATTTAGAAAAATCACATGGAGGTGTTTAAAGGTTAAGAGAATTTTTAACATATATTCGGGTTATTGGAGATATAAATGAAGAGGTAAAGACTAGAGTAAAGACGATAGGAGATGAAACAGAAAATTGTTCTATTGATATTGAGCTAAACCAAAGCTCCTCGATGAGCCCTTTTTTGTTTGTAATAGTAAGGGATGAGCTCACCAAGAATATTCAAGAGAATGTGCCTTGGTATATGTTATTTGCTGATGATATTATTTTAATGAATGAGACAAAAGAGGATGTCAATGTCAAGCTAAAATTTTGGACAAATACGTTAGAATCAAAGGACTTTAAATTGAGCAGGACTAAGACTGAGTACTTAGAGTATAACTTTTCAGGCAATAAGGTGGCTTCCAATGTGAAGGAAAAGATCAGTTCAGAAGATATATGTCAAAAAGAGTATTTTAAGTATTTAAGATCTATCATCCAAAGCAATAGAGAGATCGATGAAGATATAGTTCATCATGTCAGATCAGAGTAACTTAAATCAAAAAGTGCATCAAGAGTTTTATGTGACAAAAATATATCATTCAAGCTCAAAGGTAAATTTTAGCGTTTAGTAATTATGTCCACCGTGTTATATGGGGCAAAATATTGGCCCATCAAATAGATGCATAGTCATAAGATAATGGTAACAGATATGAGGATGCTCCGTTGGATATGTAACCTTACCAGAAGAGATAATGTCATAAATGTAATGATAAGAAACCAGTTAAAGGTGACTAGTATTAATAAAAAATTAAGAGAGACAAACTATTTTGTTCAGGCATGTAAAAAGAAGACACCCTGACGCTCTAGTGAGAAGATGTAAGAAAATAGTACTTAGAGAATGTAAGAAAACAAAAGAAAGGTAAAAAAAAGAACCAAGTAAAAGTTATCAAGAATGATATGGTTCAGTTTGAACTTACCAAAGACTAGCCCGCAATAGAAAACTTTGATGTACTAAGATACGGATTAAGGCTCTCTTTATTCTCGTTCTCTAAAGCCTTTTAAACATTTTTCTTGAGTCTTATATCTTGTATTTAGCCTAATTTTTTTATTTCTTAATACTTCTCTCCTAGTTATTTAGCCAAAACAGTTTCCTACTTAATCCAATTAGTCTCCTAGAATGGCTTGTTTGATCTATTCTTGCACCTGTCTTCTTTTTAGTTTGTGTATCTATTTATTTATTCCATCATTTATTGTTACTTTACACCTTGTTTTATATTTCATTGTATTATTTATTTTACTACATATTTCTACATTTTTATTTTACGTATTTATGTATAGTACTAGTTATAGTACTTTTTATGTTTATGTTTATTTTTATTTTTATATATTTATTTATTTTATATTTTCTAATTATTATTTTAATTTAGTATGTAGATGCACACATACACACACACATATATATATGTTGTTTATGTGGATTTATCTGAAACAACCTCTTTATTAGATAGGAGTAAGATTGCGTACTATTGGACCTTTCCAGACCCCACGCTCAACAGGACCCTCATTGGATATTGTTATTATTGTTGGAAAGACCTAAACTGTCAAGAGAAACAATGATTGCTTATTCCCTTAGCCAGTTCCTTTTTTGTGGCTATGTTTACAATACAAATTAAACGTGGAATAATAAGGTATTCATTCTTTTGTAGTTGTAGCTGAGAGAGAAAGGATGACAAGTAAATAAAGATTTTCTTAAAGTAACAAAAAAATCTAAAAGTTTAGATACCTGTAGAAGCACATGAACTAACAAGCCTTGGAAGCAAAATTTCTGGGTCTCTGACATCCATGCAATTGAACAAGAGAATCTGAAAGTATAAACACCTAAACATTAGGAGCTAATAAACTAGACCATAAAAATATCTAAACATTGTAAACAAAAAATAAGATAACTATAGTAATAGGACAAACACAAGTGGAAAGGAGTTTCTTCAAACATCATTGTTGAATGACAAGAAAGAAAGAAAAAATCAACGTATTACCTGCTTTGATACTTTGTTAATGTCTTCAAAGGTGCCTCTTCCCTGATGGCTGTAACCATTTGCCCAAATTTCCTTTCTAATTTGAAGATCAAGAGTAGAAGATATTGATTGTGATTGTTTTCTTATTTTAATGGCATCACAAAACCATTTGGCACAAACCTCCATGCTCTCTGGACTGTGAGCCCCATCCAAGTAGAAAATAAGATCTCCACAAGTATTTTCTCCTAATTCAGGTGATATATAGGACTGTAAAAAAGAATCATGAACAACTTGAGCCCTTCCAGGAAGATATGCTATTGAAAGACCTCTGAGAAACACATCTGGCAAATTGCTTTCCCACTTGTCCATCTGTAGCATTGCACAAGGGTGGGCCAGTGAATAAAAATTCCATCATATTTCCAATTGCCAACAGAAGAAGAAAACCAACATGTACATATAGTGAAGACAAACAGAAGAAAAGAGTTAGAAAAGGATTCCTATGCACCACTTCCAGAGAAATAACTAAACTCGTTTCAGTGAACTCATGTTTCAAGTTTCAATAAATGATTTTAGGTAAATTTGTGAGTTACAATACATTCAACGTTAACACTAGTATTAATACTTCTTTTAACATTTGAAGGTGAAATGAATCTACAATGCACGTATATGCTTATTGGTAATATACTAAGGATACATGTGGTTCACTTTCGAAATAACCAAGGAGGCGAAATGAGTCTTAAAGCCTGGTGTCTGATGACTGATTGACTTAAGATAGCAAGAACAACATACACAAATGATGTTAACTGAAGCAAAAACTAACATTTTGGAATAGCTTGTCCCAATTTCCTGTTCTTTGAAGCCAACATTTACAAAGGGATATAGCAAGACCAGCATTTATGAACTGATGATCACCAGACAAGCTAAGTGTAAAGCCTTCCAAATTTACACTATTAAGAGGTGCTACCACTTGCAGAGGAACCTGCAATCAGTACGAGCCAAAAAATTAGCATCTGCTCAAAAGACTCTCTTTGGCCCTTTAGTAAGAGCCCTTGAAATGGTAACTTCAAAATGAAAAACTCAAAGTAGTTAAGAGGACATCAATGGGGAGTAAAAATTAATAAGAACATACAATTGATCATTCTTTTGAAGCATCTTAAGATCATCAAGAATATCTTTTCCTAATTAATAAAGGGCAGTTAAACACATTGGCATATTTTTGGGTAATTTTAAATCATAAATCATCAACACACTAAAGCATAACCAACAATTAGTAATTACCAAATATGCATTGATCAACAGGGATCTCAAGACAGAAGTGTTTAAGAATATTAAGGATGAGGTGACTGTCACATAATAGGATAATTATAAGCCTTATCTGGTATTATTAAACTTGATTTCTAAGTCTTATCTGTGTAATTCCCAAACGATGTAAATAGGGTGTTATACATAGAAAATTCCAATTAACTTTTACTGCTTTCAGTGAGGACAAGCAAGACAAGATAAAGTTCTTTGACAACAGATGTATGAAACGCATGGTATGGAACTTCAAACAATACTTACCTCCAATTCATGGGCTCTCTCCTGGAGAACATCCATTGCTTCAGAAGCCTGGGGTACTGTGAATGCTGGGATTTGTGGCTTAAAAAGTAGAGAAGACAACAATTTAATTCAATAAAAGTTGAATGCTGCCAATTAGAATATTCAAGATAGAAATATTCCACACATAGCCAGCATTAAGAACCCTCTATCATGATTGCTTAGGAACTTATATACAAACTTATACCTTGAAAATTCCAGCCTTGTGTGAAGCAATTTGTCCAAGGGTATTGCCTGAGTACAATGAGCATGAACTTGTGATCTCAATAGCAAATAGTCAAAACACAAAATATAAGCATAAAGAAACAATTGAAGAAAAATGTTGAAAATTTAAACTCGTAGCCTACTCTGATTTGCCATATATAAACTAAAAGTGCATCTCAGAATCAAATTGTTCATATAGACCCATAGAGAGGGATGAGAAATCCAATGACACACCCAATGCCTCTGTATGATCCATTCCCAACGATGTAATGCCACAGACAACAGGTTCCTTGATCTGCAAGGTTTATCAACAAAACAAACCATTGGCCTAATTTTGTCCTGTTGAAATACTCTATAACCAAATACAAATAGAATCACAATTTTCCCATGATTTTAATGCCTAAACTGATAGATGAACCTTGCCCACAACAACTCAACAACCATGAATGAAACAATAGAACATTATCCTCAGTTCCATTTGTTCATAAACAATGTGTGCATACCACATTGGTCGAATCGTTTTTCCCTCCTAGGCCAACTTCAATGATAGCAACATCCACCTATATTAGAAGGAAAACTGAATAAGAAATGCAAAAGGAAAATATTCCAACTATAGAGCAATAAGCAAACAAACAACTAGCGATATATTCTTCTATTAACATTCGATGATAAGGCAAATAACCGAAGGTCAAGCAGAAACCTCTTTGTCAAATAGACACTCAATGAGTAGTTGGATAAAATAGACACTAGTCCCTAGGTCCTTTTATTCATAATGAAAATGTACAAAATGAACTACTTATTGCAACTTCTTAGCTGTTTCCAGTGAATAATGCTGAAAATCAAAAAATGCAACTGAAAATAGAAAATATATCACTAACCTTTTCATGAACAAATATTTTGAAAGCCAAGATAGTAAGGAACTGGAAAAGTGGAGGCATAGGCATGTCTGATGTTATGCCTTCCTAAAAACACACCAAAAATTTCAATTGTCAATTGAGGATTCAAACTGAAAGAGTCTATAATACATTAAAGTCCTTCTGTCAAAGAAAAACGAACTTTCAGACCCAAATATCATTAAAAAGTAATTTTAAGCACAGGGTTAACATAGATCTAGCATCTGACATTAAATCCCAAAACAAATGTTTTACTAAACTTCCAACTATCTTACTAAAATGAAGCTGCATTAATCAAGGAAAACTGTAGAGACTCCCGTAATAATAGATAGTCCCTTAATTAAGGGATTATCCTTATAGATTATCCTTAGCTGTAATATCTAGCTATATTAGGGATATTTCCAAATAAGGAGCTTTCATAATTAGGAAGACTCCCATAACTATGTACCCTAGCTCTATATAAGAATAGCAATAGCTGTACATCTATTATCTGAATAAAAACAGAGAAGTTTTTACATGGTATCAGAGCCTCACGTTCTTCCATGAATTACAAGGTTGCAATGTTGGGATCTCGATCTTCATCCCTCGAGACCACCAGCAGCTCTACCCCTCTCTCTGGATCAAAAAATCAACCTGATTCAATTAGCATACAACCAGAAAATTCCCTACATATTTCAATCCAGAAGCTGAATGGAAGAAACTACCTAGAATGGTCCCAATCAGCCCATTTAGTAATCACTGGAAAAGGGAAAATAAGGTACATAACAGGAGCAGTCCAAACTCCAAGACCAGAAGACCCCAATTTCAACCAGTGGAGCTTGGAGAATGCCACGGTTACAGCCTGGCTTATCAACTCCATGGAACCAAGTGTTGGAAGACCCTTTATTTTTCTCCCAATAGCCAAAGATATATGGGAAGCAGTCAAAGAAACATATTCAGACATGGAAAACTATGCTCAACTGTTTGAACTCAACTTGAAAATGTGGAAGATGCAGCAAGGTGAGCAAGATGTGACTGCTTATTATAATGAGATGACTATATTATGGCAGGAGTTGGATCTATTTGAGGAAACAAAGTGGAAAGATCCAGAAGATGCAGTCCAATATAGAGAAAAAGTTAACAGGAGAAGAGTGTTTGTTTTTCTAGCTGGTTTAAAGGAAGAATTGGATGAAGTTAGGGGGCGAATTTTGGGAAGAAGGCCACTACCTTCAATCCGAGAAGTCTTCTCTGAAGTTAGAAGAGAAGAAGCTCGAAAAAGTGTCATGTTGGGAAAAAATGGAAATATAGAATTCCATAATGAAGGTTCAACTTTGGTCTCAAAGAATAGTGACAGTGACGGTGAAAAAGGTAAAAACAAACAGAAAACTTGGTGTGATTTTTGCAAAAAACCGTGGTAGACAAGAGAAACCTGCTGGAAGATACATGGTAAACCAGCAAATTGGAAGAAAAAATGGACTAGTGGAGCAAAAGAAGGGAAGGCTTTGCAAGCTGGGAATCAGCCCAATCATGACCAGGACACTTCCAACTCAACCAGGACCTTTCCTTTCACAAAAGAACAGCTTGATCATCTATACACCTTTCTTCCAGATGAGAATTCAAAAAAAAGCCCTCTTGTTCTATAGTCCAATCAGGTATAACCCTTCCAAAAGCCTTTGTTTGTTCTATACCCTTCTACTCTTGGATAGTTAACTCTGGAGCCACTGATCACATGACTGGTAGCTCCAAATTTTTTTCCTCTTACCGTGTGCAGGAAACCAGAAAATCCGAATTGCACATGGTTCCCTAGCTTCAGTAGCAGGGAAAGGAACAATCCCTATTTCAGAAACCTTAACACTAAAAAATGTTCTTCACATTCCAAATCTTTCATATAACCTTGTTTCTGTTAGCAAGCTGACCAAAGATATGAATTGCAAAAGCTAATTTTTGGTCAACTCATTGTATGTTTCAGGATTTGGAATCGAGGAGGATGATTGGAGTTGCTAAGGTTATTGGAGACTTGTATATTTTGCAAGAAGAAGGCAAGGAACATGGAGAAGGGAGCTGTCACATTATTGTCAACAAGGAGGAAGAAATAATGATGTGGCATTATAGGTTAGGACACCCCAGTTTGCAATATCTAAAGTGTGTGCTACCTCATTTATCTATCAATAAAAGTGCTATTTTTCAATGTGAATGTTGTGAGTTAGCTAAACTTCATAGAAGTCATTACCCCATTCAAAACAGTTCGCCAGGTTGTCTCTTGCCTGCCCATGGATTCAGCAACAGTTTGAAAGGTTAACCTATTCGGGAATCTCCGGATCTACGCTTATTTTCAACTCCCCAAAGCATTTCGTCGCTTACTACGCCCTTCCTCGTCTCTGGGTGCCTAGGTATTCACCGTAAGCCTTTCCTCGTTTGAACCTCGCCCTTAACTTTAAGGTTAAGGCTATGCCATCCTAAGGTTCGTTTAATATCCAAAAACTGCTCAGCAACAGTCGGACAAGTAGGGAATGCTGGGGTGAACCAGAAAAGTTTG
>JANSVA010000004.1:26688166-26702079 GCA_025504915.1 Erythroxylum reticulatum | reverse complement strand
GCATGGTTGATGTAAACAGTAAACTAGTAAAGTATACAGTACAACTGTACAATATACCAATATGGACTATTTTGCAAATTTTAAAAATTTTAAGGACTATTTCATAAATTTAAAAAATTACTCGAAATGGTATCCGGTATCCGGTACCGACCGGTACCGGTACAGTTCGATTCTAGAACCCAATCCGGTACCAAGCTCGGTACGGTATTCATAACTTTGATTATGACTAAATCAACATTATCTATATTCATAATTTACTTACTTTAAATAAAACATCTTTTGATAGATCAAAGGTATAATTCTAACATAGACAAGTTTTCATATCTCTTGTGTGCACTACATACTAGTTTTCATATCTCTTGTGTGCACTACATACTCTTTAGTCAAAATACTTTAAACATCAATATAAAATATTATTTAAAATAATTTTCCTTGATACTTAAATAAGTTACATTAAAAAATCATATTAAATTTTAGAGACCTACATTAATTTCTACTAAACTCCATTTATTATCAAAAAAATATAAGCTTCATTCATAAGAAAATATTACTTAATTAACCAGAATAGCATAAGAACTAATTTTACGAATATCATATTGGACCTGATACTGAATTTGATTCTACTATAGTATAACATAGTATTGGCATCGGTTAATATCGAATATCCTTTTAAGTAATTTTTAAAATTATAAAATATTTCTTAAATTTTATAAAATTGCAAAATAATCCATCAACATATTTTTCTAACTTTATTTTAACCATGTCTTGAAAAATCATAATAATATAAATTTCATATAACAAGTGTCTCTTTTTTCCTATTAATTTAATTTTCAATATATATATATATATATACACATATATATATATCCACGAAGTATAAACAAAATCTGAAACAAAAATACTACAATTAAAAGTTTTATATTTATATAGCATATACATTAAAGGCAAGTGAAATTAAAAGAAAAGAGAAAAAGACTAGAACTTCATTTAATGAAATATACTTCAATCTCATTGGTCCTATTTTTTGTTAGCATAAAGTCTTCATTATAAAGAGGAGTCTTATTCGAATTTGACCAAACCCTCCCGCCAAATCCTAAACTCCGATTCATTCATTATAAAAGCTAGACACTCAATCTCTGTGGATATAATCCTTACTCATCTCTACTATAAATTTAGTTGTGCAAAGTTAGTTTTATTTTTTGGTGTATTCGATGCGTATCAAGAATTTTGACGTTGTTGTCAAGGAATGAAGTGATTTAGTTTTGCTTTTGATTTTAATTGGTATTTTGTATATATAAAATTAATTTTACAATTATTTCTTGATCTTTTCTTGTTTGTTAGTGTTTGTGTGTGGTAGTAACAAGATATCTTCATCAAGAACCTAAATAATTTAGTCCGGAGAATGAAAGCACACTATGAAGGTTGCAAAGGGAAACCAAAACAACTCTAAGAATACAACAAGGACTTAAATTTGAAGAAGCCATGGCCAATCCGAGAATTTGAAGAGAGTTGACTGCACAAAACTTAACCTTTATGCATCACTTTGCCTAATTTTGCTCAACATATCACTTTTAAGCCTAAGTCTAGCTTAATCCATCTTTTGCCTAACTTTTATAGACTTGCAGGTCAAGATGAACATAAGCATCTTAAGGAGCTTGATGTGGCCTATCTTAGTATGAAACCTCCAACGATGACAGACAAGCGTATTATGTTAAGAGCCTTCCTATTTTCATTGAAGGATGTAGCAAAAGACTGGCTTTTTTATCGACCTTCAGGGAGTGTGACCACATGTATTGAAATGAAGAGGGTATTTTTTTTAGAGAAATATTTTCCAGCATCAAGACAACTAATATAAGAAAAGAAATATATAGGATAAAGCAATAACATAGAGAATCGCTTTACGAATATTGGGAGTGCTTTAAAAAGTTATGTGCCAGTTGCTCTCACTATAATATCACAAAACAACTCTTCATCTAATACTTCTAAAAAGGATTATTGCCTATAGATAGGTGCTTGGTAAATGGAGGAACTGGTGGAGCACTGTGTGAAAGGACTCCTATGGTGGCTAGAATAATAATTTAGCACATGGCTCCTAACATTCAACAATTTGGCATTTGCAACAATATTTGTCGAGTAAATGAGGTAAATAGTTCATCCATTGAACATCATTTATATTAACTAACATCTTTTATTAAACAAATTAATATTAGATAGATAGGTGTCCAAATGTGAACCATCCAACAGATAGTTGTCAACTTTGTAAAAGGAAAGCATGGAGTATGTCAATGTTGAAAGGGGAAATTTTTCCAATTAGTATAACCCAAATTCCCAAGCTTATAACTCATGTTAGAGAGATCACCCAAACTTGAGTTATAGAGAGAAAAGTTAGTGAAATTACTTCCCAAATAGACCATAGGGAGCACATCAATTCCAACCTAGGCCATAAGCATCTTCTTCCAATTCAGGTACTTCTCTGGAAGATATAGTTAAGTCTCATGCTATTAATACACTACAATTTCAATATGATGTAAAATAATTCCAGTAAGAGACAAGATCTCAATTTCAAGATACAAGGTCTAACATCTAGAATTTGGAGAGCCGGATGGGTCAGATGGTGGTGGCTATCAACTAGCTAGAATCATAAAATGAAGGGGAGTTTCCATCTCAACTCGAGGTAAATCTAAAGAATGTTAATGCTGTGATCTTAAAGAGTGGTATGGAGCTTGAGGATTCTAAAAGGACCCTACCAAAGATGGCCAATGAAGATGAGATTGAGAAGGAGTTAGGAGAAGAAGGAAATCCCTCGTATAACTCAAAGGTAAATTGAATGTCGCAATATGATTAAGACTAACCCTCCACCTTTTCCTAGCAGGCTAGCAAAATCAAACAAGGAGGAAAATGATAAGGAGATATTAGAAACTTTTCAAAAGATAAAACTAAATATACCTTTGTTGGATGCAATCAAACAAGTGTCTAGGTATGTAAAATTCCTTAAGGAATTATGTTCTAATAAGAGAAAGCTAAGAGGTGATGAGTAAGGTCATGATGGGTGAGAATGTTTCTGCGATCTTCAGAAAGAAAATATCTCTAAAATGCAAGGATTCAGGTATGTTTACTATTCTTTATAAGATTGGTGACACTGTACTTAAGAGAGATATGATGGATTTAGGAGAATTAATTAATGTTAAGCCTCATTTATCTATGCTTCCTTAAACTTAGGCCCTTTAAATGAGACCAGTATTATCATACAATTAGTTGACTATACTAATACTAACCTTGATAAAGTAGTTAAGGATATTTTGGTGCAGGCGAATAATTTGGTGTTCTTGCAAATTTTTATTAGTGGATATGAATGAAGGGACTTCATATAATTTCATGCCTATATTACTAGGGAGATCGTTTCTTAACATGACCCAAACTAAGATAGATGTTCGTGAGGGAACCCTCACAATGGAATTTGATAGGGAAGTAATTCATTTTAATATTTTTTGATGCAATGAAATATCCTCAAAATGATCATTCTATTTTCTCTATTGATGTGATTGATCCTTTAGTGTAGGAGATGATTAACTTAAATTATAGAGATCAATTAAAACTAATTTTGACCGAGCATTTGAAGTTAGAAGCTATTGATGATGTTGAGTTAGGAGACAAATTAATTGGTATGGAATCTAACTTACATTCTTTGGAAACCTCTCCCACAAGGTATGAACTAGCTTCCATATAGTTACCTGAATCTTACCAGAGGCTATTACCTTCTAATATGCAGGTACCTAATGCGGAGTTGAAACTAATGCCCCACCTACTTAAAGATGCATATTTAGGAGATAATCAAACTCTTCTAGTTATTATTTTTGCAATTTTGACTTCTAATTAGGAAGATAAGTAGGTTCATAGGTTAAAAGGGCATAAGAAACCCAATAGATGGACAATTACAAATATTCGAGGAATAAGCCCTTTTATATGCATGCATCACATTTTGCTTAAGGAGGACGACAAGTCCACTAAGCAAGCACAATGAAGATTGAATTCTCCAATGATGGAAGTTGTGAAGAAGGACGTATTGAAGCTTCTCCATACTGGAGTCGTTTATCCTATCTGTAAAAGTAAGTGGGTAAGTTCAGTATAAGTAGATATCTTTGGAATTACTTATATTGGACAAAGAGTGGGGGCAATTTTGGAACAAAGGGTGGGCAAAATTGCACATGTCATCTACTATGTTGCCAAACATTTTAGTCCAGCCCAAAAAATGATTCCACAACTAAAAAAGAGCCTTAATATGTTATGTTTGGTTTGGAAAAATTTTGGTCATACTTGTTATGTGTTAAGTTTACTGTTTACTTTGATCATGCAACTTTGAAGTACTTGCTCATTAAGAAAGAAACAAAGTTGAGGTTAATCAACTGGATTCTTCTCCTTCAAGAGCTTGATTTGGAAATAAGAGATAAGAAGGGGGTAGAAAATGTGGTCGTTGATCACCTCAATCACTTGATTAGAAAAGAAGATGATATTCTTTTGAGAGAAATGTTTCCAAATGAGCAGTTATTTTCCACCAATTTGACACCTCCATAGTATATAAATATTGTGAATTTTTTAATTACTATCAAATTACCTATATGTTTGTCAAAGGCTTAAAGGAATAAATAGAAGAATTAAGCCAAGTATTATGTGTGGTTATCTATAGAGGCACTACGTAGACCAAGTTATAAGAAGGTGCATTCCTGAGAGCAAGATGCCTTCTATCTTGACCTTATTTCATTTGTACACTTATGGATGAAACGTTGGGTAAAAAGGACTACCTATAAAGTTTTGTAGAGGAGTTTTTACTAGCCTTCATTGTTTAAGGATGCATATGTCTTTTGCAAGTCATGTGATAAGTGTCAACAATCAGGTAACTTGTCCTGTAGAAATCAGATGCCACAAACTCTCATTCTTTTTGAAAAACTTTTGATGTTTAGGGGTATTAATTTTATGAGACCGTTTCCTTCATCTTTTGGATTTCATTATATGTTACTTATAGTTGATTATGTCTCCACGTGGGTGGAAGCTAAAGCCATCAAAACTAATAACGCTAAGATTGTTGCAATTTTTTTCAAGTCTAATATCCTTTTTAGGTTTGGGATGCTATGAGCCATTATAAGTGATAGAGGAACATGTTTCTGCAATAGGGTGATGAAAAAGTTGTTTAAAAATTACCATATCATGCATAAAGTTTCCATCTCCTACCATCCCCAGACCAATAACCAAGCTAAGGTAGCTAACTGAGAAATCAAGTCAACCCTAGAGATAACAATTCAGTCTAACTAGAAGGCTTGGATCTTGGGGCTGGAAGATGCATTGTGGGCCTATAGGACAACCTATAAAATGCTAATTGATATGTCCTTATATAGATTAGTGTTTGGGAAGCTGTTTCACATTCCTGTGGAGTTGTAACATAAGGTGTATTGGGCTATCAAGCACTATAATATGAATTTTGACGATGTGGGATTAAGTCGAAAGCTATTATTGTAAGAGCTATAAGAGATGCAAAATGACTCTTATTAGAATTCAATGAAATATAAAGAAAAGATCAAAGCTTTCTAGGACAAGGTGATCTTAAGGAAAAGCTTTGCTATTGGTCAAAAAGTGCTTCTCTATCATTCCAGACTCAAATTATTCCTAAATAAGTTACGTCTCATTAGGTCAGTCCTTTTATGGTTTCTAGTGTCTTTTCATTTGATACAGTAGCGATATAGAGTTTGAAAATTGAAAAGACATTTAATTTGAATGGTCATCACCTGAAATCATACTATAAAGGATTCCAAATGGAGAATATGAAAGCAGTGATACTTGAAGACCCAGATTGCATCACTTGAAGAGGAAAATATGGAGTCGAGCCAATGATAATAAACAAAGGTGCTACTTGGGAGGCAAGCTAAGGGTAGTTTGTTCCTTTGCCTTTACACTTTCGCAGTTGTTGATTTTTAAATGCTTCATTTCTTGCATTTAATGTTATATTGGGGACAATGTAAGTTTTAAGTATGGGTGTAGGGATCTTATTTATCATGTGCATTTTTAAGTCCATTTGTTTCTTATGTGTTTTAAGTTTAAATTTTTTTTATCTTTTTTGTTGCATCTAATACTATATAGTTATAATTAGAGAGTATAACTAACTAGAAAATTTCATGGAAAATTGGGCATATATATATTTTTTACTTCATGGAAAATTGGGCATTTTTTTTACTATTTTGATTGGTCAATATACGTTATCTTTAAAAGAGTAGTGACTAGTGGATAGACATAAGACAGTAGGATTTTGAGCTTTTTTAGACTGACACATCTATATCAATCTCATTATCTTTTGTCATGTGTGAATTTCATGATAAGAACATCTTGGCTTTGATTTGATTTTCTATTTCAAAAAACATTTTATCACATGTATTAACATGAAAATAATATAGGAATCATTTGTTTTGTGAGTTACATTAGCCAAGTAACTTATCTAATGATATGATTTTTCCTTTGTTAAGCCCCTTGAGCTTTATTAGCCTCTTCTTTTTGTTCTAACCACACTACGAGCCTTTAACCTAATCAAATGTCTTACCTAAGCCTAAAGCTAGAGCAACATTTGAGATTATTGATATTTGTGGATACACAAGAGCATAAGTGTGGGTGGTGGTATGGATATATACGAGTTGGTTATAATTGAGGGACTGGAATTATATCTTTTATCAATGAATTCCATTGTCGATGTATTTTCAATTTTTCTTTAAAAACGAATAAAAATAAAAGGAAAGTTTTTGAGGAGGAAAATCATTTTTTTTACAAAGTAATTCATGTTAATATTTCCTCTAAAAGTTATATGAAATGGGTAAGTTGATTGTGATACAAATAAGGGAGAATTTGTTATGAAGGATCACTCCCTATGGTCATAATGCATTGTTTGTCATTAATTTTTATAAGTGATTCCTTCTAATTTCTTATGCTTTATGTTTATAATGTGAAGGCTTGACTCTAAGCTATGAATAGAGTTTTTGCATTCATCATAACTGATGGTACCCAGTCTTGAATGAATGTCAATTTTTGTACTAAATACTCTATTGAGTGTTTTTCTTGCTTCACTAGCTTTGATGACTTTTGAAATAAATTATCCAAATACTTTTTAGCTTAACCTTTTGCCCCTATTACAACCTTAAAAATTCCTTTGATACATGATTATATATGTGAATGTTTAATGGTGGAGAATCGAAATGATATGCAAAGTCATGGAATGTCTTGATCATAAATGATGATTGAATTTACCTATAGATCTATCTTATTTTTAAACACATATTGTCAAATTCTACCCCTAGATTGCTCAATTTTTAAAGGGAGTGATTGTTGATGGATTATGATTAAAAGCATTGAATGTTTAATTCTTGCTGTAGTTTTGAAAGTGATTTTTTTCTTATCATTATCTATTATTAGGAAATATGGAAAAGGAAGAAGTGTTTTCGATTGTGATTTTGATTTTTTGTTACCCAAAGACAGTCAAAAACTAAGTGTTGGAGAACTTGATAAGTGATTAATAGACTATATATTTACTCCCTAATACTTAGTGATTCACTAATATTGATTAATAGACTATATATTTACTCCCTAATACTCCCTAATATTGCTAGAATCTAGACTGCAGTATGTAATCATTATATCTTTGATTCACTGATTGTAAGCTAATGGTTAAGCATCATTAGGCGTAGCACCCCAACCTCGCGAGACACATACCTAGCATCCTGAATGATGTCTGAGTGCAAATCCCGCAAGAGTGACATGCTAGAACAGTCAAAACTCATTGAAATATAGTATGATTTTTTTTCAAATTTATCATACGCATATGCGAAAATTAGTAATCAAATCGAACTCATACTTTTATTTGATAAAAGTCAAAATCACAATTGTCATTACACTTTCATCAATCTCTTATATAAAGCATTTCCAATTTTCACCAGTTATTACACATAAAAATATTTGAATACACATTGTATAGGAATTGTGGAATATACAAATTTACACAAAAATAAGAAAATATAAATGCAGACGCAAACTGATCCTGACCTCTACCTTTTACTTGAATTTAGTAGCTCTACTCCCGTTTACCCAATGGGGTAACTCTTTTGAGCCTAAAAAATATTGCAAATTTTGGGTGAGATTTGCGAACTCAATAAGTGACCATCCTCGATGGCTCACTCATCACAAAACATATACAATTCACATAATTCACATCATTACATTAATAATCATATTGAATCACATACACTTGCCCAATTATTTCACATTTTAAATTTAGAAGTCATTCAAACCATTATAATCATTCATATCATGCATACGCAATGCACATGAGACTCATTTTCAATTTGTTACTTTGTTGTTACCGAGTGTCATTTTCACTGGCCCATATCCCTTAGTGGATATCGGGCTAGCCCATATCCCTTGTGGATACTAAGCTATATTGAATAATGTCCCATATCCCTTAGTGGATACCGGCTACATTCACAACTGAGCCTGAGGCTTTTATCATATATCGAGTTTTAAGCTCTTTTTCACTGGCGACTCCAGTCAAAACTGCCTTTACCTTTCATTGCATTCATGTAATGAAATGAATCAATTATATTACGCATATCCTCATTCAATCACATGCACATATCATTGGACCTTAGTTCGGCATTCGACGTTAAAGTTAAGAATCACTTTTCATTCATATGCAAATGTACATTCAGAGCACATTTATCATCAGACTGTGGTCCGGCATTTAACAATCAAGTTATGTACACTTATTTCAATCAAATTCACATACAAGGAGTACTTTGATGTTCTTACATTTATCAAAATCCTCAAACATATATTGTGTGGAACCAAAACATTCACATTGCGTAATCATTCAATTTATAATATAAATAAAACAAATAGTAAAGTAAGACCATTTAGGTCTACTCACAGTATGCTCCAGATTAGCATTTGCTTCCATAATCTAGAAACGTTTGAATGCAGACGTTTATCCTGTACATCATCAATATGCAATACACACATCGCACACACATTATAACTTTACACAATTACAAGAACTCATTTATGCACAAATATTTGTACGGAATATGTACAATGCATGTTCAATGACATTTACGGGTATTTTTCCATTATTCAATTCACATACTCAATCTAATATCAAACTCACTTAAGTATCATTTATACTTAGGGTCCATTACAATCACAATTCCTTTCTCCCTTGGTCAAATTAGGATTTTTCCAGAATTATCATTTCGGGTCAAATTTACATGTTCTTTTTAACCCTAGAAATGAAGTAATTTGGCAACACTTTCTTCTAAAAAATTGTGCTCCATAGTCTTAAGTTTCTAATGACATTAAAATCATTCAATATGGTTTAGTATTTTGAAAGTTATTCTCCAAATATTTTTGGACTATTCTTATCCTAAAACAGTACACCATACTCAACTTCCATCCAGAAATTGAAAGTTTTAGAGATTGAATTAGAGTTAGATTTCTTCAAACAATCTGTATCCCTATATCTCTAGTTTACTCCAAATTAAAAATCATCTCATTTTAAAATCTAGAGATCATGATATAACCGAAATACCCAAGCATGTTTAGTGAAATTATACCTGTTCATACTATTCTAACAGATTCCCTCACTTTCATTTAATTAATTTTTTCCAAATCAATTCATAATGATACCAATCTTTATGGAAATGTATATTAGTGTGTTACAAGTCCAATGGTTCAAGTCTCATATCATTTGGATGTCTATAGAACAAGATATAAGCAAAAGAGTCCAGGATGTTCGAAATTGCACCTCTGTTCAGTAACCATAGGAGTCGCAATCGTGCTTGTCATGATCGTGCTTCAACACAATCGCGACTTTCAAACTTCAATAGAAATGTCATGATCATGCTGAAGCACGATCGCGACTTTCTTCTTCCTCCTTCTTCCGATTGCTGTTTTCTCTTCTCTACTTCTTTTCTTTTCTTTCACTTAAACCATTTCTAACTTATTTCAAACCCCATTTTCGACTTCCATTATGCTCTAAACATTCATAAAAAGTTCCATAATCAATCATTTTTTATAGTCATCAATGAAAAATAGAAAATCACACCCATGCATATATTTCTCATTTTCGGCGTTCCTTCATTGTCATGTTTCTGCATTTTCATTTTCTGCTCATTCTCTAAAATTTGTTTTTCTCATATCCGGACATCATCTAACATCTTTTTCTTAACTCTAAACTCATTGTTGTTCATTTCTAAAAACATCCAAAATTTCACTTAAAAACCATGAAAATAGACTATACACATATCAACTTTTCATAATTTTCTGCACTCTCCCTATACATGCTTTTAATGATTTTTTTATAACTCAGAAATCATTTCAACAACATCTTATAATAAATTTACCATCAAATATGTAGAACTGCATATATGGCATACCCAAAATTTCCTCTCTCACTTTTTAGCAAATATTTATATCACTATTTCCTAACAATTTAACAGTGAGCTAACGTGATGCATGCTTTATCTTATACAGAAATAAAGAAGCATAAAAAGCTTACTTGTTTAAAGCTCAAACATCTTCAAAATCTCCAGAAACCCTAACTCTCATGCACCCACGCACATCATTGTAGAGGTTAATAAGTTTTCGTTTTTCTTGAGGCAAAAGAAAGAAAACCGAAGATGAGGGTAGGAAAGAGTAGAAAAAAACAAGATTTAACTCTAATGGAGATTTGACGAAAAACTCTGTGTAAAGTAAAAAGCTTGAAGAAGACATACACGAAGAAGATATTTTTAAGACAAGATAAATAGTGTCTTTGTCTTTCAAAGTTAAAAGAATGTTAGTAAACTTTTTAAGATCAACATTACAATTGACACTTGTCACTCTTCCATCCTTTAAGGCATTAAATTAGTTCTCTTTTAACTAGTCCAACCTTCTCTACTTTTTACTCCAAATCTCTCTAAATTTTCAATATCATTTTCTCATAATTTCTAAAGTTATCTCCAAAAATCTTCACCATTATTTAACTCTTATTTCTATTCCCATTTATAATTGACTTACCATTTGACATTTTTCCTAGTCCAAAAATACTCATAATTTTCGAAAATTTTTCCTAAATTCACCAAACTTCTAAATCAACAAGCACAATCACCAAATATTCTAATTTAGCTATTCATACTTCTCCAAATCCATTGTCAATATAATTAATTCAAAATTTTCAATATAAGCACATTTACAGTCAATTATATTCAGAATGTTAATGAATGCATGTACAATCATTTTAATATGTGCAAAATTTAAATTCACATATGTGTATACTAACAATATGCATGATCATGAGATGCATTTTTCTTAGTCTATCATTAATTTCACATGTATCGTATCTTAGGGTCTTTACCCTTAGTATGGTAAATAGGATGTACAGTTCTCCCTTCCTTAATAAATTTCGTCCTCGAAATTCTTATATGTTTAATCAAATAGGCAGGTGTATGTTTCCTTTTATGGTCCTTTGTTTCCCATTTAGTTGCATCACTCGAATAATTTCTTTCAATTGACCATAATCAATAGACTCACTAGGTCTTTCAATCGCTTACTTAGATATCACACTATCTTAACTGTTTCCCCGATATAATTCAGATTACTCAAAATTTTCACTTCATGTGCCGATAGTACATCTTTTTCAGATTGTATTAATATTTCTTAGCATACTCACATATTATTCATTATGAATTTGAGAGATCTTTATTGATAATACAACTCATAATTTACTGGTCCTATGTTTTCAATAACTTCATGTAGACCAATACAATTCGAGCTTAGTTTATCCTTTTTCCTTATTTGAGCACAGCTTACTAAAGTGGTACTCTTAGAAACAATTCATCTTTCCTTTAATAATTCCCAACTCTTTAATGTTAATACACCCCACTCTTATGTCAATTTAACTATATTTCATAACCTCGATGTTGATCCATCAAATTCATTCATCTTTCATAAGCCACTTAATTTCTATTACAGATTCATTTCACACACTAATAGTGTCTTGAATTTATTTTGGCCTTTAACCATTTTTAGGCCCTCTTAATTTCAATGTAAGGGCAAATGACTCTTTTTTCGTATAACACCTCATACAGTATTTTAATGATAGCACTATAATAACGATTATTATGCTTGTAGTCAATTAGAACTATACATTGATCTCATGTTCCTATAAACTTTAAACATATAAGCTTTAAGCATATCTTCAATAGTTAGGACTGTTGATAATTTAAACATGTAATCACTTATTTCTACATCCTTAGCAGCTAAATACTATTTCGGCATATTCCTACTGGGATGTCTAGCTTAGGTTGTTACTTGCTTTCTCTAGTAATCTCTTTGCTCAATCGTCTTTATTGAGCACACATTCTACTTATTTAAATCACAAAATGTCATTCTTCCTATTCAAACTCAAAAATTCAGATTCATTTTCAATATAAGATTCACAATCTTGAATCCTCAGTTTTTGGGCTTTGTTACTTCTTTCATGTGAAACTGATCTTAAATTTCAATAGCTAATAGTACTCTGAATTGCCCAAAATTTAACTTGACATTTTATGTTTTTATGGCATTAGATCGGTAACTTTAATATCTAAATTTATGATACACTGCTATTGAATTTTCTGTTCAATACATCAGATTACAACATTGGATTTACTGGGAAATACTCATTTGTATATCATAATCTTCTAGTAACTCTATCCATTGTCTTAGTCTCATTTTCATTTCTTTCAAACTCAATAATTATCTCTTACTTTAATAATTCGTATAAATTCTGAAATGTTTCACTGTACTTATAATGTCTCTAAGCTCCTCAATGCAATTACTATTGTAGCAAACTCTAAATCATTTATAAAAATTTAGCTCATGAGGCTTAAACTGTCTGCATGTATAAGAAATCACTTGATTATGCTGCATTATATTTCATCCTAATTTCTGATATGAAACTTCATTACATACGACATAATCTTTAGAACCAAACGATATAGTTACATCGGTGTTTTAATTCATCAAGGATTCTTTTTATATTCATCAGTCCATACATTTTACATGTTTTTCCCTAAGACATTTTCTTAGAAAAACTAAGATCAGTAAAAACTCCTTAATAGTCTCTGGTAGTATCCAACATTAAGCTAGTTCTAAAGAACTCCAAATCTCGCATATATTCTTTGTAGTTTCTTACTTTATCATCACCCCTATCTTCTTTGAGTCTCCTAATGTGCCATGTTCAAATACTATACCACCTATAATTTATTTGATCAAGCTAAGATTCACTTTTATGGAATTTGGCATATAACTGTTTCTACCTTCATGATATGTAAGATTTCCTCAAGTATTCAAAATGTTCTCTTTACTTTTCGATTACACTTAAAATACCATTTATGATCATAGTGGCTAATTGATACAATTTTGCTTGGATCACTTTAATCTTCAATACCATAATACTATTGGGGACATTGTTAACTCCAACAGATATAACCCAAATTTCCTTATGCCCATGATTTGTTCTCGTAATTCTTTAAGTATCTAATTCCTCAATGAGGCAGTATTATCTCATGTTAATTTTGATTTTCCTAATTGACTTCTTCTCTCAAATGATTTTCTCAATTCATTTTATTTCCTCTAATTTCACATTGACTTGTTCTAATGTCTGTTCATTTTTACTAGTTTCTCCACACGTTTCAGTTTATTTGCAATCTTAATTTCCTGTGTTTGTAACACATTCATCAGATCAAATTTTTATCTCCAAAAGATATTTACATAGAATATCACGTGAACCTCTATTCTCCTCATATTAGCAATTAATGTCTCCTCAAATTCAATAATCCAATCACATAGTTGGATACTTTACATCAAAC
>JANSVA010000004.1:26638267-26659222 GCA_025504915.1 Erythroxylum reticulatum | reverse complement strand
ATAGGAGCATGAATTACTATGATAAAGTCTTGAAAATATGACTTGAAAGTCATGCACATTAGGTGTTTGATAAAATCCCTAAGTGAACTTGGCTTAGGATTTAAAGATTCGTAATGATATGCATTAGAAAGCGGCTTTTATGTTTACCTATAGTAAACTAGAATTTTTTCTTAGATTGATGAGTAATGACCTAATGTGCTTGGATAAAAATGTGCTTAATTATGTTTTGAAATGAATAAGTGTTGGATTAAAGGCATTAAATGCCTTGAAAAATGCAAAAGAAAAGCTAATATGAATAGTAAGGAAAGTAACCATGTGAGAAGCTTAATGGTCAAATCCTATAGCTTAAAGTTAGTGATATTTTGTTTTATACACTTATATGATGGTGTATAAATATGAGATAAATGTTTGAGTAGTAAATACATTATATATTTTTATGTATAAAGGCTTGGGATCTATGAATCAATGAGCTCATACTGAGGATTATTGAATTCAAGGGAGTGTACACCTTCTTTTGAGGTGAGTTAGGAAACCATATCTCTCAAATGGGATTAGAACATCCTAAGACATGCTTGATGACTTGTATGTGAATTTTGAACCTAGATAATGCATAGTAGAATTAATTCTCAAATGGATGCTAAATGCTTATGTATTTAAGAAATGGCATTGTTTTGAATAACACTTTGGACTTAGAGTGCAAAAGATGACTTTAATTACATGAAATAATGTTTTGGAAATTACATATGCATAATTAAGTTATGTATGTTACGTATTTATATTCTCTTTTGGCTTAGAGTCATAGCAAGGTTCCATTTTATCAGTTGGACCGATAAATAAAGACACGGCGCCTTACTTGATTTTATATTTGATATTTTTTATATGTTTTTTATTAGAGAGGTAATTGTTGGCCAATTGTGTGTTACGCACGATAGATTAAGCGACCATTGAACCCTTAACGCTGGTACATAAAAGTCGAGTCCCCATATCAACTCCTTTCTACAAGATTTGCAGGTGATTGCACACCTAGAGGTCTGGTCATCGATGGGGTCATCATCTAGGGTCATAAAGCTCTTATTGACTGTAGTCCGGACTCACCACAAATGAAAGTCGAGCCAACACCAGGAATCAGTGGGTGTGCACACTAATTTGGCCGACTAGTGGTGATACACACAATTGTTTTAGCGTATTGTAAGATTTATTTTCTGACAAGATTTGTTTTATACATGATAAGATTTGTTTTATACATATGATGCTTTTCTGCATTTGTGTACTAGAACTGGAAGCTATGTTCACTGGATGAACGATTAGTAGGCTAAACCTATGTGGTTCCTAACCAACATATATTAAGTCATAAGTTAGGCCTATATGTTTCTATGTCATGTATGTTCACTTCATAGGTGGTTATATGCATGTTAGATATGTGAAAAACTCGTCCTTAGGTTATCTAGACCGTCTTGGTGTGTATCGAGTTATATTTGCGATATATGTTTTTCCTACTCACTAAGTACATAGTGTACTGACCCCCTCTGCTTTCCAACCATACAGGTTAATTTGATGAGCTTGAAGCTCTGAGTGGATTATACGGTCTTTTAACATTTTTAGGGAATTACCACACGTGGGTGGTCTCTGTTTTGTACTTTTGTTGTATAATGGCTCATGAAGTGTTTTTTATTAGGTTGGTTATATTGATATACTTTATGATCTTATAAATTAACTATTGACTGGCTTGTTAGTTATAAAAGGCCTTATGTATGAAACTTTGGTACTATTGTTGAGATTGCTTTTGAGTAGACTTAAACGTCCAGAAGTTATGGTAAAATTTTAATGTGAATATAGAAGTATTAAAAATGATTTGCAAGTGTTTTGATTGAGTTTTGAGATTTTTAAAATACAGTCATTGTGATGTCCAAATATTTTTAAAAGATATTTAATTAGCCTTGCATGGTCGAATTAAGGATACCATGAGTGTCTTTAGCCTGAGTATGTGGCAGTTGTCATGTGCCCGATGTGGTACCAGGTTATGACACATAATCTTAGTCATTGAATAGGAAGAGGAAGAGGAAGAAACACTTATCAATTTAATAATAAAAAATCAAGCCAACAATCACAAAACTGAAGTTATGGCTATAGGAGAGGAGATGGAAGAGCGTATGACAAATCTAATATTCATTCCTATAATTATCATAAATATGGTCATTATTCCTATTAATGATAGAACTATACTAGTAACCAAGGGGAGACTAATCTTGTGGAAATAAAAGAGGTAGAAGTAGAGCAATTGTTGTCATTAACCAATAAAGGTGATGAAAATGAATTTAGGTGGTATCAACGCAGGTGCAAGAAACTATATGAGTGGAAACAAGGAGTTATTCATGGATCTTGATGAGAAGAAAAAAGGTGAAATTTTTAAAGGCGAAGTTGATGTTCTTATCTTTACAAAAAAATAATGGCTATAGACTTATTTCACATGTATATTATGTTCTTTCTCTAAAGCAGATATCTTGAGCTTAGGACAATTGCTAGAGGATGGGCATAACATCTACTTAAAAGATGCCTACTACACTTTGAAAGATAAAGCACATAATTTGATAGCAAGGGTTCTAATGTCAAAGAATATAATGTTTTTTGCTCAATATTAAAATTGATCATTTGAGGTGCTTAAAGACATGTCAAAGATTCTTCTTGGCTTTGGCACATGAGATTTGGTCGCTTAAATTTTGGAGGATTAAATTTATTATCAAAAGAGCACATGGTAGATGGGTTACCTGTCATTACTCAACTCAATCAATTATATGAAGGATGACTCTTGGGGAAATAAGTGAGAAAGCTCTTTCCAAATGAGTCCGCTTCAGGATCCATCAAGCCACTTCAACTAGTTCATGTTGATATTTGTAGCCTAATTAAGCCATCCTCTTATGGTGAAGCTATCTATTTCTTATTCTTCATTGATGATTTTTCTTACAAAAACTTAGGTTTATTTTTTGAAGGAGAAGGATGAAACTTTTAAAGCCTTCCAAAGATTCAAATCCCAAGTTAAAAATGAGAGCAGATTTTCCATCAAAGCTTTAAGAACCTATAAACTAGGAGAGTTCACTTCCATGAAGTTTAACAAATTTTGTGAAGCTAATGACATTTGTCATTTTCTTATAGATCTATACCCTCCACAACAAAATGGTGTTATAGAATATAAAATATAGATTCATTCTTAACATGGCAAGGAGCATGCTCAAAAGCAAAATATGCATAAGTAGTTTCGTGCTAAAGTTATGGCTTGCACTGTGTACTTTTCCAACCTATCCCCTACTATAAGTGTTCATGGAATGATGCCTCAAAAAGCTTGGAGTGGTAAGAAGCCTGATGTCTCTCATTTGTAAGTCCTTGGAAGCATTGCATATGATCATGTTCCTAAATAGATGAGAATGAAGTTAAATGAAAAATGTGAAAAGTATATATTCGTTAGATATACGTAAAGAAAGATTGTGATTAGGAAAGATGTTGATTTTGATTAGGAAAACTTATGAAAGTGGGTCATCTCTCAAAATAACAAAAATATTTAATTTCCTATGCTTGAGGATTCAAATCATGAAGAGTATAATGATATTAGCATTACACCCTATGCACCAAAAGATGAATCTTCTTCTAGCTCACATAAGGATTATAGAAGAAAGAAAATTCTAAAAGATCTTTATGAGTCAATGGAGATGATAGAAAATACATCACTATTTTGTCTCTTTTTTGATTATGGCCACTACACTTTGAAGAAGTAATACAAAAAAGAGAAATGGGGACTTATAATGGAAGAAGAAATCCAAGAAATTCAAAAGAATGACACTTGGGAACTTTCTACTCTTCCAAAAGGGCAAAAAGTGATTGGTGTGAAAGGGAAAAAAGTGATTGATGTGAAATGCATATATAAAGTCAAAAGAAATGCTCAAGGAAAAGTAAAGAAGTATAAGGTAAGATTTGTTGTTAAAGGCTACAATCAACAACATAGAGTCAATTATGATGAAGTGTTTACTCCCGTGGCTCGATTAGAGACAATTTGTTTAATCATCTTCATGGCTTCCTAAAAGCAGTGGAAGACCTATAAAATGGATGTCAAGTCCTCCTTTTTTAATGGCTACCTTGAAGAGTAGGTGCATATCCAACAACCATATACAGTAAAAGGTCATAAAGATAAAGTGCTAAAGTTATAGAAGACATTATATGGCTTGAAACAAGCTCTAAGAGCTTGGTACAACTGTATTGACAAATATCTTTAAAGTCATGGATTCATCAAATTCCTACCAAAACTTATTCTTCATATCAAAGAGGGAAAAAATCGAAGCATTCTTCTTGTATGCCTATATGTTGATGAATTAATCTTGACAGGAAACAATCTAAAAATGTTTGAAGAATTCATGAAAACAATGGTTAAAGAATTTGAAATGGTTGATATTAGACCTATGTCATATTATCTTGGTATTGAAGTAAAGCAAGATGAAGATGGAATTTGTATTTCTCATGAAACTTATGGAAGAAAAGTTCTTAAGACATTTAACATAAAGAATTAAAGCTCGTTAATACCCCAATTGATTGTGCAACAAAATTGCCAAAGTTCGATGAAGGTGAAAAGGTGGATCTAAGTCTTACTGGAAGCTTAAGGTACTTAATTTGTATGGGGTCCAACATTCTTTTTAGAGTAGGAGTTATGAGTCATTTTGATAAAAGCTCTAACTTTCACTCACATGATAATGGATAAAAGAATTTTTCAATATGTCAAAGGTATTATTGACCATGGCTTGCGCTATTTTCCCTCACCTAATTTGAAACTTGTTAGTTATAGTGATAATGATTAGGGAGGTGATATTGATGATAGAAAGAGCACAAGTGGATTCATTTTTTTTCATAGGTGATATTTTCTTTACTTGTAGTTTGAAGAAGCAACCTATTGTGAATCTTTCTATGTGTGAAGTTGAATATGTTGTGAATTGCTTCTTGTATTACTCAAGTAATGTGGCTAAAAAGATTGTTGAAGATGTTACATGTGGCTTAAGATGAAGCTACTACTATTTTCATGGACAACGAATCTACCATAGTATTGGGAAAGAATCCTATGTTCTGTGATCAAAGCAAGCATGTAGATACAAAGTTTCATTTCATAAGAGAGTGCCACGAGAACAAAGAGGTTGATCTTTCTAATGTAAAAAGTGATTGTCAAGTGGCAGATATTTCATCAAAAGATTAAAGTTTGAAATTTTTTCAAAACTATGAATGTGGATTCGAGTCATAAAAAAGAATCAAATGTTTTTTGGGGGAGCGTGGGGATGTTAAAAAATGGAGCAATTAATCAAACTTGATTCACTTTACTTAGTTCATGTATTTTTCTTATACATGTATCTTACATTTAAGAACTTATAATTCCTAGGAATTAAGTTGAATTTAATAAGTTCAATGTATCCCATGTCTTATGAAGTTTTTTATACATGAGATATTATGAAGTATCTTGTACACCTATAAATATCTCATGTACTAGTGCATTCGAAACTAAGCCGACAAGCTAAGAAATCAAAGTAAGGAGAATATAAAAAGAAATTTTTATTATTCTCTCTTCTCTACTTTTCTCTTAATTTTCCTAAGGACTGATGTTATGTTACTCCCTGAACCATCAATAATATTTCCTTACAACTCATGCTATAATGTTATTCCCTCATTCATTTAAATCCTTTCTCATTTTAAATTGAAAAATAGAGATGATTGAATTGGTGTACAATATTACTCCCACACCCGTTTAACAGATAATCTTGATAATTCAATGAAAAATTCGTTGGGAAATTCTTTCTTGAGATGTATAATATGAAAACCATAAATTTGAGATGCACCATTTTGCATCATGCTTATATTATAAGAATGTAGTCAATCGCATCACCTCTTATAACATCTTCTTTGGAATTGTGCTTAACTTTGCCATAATTCAAGGGGAAGGGACAAATGATGTTGAATTTTGCTATTAGTGTGAACTGACGATGTGCTCAAGCAACATTGTTGGTTAGACTAATTGATAACCTTGACTGTTGCCATGTTTTCCCCTCTCTTGGAGCGTTAATTATTAATTCATTTTAAATTAAAAATGTTGGATAATTTGGACTTTCCCATAAAGTTGGATAACTATTAATTGTATTTTTTGGTTTTTCAATAACTTATCAGTTAAGTTACGTAATTTGATCTATATAAAGATAATAAAATAGCCCAATAAATGTTCGAAGTCAACAGGTCAAAGTCCAGAAGGAAAATGGATCTCGATTAGTGTAAATTGAACCCATATCAGGACTGTGACAGGGAAGCCCGATATGGATGTTATATAAAGAGGTTAAGGTCTCTTGCAGTTGCTCATGTCATTGGTGAACATAAAGTTACTCTAACCTATTCAAAGGTTCAAGTTTTGAGAAAATTGTAAAAAGGCTTTAACTCGTCTCAGTGATTAGTTCCTGTGAAGGTGGCAGTAGATTTGCGCTTGTTTAAGCTTCGGAAATCTCATGTGAAGTTATGGAACTAAAATCATGTATTTTTGCATTTATTCATTCATTTCCCTTTCACGTTCAATTTGGGATACATAACTAAGATTCCGTTACATATTACACGTGGTATCAGAGCAGTGTTGTAATCGGGTGGTTAAAATACCTTATTTCAATTCCATAACTTTAAACAAGCTTTCTAAAGCTGAAACGAGCGTGAATCCACTATCACCTTCATAGGAACTACTCACTGGGACGTGTTATATCCTTTTTAGAGTTTTCTTAAAGTGTGAACCTCTGAATAGGTCAGAGAAACTTTACATTCATGAATGACATGAGTAACTTCAGGAGAACTTAACCTCTTTATATAGCATCCATATCGGGCTTCTCTATTATAGGCTCAATATAGGCCCAATCCACACTAATCGGGACCTATTTTCCTCCCGAACTTCAACCTATTGACTTAGATCATTTATTAGGATACTTTATTATCTTTATCCGGATCAAATTACGTAACTTAACTGATAAGATATTGAAAAATCAAAAAATACAATTAATGGAACCACCCAATTGGTGTCAAAGGTTCAGCTAAAGTGAATTGGGCTGATATTTGTTTTCCTAAGGATGAAGGAGGGTTAAACATAATTCCTATCAAAATCACAAATCAAACCTTAATCTTGAAAAGACTATGGTGGATCCTTATAGATAAAAAGTCTCTTTAGGTGAAATGGTTACACTCTTATTTTCTCAAGGAAAGAAGCTTATGGAGCATTAAGAAATTAGTCTTATACTTTCATTTTCTCAACTAGATTCTAAAATTGAGGGACAAAGTCCAAAAAGTGATCTCTTGTAAAATTGGGAACGGCAACTTGACTTATGTCTGGTTTGACAACTGGATTAGTCTGGGACCTCTCATACATCACTATGGAAATCTAGGCAATCCTCAAGATGCCTCACTCAAACTTAAACTCAACTCAATGATCATAGAGAGCACTTCAAATTTTCCTTAAAACCTAAGACATCTCCAACCATCATATCATCCCCACCCTAACTCTCTAGACACTTTCTACTGGCAGACAAACAAAGATATGAGAGATCTTCTAAGATGCAGGAAACATAAGGTGGAATGGCACTAAGTTGTTTAGAATAAGGTATTGTTTCATATTCTGGTTAGCAATCCTAAATAGGCTAAATACTACTGATATAATTCACTACCTACAAATGGACAGAACATGCCCATTATGCAAGAACTATGTGGAAACAAGAGATCATCTCTTCTTCACATGCCCTTATAGCAGCAATGTATGGGAATCTATAGCCAACAGATGCCTATGGCTAAATCTTAGGAACACTATCATAGAGGTGATCTAAAAATTCACAAACTATATAATTCCTCCATACCTAAATAGATAGATCCATGTTCTATCCCTAAGACTCTGTGTATATGAATTATGGAAGCAAAGAAACCTCAGATGATTTGGCTTAACCAACATGCCCAAAGAGGTCCTCGTATTTAAGATCCTCTATGAAATCAGAGAGCTCATTCTACTTCGTAACCTCAGTTAGACATGTAACACAACTATCCTAGCTTCACTTAATGTATAACTATAAGCTATGCTTGAAAGCTAATCATATGAATGAAAGAGAAGTAGAGGAAACACAGTACAGTAAAAGTAGCAACAACTAAAATAAAATAATACAAAAATGCTTAAGATATTCACTTTAATTAATATATGATTTTAGGTACAATTTGGAAGCAAAGGAATTAAAGTGAGTCAAAAGCACTACATTTGGGCCATTTTTCGAAGATCAATACTCATTTGTCTTTATAGAGCGAGACAAGAAAATTAAAAGACAAGAAAAATCAAGACATTAAGAAAAGAACATGAGCTGCATAGATTATGAGTGGAAATTTATGCATGTATTCACGTGAATTAATGGCCATGCAAGTTAGAAATTCAATTAATGCACAAAGGAAGGTGACAACTCCATGCAACATGATTTAACATAGCAGATGTTGGGAGCACAATTGTGAAGCAAGGAGTAGCTCACGTGTACATTATATACATGCGTGGTGAAAAAATGGCCATAAGAACAAAACACATGCAAAATGACATGCTCATAGAGGGATAGCCCAAAACCAAAACGACAACCGTTGTATGTATGAAGTGAAGTAGTAAACGCAAACAAAAACGTTTCCATTTCAACTTGCATGAAATGCAAACGTTTGGGGAAAAGAAAAGTGAGTTAAAGAGAGGGTGCATGAATAGTGAGGGTGGCCTTTAAAAACTTAATTTGTAACATCAAAGCTACAGAAATGGTTAGAGGCATAAGATAGAGTGTGGTTTTTGTTTTTAGATAGACAATAGCTTAGGTTAAACAGCGTAGAAGAGAATAGAACATAAATGAGAAGGAGGCACAGTGAAGAATAAAATAGAGATGGTGGAGGCTCTTTAAGAGCTGAAATAAATTAAGGATTAATTAAGGGGTTTTGGCTAAGGATTGGAGGCTAAAGCATTTTTTTAGAGAGACCCATAGAAAGCTAAGTTCTCACATTAATTCATAGGTGACATCGACACTAAAGACTCAGGTTAAGTGTATTTTTTATTGTTTCTTTCTCTCATTAGAAATTAATTATGTATCTTGTATAAACCTATCGGGTATTATAAAAGGATTATTTTAATGCATTCATTGAATTGTTTAATTGCAAACTCATTGCTAGATTTTCGATATAATTCGTAATTGTTATGTTCAAATTCATATGTAGCGACTAATGATTCGTAATTATTAAGGATAACATGACCTAGGTTAAATGACGCATCGTATGTGGTTGTTGTCTTCCTAATTTGTAATGCTACTACCTAATTAAATCTAGAGATCGTATCCTAGGTTATTCGATGATTAGGTTTAATTAAAGATCGTATCTTGATTAAGTATTATCTAAGGAAAAACTTAGGTTAATTATTAATCCATGATTATTAGTTACTAAGAGAGGTTTGAGAACAATAAATCAATAAAAATATGCTTAATTAGGGTGTAGGCCAAGATTGAACCAAAGAATTGGGTCCTTACCGAATTCTTCACTTGTATCATTTTTTTGGCATATTTTCTTAATTTGTTTTCATTATATTAGTTTTATTTTATTTTCTTATTTCAAAATCCAAACCCCCTTTTTCCTAAACACCAATTAATTTCATTTTATAAACTTTGCCCACACTCTTTGTAGGATCGACCTAGACTCATCACTGCTATAGTAGTATTCTAGTTTATATTTTGACTAGCGTAATGACGCGCAGTCAAATACCTAATCGACTGATCCAGCGTTGAAACCACCAGATCTCCATAAGACCTTTGTCACTTGTTGAATTCCCTAGAGGGCATAAGCATGCCTGTGAGATTGTAGCTTCGATCATCCTCCTCTTTTCTCACAACCCTAATTCAGATTCGTCTCCTCATATTTATCCAGCTTGAAGATTAAAAACCTATTTGTTGCCCTAATTTGGAAGCTTCTCGAGTTGCTTTTTGAGTTACTTCTAGTTGTTGTTTGCTGTTATTTTTTCATGAAGTTTCCATAATGTTGTGCCGGTTTTGACTTAGTCGTTCTTAACTTCTCCTGTATGTTGGAGTAGTTATTGTATTCGTGTATCTCTTTCATATTATCTCTATAAATTCATTTAATTTTTCACAAAAAAATTACAGGAAATGTCCAAATTATCCAATATTCTCCCCCTTGGACAGTCATCAATTATAGTTTTAACTCAAGGTGAAAACAGTTTAAAAACTTGATTAAGTCATGCTACTATATTATTCAACTAGGTTTAAAAACAAAACATTTGATCCAAAAATAACGAAAATCTATCATTTCATCCCATAAGGCTTTCAATACCAAAAGTGTCAAATACATGTGACATGTGTAACATATATCTAATACAAACACGCATATCTAATATCTCACTAACATGAATGGGAAAATGGAGTGCAGCAAACTAAGATGATACGTGTATAATTTAAACTATATCATCTTCATTTTGTAGGTCTCAATTTCTCCAAATTTTATGATAAATCGCATTTGCTAAATTACATTAGAGGAATATTGTCTTCTCTCACCAAATACTAAACAACATTAAAGAAAACTTCTTTTCTCTCGCCAAATGCTAAACTATATCAGAGAAAACCTTTATATTATCTAACTGAATGATAAACTACATTAGACAATCTTTACGGGATTAAAACTTATATTCCCTTATGTCATGTCAAAATTCATGGCTATCCGTATAAAATTGTATGCGTCTAAATAACATAGACTCAAGGACAATTTTTATATATTGCCAATGACTTTTAAAATACTTAAAATTGACACAAATCTTAAGACTTTTACAGGTATTATGACAATTTACGATAACAGATATTACTAAGGATAAATGATGATCATCTTTATTGATAAATCACCATATTGTCATAATACATCAAACCATATGAACTTTTAAGAAACAAACATATCGATCCTTAACTGACAATGTTTAAGGACTTCAAAATACCCATACTGCATACTTGTCTTTTAAAATACAAGTGGGTGAAGTCCTTTAGTTAAAAGATCAACTAACATTTCCTCAATCCTTTAATGTTTCAAACCCTTAATTGTCTGTTCTTAAATACTTCAAACCTTAATGTTACCTTATTTGACCTCTAAATGCGTGACCTGTAATATCTAGACTTAAATGTTTTCAAACCTTAATGTTACCTTATGTGACCTCTAAATGCGTGACCTATAATATCTATACTTAAATGTTTCAAACTTTAACCTTAATGTCACCTTATTGACTTCAAACCTTAATGTCCCCTTATTTGCCCTCTAAAACCGTGACCTGTAATATCTACATACACCGAATAAGTCTAGCATTGAATTAGACAATTCGAGCATTGAATTAGACAACTCAGAATTTCTGAGAACAAACCTTGTTTTTAAACCTTTAACACGTACACTCCCACTTGCCGATCCTTCCGAGTTTTTAGACCTTTGCAGTTCACAACGCATAACAACAGCAGAGGAATATTTTTGAGTAAAGGTGGATTACATGCAACTCAAACAGTTAAATAAAAAGCTTCTGTACATTATATGAACTCCGTCACTCAAAACACCAAAATCATATCTTATCAATCTTCAAATGGCTAAATAAAATGTTGCAAGTACCTAAGGCCATCGTCAACACTAACATATCTCCAATTCGCTGTGCTCAACATACCCACACTCACATTTTCAACTCTCACACTAGTAGTAGTGGTGGTTCTTCCTTTCGAATTGCTTATACAAAACCACAACTTCAAGTCCGCCACAACACCACTCATGGCATTGCTCAGACAACAACCGGTAGACGGTAGCTCCTCAGAGAACCACCCTTCACTACCAGCTTCAAACCTGAACTTTCCTTCACAATCCATCATTGAAAACACCGACTTCCAGCCTCTTAGTGCCACATTCCAGCTTATTTTCAAGTGCTCCGGGCTCAGAATCTGATGATCATGCCGCATGCATTCGCAATCGACAGCAATATGGAACCTAAACAACCCGCTGTTGTCTTGGAAAATTTCATTACTGGACTTTGATTGGTGGATTATAAGGCCATTGTTCTTGGTGCCCACTATGCTGATTTCAAATATGAGATCGTCCAGGGAAAGTTGAGGCTTTGACAGACTTCTAAACCGGCGCTTGGCAGCAACGTAACCTATTGCGTAAATGCGGTTGTAAGGCAGCAAAGGATCACTGAGTTTGAGGCGCGAAAGAGAAGGGTAATGAGAAGTGCAAATGGGTTGCCATATATGATCGTCGGACATGCAAACGTACCATAACTTGGAAACACCACAAGCAAGGGCTAGGGTTCTTGGGTCAAGGTCGTGAGCAACAAGAAAAAGAGCCTCTCATGGTGGTGTAAGCGAAGTGGTGGTTGATAACATCAGATTTGACCTTGTAGACTTGACCTCCATTATCTTTTGAGAGCACGGAATGAATGATCAGTGTTCAATTAGGCAGGCGTATTTAGTGGCTTCCTTGTATTCATATGGTTTAAGGAAGAAGTAGAACGTTGTGGTTTTTGGCTGAGGAGACCCACGTGTAGTGAGATGGACTTTGTGATGGCTGTTGGTTGACACGTTGCATTTAAAAGCTGCCTGGGCTAACACGTTAACATCTGCGCATTTCCACACGCGACCTCTCATCTCACTTTGCAATTCATGAATTTTTGTTTTTTCTTTTTACATAGTCTTAGGAGTCTATGTATAAGAACGACATCTTTAAGTCATTCATATCTAAACTAATTCCTGCTTACACTGGTCAACCTATAAGGGGTAAAGAGACATGCCAAGCACTTACGGATTTTATCATTTTAACAAAGTTTTTCTTTGAAAGTTAAATGAATAATATTAAAGGGAATATTACAATCCAACCAAGCTGAGTTCAAAACTATCGAAAGACAATTAAGCTACAGTACCATTGGGAGACAGTAATACTCTCCAAAAGATCAACTAAATATTATCAACAAAAAATACTTTTAAGAATGAAAATAGGAAATTTAACAATGAAATAAATATCAAGATTTACGTGAGAATCTTTCTAGTATAGAAGAAAATTTTATGAACCAAACCGATAAGCAATCTACAAAACTCAAATAAGGATTTACAAAGATTTATCTCTAACCTACAACAAGAATTTGTCTCACAAAGTGTCATGATTGAAATTAAAGTTGATATAACAATCAACAAATTCTCAAACAAATCCTAAAAATAATAAAAAAAAAAGGACGAGAATACAATGCAAGTAGCCCTCTCTCTATTTTTTCTCACTTTTGAATGTTATGACTGCACACTTTTGCAAAACCTACGTAATTTTCTCTTTTATATTATGAAATAGGTTTTTCTATACCATACATGATTATATACACAACCATGTAAGTGATCGTGTCTCTTCAGCACCACCTCACTCACAAATGTACAAAGTCATAAAAAGATCACACATGGTTGTGTATGTCATGAACATGGTTGTATACACAACTGTGAACGAGAGTTTCACTTATAGTCATCATTCAAGGGTTCTTTTGTTTCTATTCCTTTGGTTTGATCTTAGATTATTCTTATTTCAATTTTTCTTGATACAATGGAATTTAATGCTTTGAATTCAATTGATATGAGTATTATTTTGATTTTGATCATGAGCTAAATTATTCTTACCTAGGGTTTACATCTAGATTTAATTGAATGTCTTGATTCAATAATTCCCGTTAATATATATCTTGCCTAGATTGATTTTGCTATGTTGACTGCTAGGTTAATAGATTAGCCACCTATTAGTCTTAAGATATTAAGCGAAGAATTGAAAGATCAAACTTGATATTGGAATTAAACAATCAATTACCAATATAAGTTTTAGGGATTGATTAATTCTTAACTTCGAAGGTTTGGTAATTGTTAGTTTATAAATGTGAGAACTATTAAATTGATAATTGTTAATTTGATTAAAGAGAGAATAAAGTTGTAGATTATACTAATAGGAAGTTTAAGGATTTAGGATTGAAATTGGATCAAAGTATAAACCCTAGGTTATCGTTGGAAGCTTTATATCAATTTCGTACAATTTATTCTTTTTGTTTAATTTCATCATTTCATAACCTCTATACCTTCTTGAATTCAATTCTTTAATTTCTTATTTTTAATCAAGTTGTTATGAGATGACTTTAAGGTGTCCACCATATACTAAGGCAACCTCATATACTTGTGAGCGACGAGTTTACGTAGTGTTAAGTACAGCAACAAGTTTTATAAGCTGTTACTTGGGAATGTTGTTACTAGTAATAAATTGATTGTTTTTATTTAATTTGTTTGATTATTTCTTTTTCAATTGCTTTTAGGTGTTTGATGCAAAGGCACAAGTCCTTACGAAAAGAACTCTTTCCTTACGTCGATAATCCTCACAAACTACCAAAAGTAAAAGAAAGAAATGAAGAAGGAGTGGAAGAGGACTTGAACATAGAATTGGAAGAAGATCAATTTGAAGAAGAAAAAGAGAAGCATCCAGGGCCGACAAAGTAGCACAACCTATGAAGGAATATGCCATATCTATCATTGGGACAACCATTTCTTGCATACGGTTGAGTAATACAGCGAAAAACTATGAGTTAAAGAATACTCACTACAACATGTTGCCATTTTTCCTAGAGTACTGAATGAAAACCCTCTTAATTTCATTCATGATTTCTACTTTGCACTCCACACATTTCCATTACAAGGGTTGTCAAAAGATGAGCTAAAGATGAGGTGCTTTCCTTAGACCTTAAAGGACAAAGCCAAAAGATGGTTGATGACCCTATTGGAGAATTCTTTGACAATATGGACAGAGTTCTATAATAAGTTCATGAGCAAGTTCTACTCATGCAAGAAATCTAAAGAGCTCTAGGGAAACATTGCAACATTTACTCAAATTGATGGTGAAGCATTCCATGAGGCATGGGATCGCTTCAAATCTCTATTATTCTAGTGCCCTCACTATCATTATCCACAATAGCTTCCCAATAAGTTTTTACTAGAGACTTCAATCTCCTGAGTCGGTATCACATGAGTTGGATTCAACTTATATCACCTAAGCATACTCACATTAAACACATTATGTATCTGATCCATTTCAGAAAGTAATGCTAACTTATAAGCCAATGGTCCAATTCTTTCGATTATCTCATATGGAGCAACATACCTCAGACTTAGCTTACCCTTCTTGCCGAACCTCAATACACTACACCAAGATGATACTCTCAAAAATACTTTATCTCCCACCTAATACTCCATATCTCTCCTATGCTAATCCATGTAGCTTTTTTGTCTATCTTGTGGTATTTTAATTATGCTACAAATCAATTTTACCCTATCAACAATGTCTTGAATCAATTCTGGGCCTTCAACAATCCTTAGACCCTCTTCATCCCAATATAAAGGCAGACGATAATTTTGCTGTACAACGCCTCATATGGAGCCATATCGATACTGTTGTGATACTAATTATTATAGGAAAATTCAATCAAAGCTACAAATTCGTCTCATACTCTTTGAAACTCCAGAACATAAGCTCTGAACATTTCCTCAACATTCTTGATCATCCTCTCACTCTGACCATCTGTCTGAAGATGAAATTTTGTGCTAAAAATCGACTTTATACCTAAAGTTGTCTGTAAGCTATCTCAAAATCTCAAAGTAAAACTGAGATCCCTATCCGATACAATGGACATTAGAACCCCATGTAATCTCACAACTTCATTCACGTATCGTCGAGCTAACTGACCTAGTGAAAATGTTTCTCTCACAGGTAAGAAATGAGTCAATTTGGTCAGTCTATCCATAATAACCCAAATGGCATCATGTTTTCTCGGAATCCTTAGCAAACCCATAACAAAATCATAGTGATTCGTTCCCATTTCCATTTTGGAATAGGAAACGAATGTAATTTTCCAACTGGAGCTTGGTGCTTAGCCTTAACATGTTGGCAAATTATACATTTAGAAACAAACTCTACTACTTGCTTTCTCATTCTCGGCCACCAGTAATATTGTTTCAACGTGTTATACATCTTAGTAGTACCAGGATGCATAGTATAAGCTGCTGTATGAGCTTCCTCCAAAATCTCTTTCCTAAAATTATTAACATCAGGTACACATAATCTTTGCTTTAACCATAATGTATCATCTCTAACTTCAAATTCAGAATCCAGCTTCACTTCCAACTTCTCACTTAACTTCACTAAGTTTAGATCTATGTTCTGAGCCTCTTTGATTTTGTTTACCAATACCGGTCTCAACTTCAATGTAGCTATCAATGTTTCATTTTGCCCGACATTCAATTCAACGTTTAGTGCTCTCAAACGAACTAGGTTTGGTAACCGCGATGGCTATACTTGTGCCACACTGCTATTAGACTTTCACCTTAACGCATCAGCTACCATATTAGCTTTGCTAGGATGATACTCAATTGTGTAATCATAATCTTTCAACAATTCAATCCATCACCTTTGTCTCATATTTAACTCTTTCTGGCTTAATAGATACTTCAAACTATTATGATCAGTAAATACCTGAAAAGTTTCACCATACAGGTAGTGCCTCCAAATCTTCAAGGAAAATACTACTACAGTAAGTTCTAGATCATGTACCTGATAATTAAACTCATGAGAACTCAACTGTCTCGATGCAAATGCTATTACTTTACCATGCTGCATCAGTACACATCCTAAACCCTTGTGTGAAGCATCACTATACACAACATAACCTCCAGAGCTAGATGGAATAGCTAACATCGATGTTGTAGTTAACCGATACTTTAGCTCCTCAAAACTCCTCTGACACTCATCATTCCATCTAAAAAGCACATTCTTTCTCAAAAGTTTTGTCAAAGGGAGTGAGATTAGTGAAAACCCCTCAACAAACCTTCTATAATAGCCAACTAATCCAAGGAAACTCCAGATCTCAGACACATTCTTCCTCCCACTTCATCAATGCTTTTACTTTCTTTGGATCAACCTAAATGTCCTATCAAGACATGATGTGACCCAAAAATACTACCTAATCAAGCCAAAATTTGCACTTATTGAACTTGGCATATAACTATTTCTCCCTTATTATTTGGGGAACCAATCTCAAATGTGCATAATGATCTTCTCTACACTTCGAGTACACCAAAATGTCATCAATAAAGAAAATTACAAAACGATCTAAATAAGGCTAAAATACCTTATTCATTAAGGCCATAAAAGTTTTCGGGCATTAGTCAATCCAAACGGCATCACCAAAAACTCGAAATGCCCATATCTTATTCTAAATGCACTCTTTGGTACATCCACCTCTACTATTTTTAACTAACAATACCCTGATCTCAAGTCTAGCTTTGTGAATACCTGAGCTCCCTATAATTGATCAAACAAATCATTGATTCTTGGTAATGGATACTTGTTCTTAACTGTTACCTAATTCAACTGTCGATAATCAATACACAATCTAAGAGTTCCATCCTTCTTCTTCACAAACAATACTGGAGCTCCCTAAGGTGAAATACTGAGTCAAAAAAAACCCTTATCTAACAACTCTTCTAACTGGATCATTAGTTCCTTCAGTTCCACAGGTGCCATCCTATATGGAGGAATTGATATAGAAGTGGTACCTGGAATAATATCAATAGTAAACTCTGTCTCCCTTTCTGGGGGTAATCCCGATAGTTTAGTAGGAAACACATCTAAAAATGACCTAACAATAGGAATATCCTGGATGGTTTGTTCATCCTGGGTATCAACTACGTGGACCAGATAAGCCTCACATCCATCTCAGATCAATCTCAAGGCACTCATGCATGAAATTAGTCAATCTGGCACTACCTGACCAACTCCTCGAAACACCACTCTCAGCTAATTAGGGGATTCAAGAACTACCTCCTTAGTATAACAATTCACCATTGCCCTATGAGTAGTGAATTAATCCATGCCTAAAATGAGGTCTATCTCTCTCTACTGGAATATGATCAAATCAGCTTCTAACTCTACCTGATCAATCCAAACTATGCACCTTTTACATACCTCACCAATCATTGTTGTGCTACCCACTAGAGTACTTACCACTAAACCAGTATTCAACATTTCTCTCTTACAATGTAATCTAGATGTCAGATGCAATATGATAATTGAATGTGTAGATCCTAGATCTACCAATGCAAATGCTTCAAAATTAAAAACATTCAACACACCTACTACCACATCTGGGGAGTTATGTGCCTCCTATCTGGTAATGGTATAAACTCTGGCCTGAGATTGCGACTGATTACTCCGTACCTCAGTCCTAGCACTAAGCCTTGCTGATTGAGTTCTGCCTCTACCTCTGTCCCTCTGTACAGCTCTGCCAGCTCTACTCTACTGAACCATTGTCTCAGACACTGCTCCTCCTCTAACTCCAAATTGTAGTCCTAACATCTAAGAACAATCTCTGACCATATGGTCTACAGAACCACAACAAAAGCAGGCTCTCGTGAACCTCCAACATTCCCCACCATGCTTTTTACCACAATGCTCACACTTAGGCAGCTATTGTGATTGGTTAGAGGACATTTGTCTTCTACCTCTTCCAGACTGAACAATTCCACCCCTTGATTGGGATCCAGATTGTCTCGATCTAGATTAAAATCGAGATGACCTATTCTAGCGCTTTCTAAAACTTCTGGCAGAATCAGCCTAAGATTCATCCTACCTCTTACCCCTGACCTCCTGTCTATACTCTCCCTGATCATCCTTAACAACTGGTCAATTCTGATTGAGGCCGCTTGGAGGTCTATAAAACTGCCTAAATTAGAAATAACTAGCCTTGTTCTGATTTTCATGCTCAAACCATTTGCAAACCGTCTACATATATGTTCCTCAGTTGGGATCAATGCAGCTGCAGATCTCATTCACACGTTGAATTTTATCTCATACTCTACCACTATGAGTCTACCTTGCTTCAGGTCTAAAAATTCTTTCATCTTTCGATCTGTATAAATCTTTGGCATATAATTCTCTCAGAATACCCTTAGAAAATCTTCCCAGGTCAAACAACAAGGTCTGGTGGTGTTGTCTGGTACAGTCTTCCACTACTGATAGCGAGACCTTGCAATAATGAGACCGTATAATCAAATCTTTGATCTACCTTACAGTCCATCTGGTCGAAAACTCTTTCCTTTCTTTCTAACCTCCCTTCTTGTTAGCCCCCAAAAAAAATTCTTAATGAATAAGCATGATTGAAATAATTTTGATGTTTTGATAGATTAAGCATTTTGAAATTATTTAATTACGTCAAAGTTAGTAGGAATTATTGGATGGGTAAGTGGAATTAAAATGTTAAGATTATAAGAATGTTCAAGAGTATTTTTGGCAAGACACTTAAGGTTAAAGAACTTAAGCCTATAAGAAAGGATAAAATGGACTTTTTGGACTCATTAAGGGTAGAAATGGAAGAAGAAATGTTGTCTTGTTCCTTTAAGAAGAAGAAAAACGTTAATTGGGAGAGAAGAAGAGAAAATAAGAAAGAAAGAGAAGGGAATTTTGGTGGTTGAGAGAAAAGAAGAGAGTTTAGCTAGGGTTTCTTCATTTTTTAGCTTTTGAGAGAGATTTTGGAGTGGTTCAAGAAGAGAAAAAGGTAGAGGAAGATAAGAGCTTCCATTTAAGCCAAAGATCTCTTTATTTGGTGAAGAATCAAGGTAAGATCATTTTAAATCTTTTGGATTTTTGGAAGGATTTTAGTTCATAGAGTTTAGAAAATGCATAGGTTTGGGTATTATAGAACCAATTTTATTAATTGTGCTTTGTGGGATTTGCAATTGAAAACCCTATTGAGTAGGATTTTTGTTATTATAGAAGGAAATCAAGAAAGGTAAGAGAAGCAAGAGTGGAGACATTTTGAGCAAGTCTTTAAGTAAGGAAATCGAGGTGGGTACATGTTTATAATATAGTAGATAAGCCACTAATGTTTTCTTTGAATCAAAGAAGTTTGATGATTTCTATTGCATCATAAGTGTTGCATTTATTGCTTTTGAATGATTTGAGAAATTGCCATATATTGTTTTATGAATTGTGTGATGATTTATGAAAAGGCTTGAAAGTGATTTCTTTGAAAAGATATCATGTTTATGAAATCATATTTTCGAACTCTCATGTCTATAAAAAATCAAGATTCGAAAAAGCGTCATTTTGAGCAATATGTTTACAAGATATAAAATGCATGATTATGTGGGTTTGTGGTGTTCCCTTAAGTTAAGTCAAGTGAACTTTGACAAAAGGCTTCTCTCGCCTGCCCGCTACTGGCATGGAGCTCCATCATGGACTCCAATAAGTTCACGGCTATGCAAAACTATTATGTGGGATTGCGTTAGTATGTTTTGTTCACGACTACACAGGACCCCTATTGGAAATCTATAGTACGTTCTGTTTTGGATCCACTAAACCATTCTGATGTGCTCATGTTATGTTAACAAGTTTGATGCATTCATGCTTTGTAGTTTGAGAATATGACAACATGATGAGAAAAGTGTGTTTTTATGAACTCAATGAAAATTTTCTATGACAAGTGAATGTCTTCAAAGGTTTGTTTATTTTCCATTATAAACTGTTACCCACGAGCTTTCAAGCTCACCCTCTTTTTATCTCATCCTTAGGTGAAGAAAATAAGATCGAGTAACCAAGAGTCAAGAATTCATTCTACGTTGCAATATTTTTGTAAATTAAGTTAGATTTTGTAAAAACAAGGCTTTAGTCACATTTTGAAAAATTTTGGGTTTAGGATCTTCTGTAATTTGGCTTTTGATACCGATGATGTATTGTGGCTTAGAATGCCATTAAAGCTTTGTAAATTCTTATTTTGGTTGTAAATGGAATAGAAGTTGTGTGTGTGTGTGTGTGTGTGTGTGTGTGTATATA
>JANSVA010000004.1:26603714-26636138 GCA_025504915.1 Erythroxylum reticulatum | reverse complement strand
AGAGATATTTTGAGCAAGTTTTTAAGTAAGGAAATCAAGGTGGGTACATGTTTATAATAGAGTAAATAAGCCACTAACGTTTTCTTTGAATCAAAGAAGTTTAATGATTTCAATTGCATCATAAGTGTTGCATTTATTACTTTTGAATGATTTGATAAATTTCCATATGTTGTTTTATAAATTGTGTGATGATCAATGAAAGGCTTGAAAATGATTTCTTTGAAAATATATCATGTTTATAAAATCATGTTTTCGAAATATCTCATGTCTATGAAAAATTAAGATTCAGAAAAGCGTCATTTTGGGCAATATGTTTACAAGATGTGAAATGCATAATTATGTGAGTTTATGGTAGTCCCCTAAGTTAAGTCAAGTGTACTTTAACAAAAGGTTTCTACCGCCTACCCTCTAGTAACATGGAGCTCCTTCATGAACTTTCATAAGTGCACGGCTATGCAAAACCATTATGTGGGATTGCGTTAGTATGTTTTGTTCGCTACTACATAGGAACCTTATGGGAAATGTGTAGTACGTTCCATTTTAGATCCACCCAAACCATTTTGATGTGCTTATGTTATGTTAACAAGTTTGATGCATTCATGCTTTGTAGTTTAAGAATTTGACAACATGATAAGAAAATTATGTTTTTATGAACTCAATGAAAATTTTCTATGACAAGTGAATGTCTTCAAAAGTTTTGCTTATTTTCTATTATAAACTGTTACCTACGAGCTTTCAAGCTCACCCCTTTTTATCCCATCCTTAGGTGAAGAAAATAAGATCGAGTAACTAAGAGTCAAGAAATCATTCTACGTTGCAATATTTTTGTAAATTTAGATTTTGTAAAAACAAGGCGTTAGTCGTATTTTGAGAAAATTTGGGTTTAGTATCTTCTGTAATTTAGATTTTTGATACCGATGATGTGTTGTGGCTTGGAATGCCATTAAAGCTTTATAAATTCTTATTTTGGTTGTAAATGGAATAGGAGTTATGTATGGATGATGATGATGATATATATATACACATAAGTGATGTTATGGAAAGGAAAGATAGGAATTTGTGACTAGTTAGATGTAGTTGAATGTGATGAGACAAATGTGTTTAGATTTGAGAGTTTAATGAAATCAATTTGGTAGTTGAATGGCTATGCTTAGGACATTCCAAGGTTGCATAGTGCAAATGTCAAGTCTTCCATAGAGATAAATTTCATATTTTGAATTTAGGAGGAAAAATAGATTTATCTAGGATGAATTAGACAAAGTTGTCTTCTAGAAAGTTGTATCTTATCTTTCTAGCTTTCTAATGGTATATAGTATGAAATTTTTGGACATCAAAGTCGAAAGTTATGATCCTTATAAGTGGAGACGCATCAGGAGTATAGACTGTATCATCTGTTGATGACGTATCATCTGTTGATGATGTGTGTCGTCTAGTGATAACATATCATCTGGTGATGATGTGTATCATCTGATGATGATGATGTGTATCGTCTGGTGATCACGTGTATCTTCTGTGTACTGTTCTTAAACTTCTTCTGGATACTATTCAACTTGTATTATCTGGTCCAATTTTGACCCAATAGTTGATAGAATCTATCTTCAAGGTTTTCATAAAAGTTGTAGATCTTGAACTCCTCTTTCAAACCATCTAAGAATAACCTTGATCTGATATCTATGTACTATTCATAAACTTCTTCTGGGTACTGTTCATCTTGTATCGTTTGGTCTATTTTTTACCTTGTAGATGACCGGATCTATCTTCAAAGTCTTTATGAAAATTGTAGATCTTGAAGTCTTCTTTCAAACCATCAAAGAATAACCTTGATCCTATATCTCTAGAGAAAGTTATGCTAATTGTAAAACATCTTCTGTGTACTGTTCATAAACTTCTTCTGGGTACTTTTCATCTTGTATTGTCTGGTTTAGTTCTAACCCTTTAAATGACAAAATCTATCTTTAAGGTCTTCATAAAAGTTGTAGATATTGAAGTCCTCTTTCGAATCATCTAAAAATAAACTTGATCTAATATCTCTAGAGTAAGTTATACAAATTATCCCGAAACAGGTTCAATACGATTGAGAACAAAACCTTGTTTGATTCTTTTGGCCATAACATTGTTATTCAACCTCCAAATGAAGTGATTCTTAGGCCATTAGATTTCTAACACATTTTCTACCTCTCCATAAAAGTTTATAGCATTTGATATTGAATGGAAAAGGAGTGATTAAACCAAAGTAAGGGTATGGTTTGGAAGAGTATAGATCGGATATTTTTACTGGACATATTTCGATATTGCGATCGTATCTGGATCTATAGGGTTCCGAATGAGATGATTCTTATTTTTGAATAAACTAAAGACATAGAGCTACAAACTATTATAAGGAATCAAATTCTAATTAGGTCCTTAATACTTTCAATTTTTGGATGGATATTGAGCATAAAATATTTGCTTCAGTATAAGAATGATTCAGAAATAGGCCCCGACACTTATGGTATCAGAGAATGAAGATGAACCGAGTATGACTAATGAGGGTTAATTGGAGTAAGCATACATGGTAACAAGCATAAGAACACAATTTTATGACATCAGAGCTGGGCTCCAGAATCAGGGTCCAACACTTTTGCCTCAACCGAGTCTATATTTCCATGGAAGTCCACAACTCCCTGCTTTCTCAATTTTTCATATCTTCTTTCTCGCCTCACGGGAATTCTTGGAGGCATTTGAGCAAACTCAGGTATAGGAGACTCTACATTGGCTCCTACAGATTCCATATCAGTTGACTCTCCAATTTGATCTCCTATGGAAGGTGACCTATAACAAACAAAATTTGTGATCACTTTCTAAATCTCTCACTATTGATCATATTATGTCCCTAAAGATGTCAAACCATGCTCTAATACTAAAAATGTAACATCCTACTACCCTAAAGCATATACCCGAATATCCAAGGACATTCAAATACATATCCTATAATAATGGTATATTAGAGAAAAAACAAATCCAACTTACAAATGGCATCAACTAACTTAATTAAAAGTCATGAAAATTTAAAACCTTTCATTGCATTTATTAACAAAAGCTTACACTGTATTTTTACAAACTTTATACAAGTTCTAGACAAAAACTACAAAATGCAAATTTCAACTATTATGATGTCAACTAACAGACCTTTGAGTCATCACTAGTACAAAATGTTCCTCAAATCTAGATAAAGAAACTAGGTCTCCTGTCTTGTACTTGAAAAGTCACATTGCAATTTTTATGAGTTTTGCGAACTCAATTAGTGAACCATCATAGATGATTTCAACCAGCTCATATACACAAATATTCATTCAGAACATGTAAATTCTAAATCCCCAAATTAACATGGCATAACATATAATCACACAGTTCATATAGTCAAATAGTTCATATCAATTTATCATTTATTTCAACTTTGCAAATCATTCAATAAATTTCAATCATATATGAATGCTATATTTATGAGACTCACATTCATTCTTATTGTTGTGACCAAGTGCCTATCATATACTTATACAAATACTAGCCCATAAGGCTCAGTCAAAATAAAATCACCGAGCATGGCTCTATGTGTAGAATTCGAAATCACGGAGCAAAGTTCTACGTGCAAGTGCTTTTATACTGGCTACTCTAGTCACAATGCCATTATCCGAGCATGTATTATATGAAATGCATCAAATACATATGATGCACAGTTAGAAATCTCATAGTCATCGAACCTAAGTTTGGCATTTAATTTATTTTGAGAATTCAAATATCATTCAAAATTCAAATACATATGGAGAACTTTGAATACATTCCCAAACATTAAACTCCTCGGACTCCGGAATCCATAAACAAATCACAAACATTTCATATTTGAAAATTATACAAATGCAATCAATCCTAGGAAAATCATCTAGGTTGACTCACAGTATACTCTAATATGCTATTGCTTTGATAGTCTGGCAATGTCTGACTATCGTCCAACGTACTCCTCTATATCATACAAAACACATATACAAATATTAGACTTTTGCACAAATGTATAAATATTTCCTTATGCACATCTATGTATATCAAAAATGCACAATGCATGTTCAATGATAAATTCGGGTATCTTATTGAATTCTTATCACCAAATCATTCAGATATCAAAGCCCTCATACATTCCAAGAAGAGTCACGGCTGTGTGGTCCAAATTAATTCAGTCATGGGTGTGAAAACTTAACTCACGCCCGTGCATATCAAATGACCCTTTTTCAGATTTTTCTAACAATATACTTTCGGGTCAACTCGCATCATCATTTTGATAATGTAAATGACACAATTAGGCAATACTTTCTTCCAGTCAATTGTTTTCCAATTTCTTAACTTTCTAATGATACAAAGATCATTCAATTTGATTCAGTATTTCCAAAGTTATACTTAATTTACTTTGGACTATTCTTAAAACATAATTGTACTCTATATTCAATTTCAAGTAAGATTTTGCAACTCTTAATGACAGAATTGAAATTCAATCATATCAAACAATTTGTATCCCTAAGAATCTAGTTCATTTGAAATTAATAATCATTTTATTTGGAATCCTATAGATCAAAATATTCTCAAAATATCGAAGTATGTTCAGTAAAATCATTCCAGTTATTATACTTCAACATAGTCAACATTTTCATCTTAAATTCATGAATAAATACATTTAAAATGGCTATCATTTTTTGTGGAGATGAAGATCAATGTCTTATGAATCTATTGGTTCAAGAATCGGATCATTTGGACATTGGTGAAGAACTTATAGCAAAAATACCGAAGGATGTTCAGAAAAATAACTTCCAGAAAAACAATCGCGAGTTTGACCTTTGGGTTGCGATCATGAGTCTGCACGATCGTGAGATCACCAACTCTCCTGCAAAGTCACATTCATAGTTAAGCACGATCGCGAGATCACACCTTGAGTCGTCATCATGACTTCAGGCATCCAAAAATAGTTCGTTTCTTTCCCTTGTCTCATGCTTGCAACTATTAACAACGAAGTCATGATCGTGCTTCCTCCTTTTCTTCATCGATTATTACTCTTCTTCTTCTCCTTCCATTTTTCTTTCCTTACTAGATTTACACACTTCTGAATCATCTATACTACATTTTTAACTCCAATACAAACTCTAAACAAATCATATTCAAACTTACCATTCAATCACCAAAAATCTAAAACGTTATATTCACTTTCTCTCTCTACTGTAATTTTCTAGAATTTTACTTTTACTTCAATCTTCTTCAATCATCACAAATAACACTTAAACTAATTCTTTTAACTAAATTTTTATCTCATCAATACAAAACAATTCAAAAACTCCAGATTAAACAAAAACATAAAAATCCCATTCTCATATATGCAAATTCCAACTTCTGCATTTTGTTTCTCTTACTACTTCCATCTGATGCAGTTTTTCCATTTTTTTTCTAACTCTTTCATTTCATCATAATAATTTATCAATTCATCAACTCTATAGTACGACCTTACAAAAACTTCATTTCAGTAAACTCATTTAAATTCATTTCCACAAATTCAAGCATGAACAGTAAAATCAACATATTCAGATTTCTCTAAACCAAAACATAGTTTTTATTTCTACATCAACTTTCTAGCACTTTTGTATATTCAAAACAGAACCTATTTTATATTCCTATTTCAAAAATCATTCATCTGATTCATTCATCACCAAACTACACTCCTCAAACACTCATGAATAAATTTATATATAGAATCAACAACGGTAAAACATGATCAAATTCACTTACTTGATCCAACAATTAATTCCTGCAATAAGAGGGAATCAAGTGTATAGAAAGCATAACAATTTGCTATTTGGTGCTAAGTGTTTTTTCACAGCGAAGAACACTAGCTACAGTAAACTTCCCTTACTCAAAACATTAGAATGCATTGCATGTCTTTCATATGTCAGTATCCACGTGAGCCAATTGTCACTAACTTATTCAGTCTACGTGTCACAATATAAGTGGTCCATTATTTCTAGTCCAAAAACACTCCAAATTCTAAAAATTTCCTAAAATTCATCAAAAATTTCTAAATAATCATAATATGCTCCAAATAAATTTTCACCACAAATAACTCACAATTCACATCTTAATCGCATTTGTAACTCAATTAAACCCGAAAATATCAATGAATGCATGTACAATTATGTTCATGTGCAATAATCAAAATTCTCATGTATGTGTAAAAATGTACAAAGCATGATATGTATTTACTAGTTTCTCGTTAATTTCTCATAATTCACTAATCTTGTCTTAACATGAGCAACAGGATGTTACATATATATTCTAGTTCATGCTTATAAGTATATGATATTGATTTTTGATTCAATATTGTTATAATGTTCAATACATGATAAGAAATATATTGTTGAGTAAAAATAGTTGATCCAATTTTATACAAATAATTTGTATGTTAGGATTAAAAGAGACTTATGCTTAAAAAAAGTGGCAAAAATACAAAGCTAGATAATTAAGATTATTCCTTTATGTCTTGTTGGTTAAATCATCATAATGAGAACCATAAAGTTACACATAAGGATATATGTATCCTTTTGATTATGAATCATATGGAACTTATGAAGGTTGTTAAGTTAAAAAATAACCAAATCAACCTTAGTGAAAGAATGATGATATTGTTAAATTGTTAAATCTTATACATGTGATGTGTTGGATGGAATAACAATTCATAAAAAGGATAAATTAGATCATTAATAATTTTATGCGATATAGTTGTTAAATGAAATATTGATTTAAAATTTTGAAAATTTCCTAAATTGTTTAAATCTAAGTAAAAATTAAGCATTGAGAATGCTGAAGCACTTCGAGGAGATCGTTGTGTTAAGTCTTAAAATTTTAGTTATTTATAAGGAATGAGATTCTCTGGTGAATACCTTCACAACAAAATTCCGTAAGAGTATGGATTTATGTAAGGAGGAAAATACAATATGAGATATTGTATTATGTAATAATATTTCTTCTATAGCCATGCCTAGATGTAGCATGAATTATATAGAGACAGTTGAGTGATCAAGATATGATTCATCATCTTAAAGTAATTAGGAAGAATATTTTGTTGTTTTTGATTAATGTTGATTCGAAAATACTTGACCAAGGTAGAATAATGCTTTCTAAATAATTTATAAATGTCATTAATCGAATCAATAACTAATGGTGAAGAACGAATATGATTGGACTCAAAATAGAGTATTAATTTCATACCTTATATATAATCAGAACATTGTATAATGAAATGACTGAATTATACACAAAAATCTTGCACGAAAAGGTTAGTGAAAATCACTTTGAAATTCCTAATTATGTAGGTAGTTATGATGTGTTGCTAGATGTCAATCTTATTATGTGGATATAAATTGTTTAATTAGAAATTTAAAGATAAATTAAAGAAGTATAATTTATCAAATCCTAAATATGATTTATGGTTATAATTTATATCCATTGCCAATATAGTTGGGAACCTAATGGATCTCATATAAAAAATGGGTTGAAGAGAACAAAGATATTTTAATTAAGTTGGACTCGATTGTAAGTTTGGTTAAACTTTATGATTAAATATGAGATATTTGATATGATCAGTATGAGATATTGGATCTTATTTGAACATAATTGGTATTTAATTAGAATTATTTATAATTGTAACTAAAGTTTAATTGAAATTATAATTTAATTTCAATTAAATTACTAAAATATTCAAAACTTATTATAGATATGCTTAAGCTCTAAGTGAGCTAGCAGTTCTTGCTTAACTATCTTTGTAAGAGTTATAAAGTTTTCTTATCTTACTTTGTAGATATCGTTAGAGGTTGGACACTTGTGTGGTTACAGTGGTTGAGATAGATCCATTTTGGAAATAATTCAAGGGATAGAATAAGAATATGATCAAGCTTCGAAATAAGGTATGAATTAGATTCATACATTATTCTTAAGCTTGATCATATTATTTTTATATCCCTTATTATGATTTATATATTACTAATTTTATAGAATTAAAATGATTTTGTTTTTGGGAAATTAAAATACCAAAAAGTTTCTTAATTATTTTATTACACGCGAGATAGGATGCCTCTCGATTTCTCAACAAAGAATGCATCAAGTTGTTCACAAGGGCCAATTTGATCCTTTTTTTTTGGGATCTTAGACTAGGGAACCTTAGGAGAGTTGTCCGACTCCAACTATTGTCTACGTATGATTCATACTAAATCTAATCAACTATCAATCTTACCTCCTCTACATTCTTGATAGCCCAATTTTTTGGCATGTTTTGATTTTCTTCCTTATTACTTAAAAAATGACATATATATAGCAATTTGATAGAAAAATTAATTCAAATTTAGACTTAACTATAAACTTTTAAAACTTTTAAAATTAAATATGAAATATTTAACTTAATTAAAATTAAATTTCAATTATATGATTTAAATTAGACTTGAATTATAATTAAGGTAGACATAATATAATTTAACAATTGAATAATTTCTTATCGACACCATTTATCAGATAATTAAAAAAAAGGACTTGTTTGTTTATATTTTTTTTCTTGGTTTCTGTTGTGGTTTTCATGAAAAAAGAAATAAGTCATTAAAATGTGTTTGGTTGAGAATTGTTGCCATTTCTTATTTTTAAAAGTAAAAAATCGTATCAATTTTATAAAAATGTAAAAAATGTTTTTGCATGTTTTTAAAATAGTTTTTTATTTATTTATTAAAACAACACTTCCCTATTTTTTCACTCTTCTTTTGTGTTCATCGCCCTGTGCTTGCTCTTTTATAGCGAAAATCAGTAATGTAAAGGAGCTTCCCATTAGTTGCTCTTTTATAGCGAAAATCAATAATGCAAAAGAGCTTCCCATTAGCAGTCAACTGACGGGAGTAACGTTGGCCTGTAGCAATTATCCAAGGTGCCACGTCGAGACCAGTCAACAACTCCACGTGATATCATGCACCTCCCCAATGCATTGTAGACACAAATGCCCACGCCACTCCTGTGACATTGACTTTCTAGACTATTTTCCTCATACACCATTTACCTTTTCATATTGCTCGACCTCCTCCCCCAATGCTTTGTTTGGCCTCCACCACCAAGTCTGGTACTATTGGTAGTGTTGATTGTGGGGGTGATTATGATGTCCCAGAGGTCGCGGAAGAAGAAGAAGAGGATGAAAGGAAAGAGAAGTTTAATGGTGACAAAGAGCTCAAGGGTTACCCGAGAAGTGAAGGCACTGCAATTGATACAAGTTGCGAGGTATGAAAGTCTGACAAGTTAGTCTTTAGAAAGAAGAATTGTTGCAAAGGAGGGGACAAAAGAATTAGATCATTCGTTAGTTCTAACAAGAAAATGAAGAAACTAGAGATGGGTCTTGGGGATAGGAATGGAACTTTTGTTCCCAAACAAATAAAGTGAAGCTTTTAAACCAAGAAATAGGCTGCTCCAGAGTGATGTAATTTTCTTGGTGAGTGATTAATGTATTTCACTAATTCATAGAATTTTATTATATATAGTTAATGTGTAAAATTTTTAATTATATAAATATACATATATTTTATTTCTAATTATAATGAGAATTGATTAATTTAAAACATAATATGTTATATGAAAAATAATTGACATAAAGAGTATAATTAAAAAATAAAAACAAGATAATAAAATTAAACATATTTTTGTTTTTAACTTTTTCTTATAAATTTCAACTAAATAAGTTTTTGTTTTTAATTTTTATATTAAAAATCTCAACTAAATAAGTTTTTAAAAATTTTTAACTTTTAATTACAAATAAAAAATAAAAAATAAAATAATAAACTAAAACTAAAAATAATAAACGACCTAAAGATTTTCTTTAACTTTTTTATATTAGGCTATTTGTGCCTTGTCTTTAGCGATTTTTGGTAGAAATGTCATAAAAGTTTAAGCTAAACTCAGCCCGATGTTAACTTGAATTAATCGGATCACAGGTGGGCCACGACTTGGCCCGACTATGACCTAGCGGATACTTCTAATTAGAAACATTTTTTACAAAATTAAACATTTTTAATGCCTGATTAGTTGAGTTTTTAAAAGGTGAATAAGCATTTTTTCATCACAAAAGTTTTTTTAAAGAAAAATGAGTGTTTGACTCTAAAATAAAAAACACTTTTTTAGTAGATATAGTTTTTTTGGCAGCTAAAATATAACTTTTTAAGAAGCTCAAAATTGGAGCTTCTAAAAAATGTACTTTTAAAAGTAGATTTTTTAGATCAATTAATGATCATATTTTTAGTCCCTTTTATCCCTATATTTTATACATAGTTTTCATAATACTCATAAGCATATCTTCAAGTTTATTTTGAAATTTATATAATGTTATTGGACTTTTTTTTATATATTTTAATATTTGTATTTAATGTTAATTTTATTTATCTTATAATCCATATAAAAAATTTAGTTAAATATATTTTTATTTATGTTTCATATAGTTTAAAATTATATAATAATTAATATATTGTACTTTGCATATTGATTAATATATTTTAAATATAATTATACATATAAATAATTTTTATTATAAAATAAAATATAGTTAAAATTAAAAATATTTTTTTATTTTTATATTACTAAATAGATAACAAAGCTCTTTAATTTTTTTAAAATAACAATTAAATTAAATTATCAGTTAACTTTACTTTTTTTTTTCCAGAAAAGTTTTAGTGATAAAAACTTTGTTAATATAATTCCTTCGTGTTATCATTGTATAGAAAAAGTATACTGTGAATAAGTCACGTACTGTCAGGCAACGCATCGTGTCAAAATATAATTGTCAGAAAGTGGCGGGAAATTTCGCGGAAACTTCGTGTTAGGCAGTGACTCATAATTGTTGATGGATTCCAAAACCACACCTAGAACGCTTTTTCTTTCGATTGGCTGTCTCTCACTCACACTCCTTCCCCCAATTTACGACTGGTGATCAGCCGTGTCTCAGGGTGGTTTAGTAAGTTTTGTTTTGGTGCTGCTTGAAACCCTAAAATAAGGATTTTGTTAATAGTAAATATTTTCACCGCCAGCACCTTGTATTGAACTCACGAACAGAATATTATTGTCATTTGCTGTTTCTGTTTCGGTTTGTTTGTCCTTTACTTTTTACTATTATATATTTCTATACCATCCCGTGATGCTCTAAATATCTTTTGGGACTTTTCTCATCAGTGATCATTTTAATTTTTTGGGGGAAGGAAATGCAGAGAATGAGTTGCAGGTCTTTCAATGAATTGTTGGGTGGGGAACGTAAGGACGTGGAAGCAGGCACCAAGGAGGTGGGGCTGGAAGAGGACGAGCAGGACAAAGTTGATGAATCTGATCCCTTTGACGTTGCTCACACCAAGCATGCTCCACTTGAGACTCTTAGGCGTTGGAGGGTAATTTAATTTATTATGTATAGCAGTATACTCCACAAGCCACTTTTAATTTCACGGCAATGTCGTGTTTATATGTGTATTTTATTTGTTGTTACTTGATAGATCGTCTGAGTGCAATTTCGGTTAAAAAGATTTCAGATAATGTAATGATATCTCTTAACTAATAGCAGCTTCGCATTATATTCAAATAAGTTCGCCATTGCATTGCAAACTATATGCCTTGGTCCTTTTTTCGTTTTGGGAAAATGTTTCGTTCAATCACATATGCTTGAAGATCTAGTAGTACTTGTTTAAAATGTGTAACGTTGAGATACTTTGTTTCTCAATTATTTGTGATTTTGAAGTTTGAACTTTGGTGTATTGACCTGACACAGCAAGCAGCACTCGTGTTAAACGCTTCTCGTCGATTTCGTTACACTTTGGACTTGAAAAAGGAAGAAGAAAAAGAGCAGAGAAGACGAATGATTAGGGCCCATGCTCAAGTTGTTAGAGTAATGCTTCTCATATTGACAAACAATTAAACAAGGAACACAAGACTTTAATTTATACTTCTATTGACTTTTAAATTATAATTACTTGGTGTCTTAGGCAGCATTGCTTTTCAAATTGGCTGGCGAACGACAAATAGGTATCTTATGATCCTTTTAATTCTCAACGACGATCTTGATTTTACATTATAATTTTACTTGTATTTAATCTATATACATTATCCAAGATAGTTGAATAAATTTTGTTGAAGTGTCTTTCTTAAGTATGGATTGTAGGAGCCCTAACAAGAATGCCATAGATAAATAAGCAACTATTTATTGCTATAATTTGAATTTGTAAATTTTAGGAAGAACTATTTACTTAATTTTATTCTTGCTTTTTTGTTGCAGATATTTTTTATTCTTCAATGTTTTGACGTTTTAGGACCAATCTACTTCATGTTTTCTTTAAATATTATAATAGATTGTAGTATATGAAGAACTTGAATGCCCTAATGTTGTGATGTAATTACAGATAAACCTATTCAAATCTATCATTCCCATAGCGTATATAATTAAACTGTACTAGTGTTTCTTAAATTGTTTAAAAAATGGTTGTGATCCTTATGTGAGAGCTTTGATTGTAGTGATCATCTTGTAATTGTCTAATTATAAAATTATTAAGCTGTTAACTACGAAAGTGAACCAAAGTTTATGTTTTCTCCCTTAATCTTTGAAGTGTATGATTTTGTTGAGAATTAACTCAGTTGTGGACCAACTGAAGGTTTATGTCAACATTCTATTGTCATTGTTGACGTTATTCTTTGAATTAGAAAATTTTTAGGATATCTCATAGTCTCGTAAATGTTATTGTAGAGTTTCATTTAGGCAGCCTTGCCTTTAAGCTTAAATGGTTTAATATGTATGGGAACATAACTGTTTTGTTGAATAAATGACCAAGTTACCAGCCTCAAAAGGATGTGTTCATTACTTTTATATCATGATTCTTTTACCTTCCCTATTTTCACCCATTAACATATATTTTTTTGGCATTTTAAGTCTTAGGTCCTACATTAATTCCCCCCAAAGTTACTGCTGATTATGAAATTGGTTTAGAACAACTTGCAACAGTGACCAGGGATCACAATTTTTCGGCTTTACAAGAATATGGGGGTGTAAGTCAAATTTGGAGCTTTCCTTTGTTTCAACATTTCTGGCTAGAGAAACCCTTTATATGTTAATGATCTCTTTCTCCTTCAGGTTAAAGGATTAGCAAATATGTTGAAAACAAACTTGGAAACTGGAATTAATGGAGATGAAGATGATATATCAAAGCGAAGGAATACCTTTGGATCTAACACATATCCTCAGAAAAAAGGACGCAGTTTCTTAGTATATTAACATACGATTTTTGTATTTATGTTTCCCTTGTTATTAGATGTGCTTTGCTAACTGTCTGATTTGTTTTGCAGAGGTTCCTATGGGAAGCATGGCAAGATTTAACTCTCATCATATTGATTATAGCTGCAATAGCATCATTGGTTCTTGGAATGAAGACAGAGGTTTGCTTTATCATTTGTAAATAATTTCTATGCATTTTTGTGTAAATGAAAAATGTTACCCTATTGTTGATTTTCATGGTAATTATAAGTTGACATTGATTCATGATTTTTTAAATAAGTTACCTTTATGAGTTGTCATGACTTCCAACGATGTTGTTGGATAAAGTGGTATTGACAATTGTAAGGAGGAAAAGTAAGGAAGACTCTACATAATGGATAAAGCATGCAAAACTTCTAGTAATGCATTGAACATCTTGGTGTCGAATCTTATGCTTCATGGTCCTTTTGTTTAAATTTCGATGAGGCCTTGAAGTATTTAACGAAAGAACGTGTTTTTGTGATCTTAGAATTTGAATATGAATGGTATATTACATTGTTCACAATTGGCTTATCTTATATATAAAATTTTAGCACCTATAAACGGAAACTAACGATTCTAATCTCATGATTTATGAGATATTTTGATGTAATATCTAATCCCATAATTTATGGGATACTCTCTTATCATGATCTATGAGATATTCCAATATAATATAAAACTTAATCAAATGCAATCAATCAATCAATATACATGTTTTTGCCACACTCCCCTTTAAGCTGGTGAATAGGTATTCTCCATTCCGAACTTGGATCCATAGTTTGAAAAATTGGGTTGCTCAAACCTTTAGTGATAATGATAACCAATTGACCATGAGTAGACATATAAGGTGTACAAATTAATCCATTGTACAACTTTTTCTTGATAAAGTGCCTATCCATTTCAATGTGCTTCATTTGATCAATTAAACTGGGTTGTGAGATATGCTGATTGTTGATTTGTTGTTGCAGTATAGTCTTAGAGTGTTATCCCATTTAATCGTAAAATCTTTAATAATAATTTTCAACTCAAGTAGCTATCATTCGGAACAACTCTAGATTTGATTGAGCCATTATACCTTGTTTTTTAACCTTGTTTTTTACTTCTCCAAATCACAAGATTCCCATCAAGAAAAGCATAATATCCAGAAGATGATCTTCTATTAACAATAGATCCAACATAATCAGCGTTAGTGTGTGCTTGAACATTAAAACCTCCCTTTTTTTCTACAAAATACCCTTTTTTGGAGTTCCTAAGACATTGAAGTACTTTTTGAATTGTTTGCAGATGAATTTCTCTCGGACTATGCATAATTAACTAATTTCACTCACTATATAAGTTATATTTGGTCTTGTGTGAGACAAATAAATTAATCTTCTAACTAGGCGTTGATATATCTCTTTGCCAACTACACCATGCTCCTCTACTTTTCCAATCTTAAGTTTCTGATCAATAATGAGTGCTTGTAGGTTTGCTTGTTTTCTTGCCTGTTTTCTTAAGATCTGTAACATACTTTTGTTGCGAGATAAAGATTACCTGCCTAGAATGTGCAACTTCATTTCTAAGGAAATACTTCAACCTTCCTAATACCTTAATCTCAAACGCCTTAGCTAACTGTTGACTCAACAATTGTTTCTCTTTATCATCATCTTCCATTGAAGAATTGTAACTCCCTTTTAAGGAGAGTCTTTAATAAACATTGTATGATATATCCCATAAGCCAATATAACTCTAGCAAATCTTTTGAACCATACTCGAGGTGATTGCTTAAGGCCATTAAGTGTATTCAACTTACACAGTGTATGACTAGCCAAAATTTTCCCATAACGTGGTGAAACTTCCATGTACATCTCTTCTTGTAGTTCTCCATGTAAGAATGCATTTTCAACATCAAACTGTTATAGTTCTCAACCATAATTAGTTGCTAATGACAATAATATTGTAGTCATATTCATAAATATAGCCTTTTGTTACCAACTGTGCCTTGTATTTCTTAATTGACCCATTTGTATTATATTTCATTATATATACCCACGTACAACCCATTGGTTTCTTTCCTATAGGTAATTAATTCCTAAGTTTTATTTTTTCTCTATGCCTCCATATCCACATTTATATATTGTTTCCAATTTTCATTGGATAAAGCCTCAAGTAAGTTGGTAGGGATGGTAGTGGTATTTAGGCTCACAAGGAGATGACCATTTTTCTTCTCTGCTACCCTATTTTGTTACGGAGAATACACACAAGATGACTCATGAACTATTCGTTCTTTTTATAAGTATGGGCTAAGAACATAATTAAATAATGTTGAAGAAGACTGAGAGGAAAAATTCTTTATTTCTCTCTTAGTCTCTTGGGGTTACAATACATCAAAATTTATACAATAGGTTTTAGATATAGAATAGGAAACTAACTAATCCAGAAATAGATAAAATCTTAACTAAAATCCCTCAAATCAAGGGATATCATTAATAGCATAGCTAATATACATCTTTACACTCTGCCTCAAGTTGAGGAATAGACACCGTTCATTCCCAGCTGAAAATATTATCATGAAAGTTGGAGTTGTTCAACCCTTTGGTAAGAACGTCAGTGAGTTGGTAACTTGGTGGAGCATAATATAGACATACTAGTCCCCGTTTCAATTTCTTTGATGAAATGCCTGTCAATCTTGATATGCTTAGTCTTATCATGTTGTATAAGATTACAAGCAATGTTGATAGCAGATTTGTTAGGATTATAAGCAATTTTGATAGCAGATTTGTTATCATAGTAGAGTTTCATAGGACCTTCCCACGTGACTTATGTCGCTTAGGATAATATTCAGCATAGCATCTCACAAAAATCTTGAGCAATTGCTCTGAATTCTGATTCAACAATTGATCTAGCTTCAACATTCTACTTTTTACTTCTCCATGTTATAAGATTACCTCCAAGAATGTATAGTATTTAGTAGTTGATTGTCCATCCACTATAGATCCTCCATAATTTGCATCAGTGTAGGCTTCAATGGCAAGATCCTTTTGTCTTTTGAATAGGATTTCTTTCCCTGAATTTCCTTTCAAATATTGTACTACTCTATAAGCAACTTGTAGATGTGTCTCCCTCAGATCATGCATGAATTGACTAATTACATTTACAGAGTATGCTATGTTTGGTCAAGTATGCACAAGGTAGATGAGCTTCTCTACAAGCCTTTGATACGTTTTCCTATCCACAGGAGGTTCTTCTTTTGCTTCTTCGAGGTTTTGATTAGCTTCTATTGGTGTAGATATCAACTTACATCCAAATTTTCCTATCTCCTTTAATAAATCAAACACATATTTTTGTTGGGATATGAAAATCCCCTTTCTGGAGTATGCCATCTCAATACCTAGAAAGTACATTAGTCTCCAAGTTCCTTTATCTCGAATTCCTTGACCAGTCGTTGTTTTAGTTCTAGTTTTTCCTTTTCACTATTTCCAGTGACAATGATGTCATCGACATACACAAGAAGTGCCGTCACTCCCCTGCAGACGAGTGCTTTATGAAAAAAGTATGATCACCTTGATTATGTTGGTATCTAGATGTTTTCATAACTTTGTTAAACGTTCCAATCCATGCTCTCGGTGATTGTTTTAGTCCATAAAGGGCCTTCTTCAACTTGCAAACTTTATCCTTGTTTCTTTTTCAAATCTTCGAGGGATATCCATGTTCTTCATCTAGGTCTCCAAAGAAATGCATTCTTTACATCGTATTGTTTAAGCTGCCAATCAAAATGTGCTACTAGGGATAGTAGAATCCTAATAGTGTTCATTTTTACCACAGGTGCAAACGTCTTCTGATAGTCTACACCATAAGTTTGAGTATATCCCTTAGCAACCAACCTTGCTTTATATCTCTCAGGTGATCCATCAGCTTTATACTTAGGCGTAAAAATCCCACTATGTTCTTCCCCTTTGGTCTATCCACAATCTCCCAAGTTTGATTCTTTTCTAGACCAGCCATCTCCTCTTTCATGGCATTTCTCCATTCTTTTTTTGACAATGCCTCAGATAAGTTATTAGGGATAAAAATGATGTTGAGGCTTGTAATGAATTTTCTATGGTTTGGTGACAGATTTCTAAGTGAAATATAGTGAGACAATGGGTACATGGGTCTTTTCGTGCATTCTCTACTGCCTTTTCTGATAACTATAGGAAGGTGCATATCATCACTAAGTGGTTCTATTGACTGTGTGCTTAGGGTTGGATATGATCTTCTCGTGGGTTCTTGTCAAAGATCAAGTTGGATTCTTAAACTTGTTGCAGGTTTGGAACCGGCCTCCTAGTATATACCTACAAAAATCTCGAAGCATTATGAATAATCTGATTTGGAACTTGAGAAGATATGGTTTCAAGAGCCTGGGCTGGATTCAGATTAGATTCTGCAAAAGTAGGAATTGATGATGGACTTTGATTTGATGAAGGAATAGAATCTTATGGAGAACTAGGGAGTGATGTTGACTTTATTGGACGACTAGGGAGATGAAGGGAACAAGTACTATGAAAAATACTATTTTTTGGTAGGAATATAGTCTCTTCCTAAAGTTTGGACAGCTTGAATTATGGTTGGCCTTCTATGAAAGTCACACCAATTGAAACATAAAGTTTTTTGGTTAGAGGATTACAGCATTTGTAGCCTTTTTGTGTAGATAAATAACCAAGGAAAACACACTTGTGTGTCAAGGATCTAATTTTCCTCTTTGATGACTATGAATGTGAATAAAGGCTATGCAACCAAACACCCTAAGAATGAGTCCATTAGAACTTTGAAACTCTAGATAAAAGGTGTTGAGGACCTCCATGGGAATTTTATTGGATAAAACTTGAGAGAGCAATCTATTGACATACGAGTAGCTATGAGGATGACCTCCCTCCAATAAGGTTTTGGAACATTTCCCTAAAAAAGTAAGGCCCTAGTCATATTAAGTAGCCATTTTTACGTTCAACCACACCGTTTTGTTGGGGTGTGTCAACATAGGAAGAATCATGAATAATCCCTTGCTTTTGAAAGTATGGAGCCATTGTGTGGTTGAAGTATTCCCTAGCATTGTCGGACCTAAAATTCTTAGTTTTGACCCCAAATTGATTGTGAATCATAGAAAGAAAATTAGGGATAAGAGTGCTAACATTTGATAGGAAAAGATATACGAGTGTGTTTTGCCAACTCACAAATTTCAAAATGAAAATATGAAATGTCTAATCCTTTGCACAAGTTTGGAAACATGAATTTAAGGACTCTAAACGTAGGATGATCAAGGCGAAGATGATAGAGCCAAATGGTCTCTTTATTGGAAGAACTAAATACAGATAAATTATTCATAATACTCTGAGATGAATCAAGGTGGTAGAGGCCATTCCTTTCCTTAGCAAGTCGAATCTTCCTCCCCAAGCCCTGATCATGCAGAACGCAATAAGGAGGATAAAAAATTACAAGGCATTTAAGATCATGAGTAAGTTTTTTGATCGACACAAGGTTGGTTGATAATTTTGGCACATGAAGTGCATTTTTAAGAGTGAGGGTAGGTGTAACCATGATGTTTCCTATACCTGCAATGGTAGCCAACGATCCATTTGCCACTATGATCTTCCTATTACTAGGGCAAGGGTTATAGGCATTGAAAAAAATGTGATAAATGAGTCATATGGTCTATGACTCCAGAATCAGTTATCCATGAATTGGTAGGTTGTATCTGAGACATTCATCTAAGTGGAGAATGAAGACTTACTTGAGGGAGCCAATGAGCAAACCCCAGATGGTTTTTCATGGGAATCTAGCAAGTTTTTCAAATTTTCAATCTCCTCACTGCTGAATCCGCCATTGTCCACCTTTACTTCTTCATTGAATTATTCTGCTGAGTGAGCTTGAGGTTAATTTCTTTGTTGGAACGTTGGTTGCCCTCCACGGTTTCTCACTTATAACTTGGTGGTTTACCATTTAATTTCCAACATCTTTCTTTGATGTGTCTTGGCTTCTTGCAATATGTACACCACAAGTTGTCTTTGTTATCCTTCAACTGAGGATTTTTGTTAGTCCTCCCTCTCTCTTGTTGATCTCCTTTTGTCACTAGTGCAGTCCCTTAGGTTGTTGGAACTTCAAGCATGATGTTTCTTCTACTCTCCTCAGCTTTAATTGGCAAGGTTGTCTCTTCCAATGATGGCATCTCTTCTTTACCTATAATCTGGACTCTTACTTGGGTCAAATTTTGGGTTCAAACAGCCAAAAAATTATATACTTGATCTTTCTCAATAAATTTCTTTAGGATTGTAGCATCCTCCGCACACTTCATCTCAAACACTCGATAATGATCAAGTTCTTGCCATAAATTGTGTAGAAAATTGGCATATTCTGTAACAATTTTCCCCTTGTTTTGCTGCCCTAGTTTTGATTTTTACCTCGTAAATTCTAACTGCATCACGATCCTTGGAATAGGTACGCTAGATAAACTCCCAAATCTCCTTTGCAGAAGCAAGAAACATGCTGGTGTCACTAATGGTAGGATCCATCGAGTCCCAAAGCCATGACATAATCATTGAATCCTCATCATCCCATGCTTCAAACGCTAGGTCTTGCTTTTCTAGTCCATTTCCAGTTAGATGGCTAAGTCTTCCTTTACCTTTTAGGTATGTATGAATGAATTGAGACCACTTCAGATAGTTTTTTCCATTGAGTCGATAAGAAGCTCTAATGTTTGTAACTCACTAGTTTTTGGGGTAGAATTTACATCGTCTGAGATGGCTGTTTTGATTGTAGACATAGTGAAGGAATAGAAGGTTTAAAAAAATAGAAGACTTTTGAAAAAATACAACAATTAAGGCTGTGAAAAAACTGGAGAAAAACTGATAGCAATGAAGGCTGTATAGCGGCAAAATTTTGACAAAGAAACCCTAGAGCTTTGATACCATGTTGAAGACGATTGAGAGGAAAAATTCTTTATTGCTCTCTTACTCTCTTGTGGTCACAATACATTAGAATATATACAGTAAGTCTTAGATACAGAATAGGAAACTACCTGATCTAGATATAGAGAAAATCTTAATTAAAATCCCTTAAATCAAGGGATATCATTAACAACCATAATATCTGTCAAATAATAATAGTGTTTACAACTAATATACAATCTCTACAAATAATCATTGGCATTATTTGACCTAAGACTCTTGATATTGGTCCCAAATTGACCTTTGATCATGGAACAAAAATTTGGGAGTATGGTACAAAAATCAAATTTATGTTTTTAGTAGGAAAATTCAGGTAACACGAGTATAATCATCAATGAAAGAAACAAACTATCTTGCCTCATAAACATTAGAAACAATAGATAGGCCCCAAATATCAGTATAAGTAAGAAAAGAACAGAGCTCCTTCAATTGCTAATTGTAAAAGTTACGCGCTTGTGTTTGGCAAGATCACATCCCTCATAATACAAATTTTGAGCATTAAGGTCTGTAAACAAAGAGGGAAACATAATCTTAATAATAATAAATGATGGATGTCCTAATCAATAATGGTGAAGCAATTTTTTTTATTAGATTCAATAGAATCTAATATGAAAGAAAGGAATAATTTGTGCTTAGTTATTTTTAACTTAGTGCTTCAAGATAGTAGAGGCCATCCTATTCTCTAGCGAGTCCAAGCATCCTCCTTGAATCCTTGTCCTGAAATGCACAATGACTAATGTAAAAAGTCACGTTACAACATAAATCTTGGGTGATTGTTTATATGAAAACATGGTTGGTATATAGTTTATGAACATGAAGAACATTTCTTAAATTTACTGATGGGCTTATTTTGACATCCTCTACACCAGCTATAGTTGTTAAAAAGTCATCGATTATGGAACAATAATTAGTAATGAAAGCTAACATGAAAGAGATAAAACAGGGAGGAGAGAACAATAAAAGTTGAGATGCAAAGAAGGAAATAAGGTGGAGCAATGAAGGTTGAACCAAAAAAAGAGAAAAAACAAATATGTTTTGAATGAATGTTGGAAACGACTAATCCAAGGAGCCTAATATGGCTCTAATATCATCGTAGAATTTGAATAGGAATTGTGCATTAAATTGTTTATAGTAGGCTTAGCTTATGTACAAAATTCTAATTCTTATAAATGGAAAATAATAATTCTAATATCATAATTTATGGGATATTATAATATTATATTTAATCCCATAATTTATAAGACGCTTTCTAATTCCATGATTTATGATATATTTTATATAATTGGACACTAATTGAAACTATAATTAATCAATTAATATACATGAATTTTCCTTATGTGAAATTCTCCATGATTTGCATCTTTTCACTTAGTGGTCTAGGTTCAATATTCCACGATTAATGAATACATGGTGTGAGATTCGTGCCATATAACACGTATGTCAACAATTTAGTGGCTCATTGTTTCTTTTCTTTTTTTTTTCCCAAGCGTTGGAATTTCTTAGTAAGAAGGGAATGGTAAATTCTTTGAACTATTCTTGCCTGCTTCAGAATAATGTTGACTATGTTCATATATTCTATGCTCCGTAGGGTGTGGATGAAGGATGGTATGATGGTGCCAGCATTGCTTTTGCTGTTATTCTTGTCATAGTTGTTACAGGTATTGGACTTTTGCTTGCAGTTTTCTTTTTCCAGTTCTCTTTGATTTCCATATGGATAAAAGAACAGAAAAGAATGAAGTTGATATCTTAGGAGTTCAACAATATTTTGTTATGTTGGATGTCACTATAGATCTATCCTTCCTTTTCAAATTCTCTCTTTCCTTCCAACCAATTGAAATAACATTGCTGAGTTTGTAGAGCTCTTCATTGTTGACCTAGTCTACTTTTTCTAGGCCATAAAATAACTGCTCTATAGGCATGTTTAAACAAGTATATAGATGTCTTTTTTTTTATCAGTCTTGAGTCACCTCTTTGATGGTGGTTTTGTTTATTTGCTTAATTTGGTATTGGGATTGGCTTAGTCCATGTCAAATCTATATCATTTGTTCTTCTTTAATCTTCCTTTGTCTTTTCTTCTTTGATGACCTTGCTGATTTTACTACTGAAAGAGGATTAATTGCTTTCAATCAAGTTGTGTTTGCTCAAGTTTAATGCAATCTCATGCAAATCTTACTATATGGTTCTAGGACCCTTTTTGCATGGCATTTGGAACCCATTTCACATGGCATTTAAATCTCTAACATAGAGTGCGTTCTCTTTACATTGACAATCCAATTCATCATTTTCTTTTTTGACATTTTGTTAACTAGCTGTAAGTGATTATCGTCAATCTCTCCAGTTTCAAAGTTTAAATGAGGAAAAAAGAAATATACAGTTAGAGGTATGTACTTGCTCATATTAGTGCCTCACATTTTTATTCATCTTCATATTACTTTCTGATGCATGTACAACTTTGTGTAGGTTATGAGAGCTGCAAGGATAATGAAAATCTCAATATTTGAGATTGTTGTTGGTGATGTTGTACCTCTAAAAATAGGTGATCAGGTGAGCTTTGTATCTGTTGAGCTCAAATTGAGTTTGCATTTTGAAATTGACTGCAAGAAGCTAATACTTCTTGATGTTTTTTGTGTAGGTCCCAGCTGATGGGATCTTAGTTACTGGTCATTCCCTTGCAGTTGACGAATCTAGCATGACTGGTGAAAGCAAGATTGTGAGTTCTCTAGCCAATTGTCTATTTCCTATTAGATCTTTTGAGTCTCTTTTAACTTTGAGGTTTGTTCTCTCTTAATATGATTCCTATTGTAGGTTCACAAGGATCACAAGACACCCTTTCTAATGTCTGGCTGCAAAGTAGCTGATGGCATTGGTACCATGCTGGTAATTGTGTATTCTTTCTCATTTCTTGTTTCCTTTTTGTCTTTTTTTGTCTACTATGCATGTAATCCAATAACTTTTGGCTTGATCCTTTGTACCTATTTATCCTCTGAGCATTTTTTTTTTAAAATTAAAATTTTGATTAATTAAAAGTAATTACATCTAGAATACAAATAATACAAAAAGACTACATTACAAAGAGTTGTGGTTCCTAGTAAATGTCTACTTAATATTTTGTAGTACTTATGAGACCACATAAACCAGTATTACTCCAATTTCCATCTTCTCTTCATACTACTTGACATATTTGCTGCTATTCCTCTTGCTAACATGGCCAATCTGCAATGGAGGAAAATGTCCTCGAAAACCATTTCTATGCTTCAGCTTTGTTACTTAAAAATTCTGCAATTTCGCTTCTTCCAAATGTAGTACACCAAAGTTGCCCAACTTAATTGTTTTAATATCAACTACATTATGCACTCTTAAGGTTATCCAACCAAGTAATAGTTTCACTTCGAGAGTCCACTGGTCTGTCCAAGTTGAGAATTATTTTCATCCGATCCCAAACTTGCCTAATATATCTGCATCTAATCATAAGATGCGCCAGAATTTCCATTTTTGTACTACATAACTCACACTGCAATGTGTTAATGGAGAACTTGATCTTGTCCCTCGTAAGCAATCCTCCACTGATTCCCATCTATAAGATAAAATGAATGAGATGGATGGATGTCATTGTCCCATACTAAATTTGTCCACTCGAGCCTTGTGTTCTGTGGAATTTGCAAAAGTGTTTTGCATGCTTTTGTGCTAACCTTCCTTGATTTATCAGCTAGCTAATAAATTTCATCTTGTTCTCCCTTTTGACATCTAGGCAATTCTTCCATTATAAAGTTGGCACTTTCTATTGTTATGGAATGGCCATATCAATTGATTGTTTCTAATTAATACTCTCACCTTAGTTTCTGGACTCACCACCAATTTCAAGGCTTGAACATCTTCTACCTGATTTAGGGGACCTTTACAATGCCAATTGTCATACCAAAAGGTTGTGCTTTCTCCATTGCCAATCCTATTGAATACTTATTGTTGCATCCATATACTTGTTGCTAGGATTTCCTTCAAGGTTCCTAACATTTCCTGCCTTGGCTTTAAAATCCAAATTCTCTTATTCTTTATGAAAACATTGTGAATCCTCTGAGCTTTGTTGTTTGATTGGAATGATTTATTAAGGATAAGTAGATTGCATCTCTTCTCGCCAAAATCTTCCTTGAAACAATCAATTGATTGGCTTGTCAAATAAACCAAAAACTACAACAAATGAGCTTTGTGCTCTGCTTGTTGCATAGCAAGTGCACATACATGCTTTTATGTAAGCGTGTGTAAACGAAAACTGTGGATTTTATGTGTATACTTTTGTTGGTGGGTGGACTTATCATGATTTGCCTTATTGATATTTGTCTTTTACAAAAATTACCACTTTGGGATCTTTCTTTTGTTCTGTATGTAAGTTTACTATTTATTATATTTGGTTGACATTGTGATTATGATTTTGGCATTAGCTATCAAAGGAAATCTTATTTTTGTTTATCCTATTTAGGTTTTGTGTTATGCTCATATCTTCAATTTGCAAGGGAATCCAATGCTTCTTTAGAATAAAGAATATTTATCTTCCTATTTTACAGGTAACTGGTGTTGGAATCAACACTGAATGGGGATTGTTGATGGCAAGCATTGCAGAGGAAACTGGTGAAGAGACTCCATTGCAGGTTTAACCTTATTATTTTTGTGATGGTATTATATTGTTCATGGGGTCCACTTCTAAGAATAGACTTCTTACTTGACATAGGTACGTTTAAATGGAGTTGCTACATTCATAGGCATCGTTGGGCTTTCGGTAGCTGTACTTGTGCTTGCTGTACTATTGGGCAGGTAAGTTGTTATTCTTCAAATAAGACTTATGACACTTGTGTACCAGCTTAACATCTAGAAATTGATTTAGATACTTCACTGGAAATACGGAAAATCCCAATGGAAGTCCCCAGTTTGTTAGAGGCAAGACAAAATTTAGTACAGCGATAGATGGAGTAATCAAAATAGTCACCATTGCAGTAAGTGCAGCTCATGGGTATGTTTTATGTTTATTGTTATTATTATTATTTTGCATTGTAATTTTGTCACTAACCATAAAAACATTCAGGTAACTATTGTTGTGGTTGCTGTCCCTGAGGGCCTTCCTTTGGCTGTTACCTTGACGTAAGTATTAGAAATGAGAATTAAAACTAACCTTACATTTTCCAATTTGCTTGTACGTGCATCATTCTTCTTCTTTCCAATAACTGTTCTTTAGGCTGGCATACTCAATGCGGAAGATGATGGAAGATAAAGCCTTGGCAAGTATCAATTTGTTTTTTAATATTTATTGTCTTAGCTTAAACATTCTTGTTCCCAAATTTCTAATAGTAGCTGATCTTCAGGTCCGTAGGCTTTCAGCCTGTGAAACTATGGGTTCAGCAACAACAATTTGCAGTGATAAGACTGGAACATTGACCAAGAATGAGGTGGGTCTATGACATCAATTGATGCTCAATAGATTTGTCAGGATAAAATCTACTTGTGTTAATCTTAGATATATGAGCAACTTGTGTCTATGTTTTAAGCTTTATGATATCTCGTTAGTTTTTAGATTCTCCCATATTATGGATATGTTACTGGGATAACAACTTCTTGAATTGAGTTAGGAGTAAGACTGCGTACTATTAAACATTTTCAGATCCTCCATATTAGCAGGACATTTATTGAGTTTTTGAAATATGTATTTAAATTTTTTTAAGAATATGTGCTTCTATTTCTAATTTGTTATATTTTATTATCTACTACAACGATAACACCCATGATCCCACTGATATGATATGCAGGATATGGAAATATCCAGTAATACACAGCCTTGTCCTTAGCTAGTAGAGAAAATTTGTTATATTTTATTATCTCGTATTTAAAAATGTGAATATCTATATAATAAATATATATATGTACATATATGTTAAGAGTTATTTAACTATTTTATCCCTATTTTCTGATAGTATTTTAAGTATTAAATGAATTAAAAAAGGAAAACTATAGACCTTGTAAAGGGAAAAAGGAAACCAAGGAGTATGGTTATGGGTTACAGCTGTTTGCAACAGCTGTGTTTTGGCAGTGATCGCACCATATGGGATAATGATCTTATAGTTTTTTTCATCACCATCTCCAATCTCACCTGAACCTTTACCATCACCTTTACTAGTGTCTAATACCACCATAGAGCCCAATCTTTCTGGTACAACTACCATAGGGAAAGAGCTACGTGTTTACTCTAGGAGACGTAAGCCTCAAGAGACAAAGACCCACACACACATTCTGCAAGGCCATGACTCTGAATTGAATACTGAAACTTTGGATGATAACACAGGTATGCACTAGAATTCTCCTGTTGTACATATTGATGATCTTCCTATTGCTTTAAGGGAGGGTACTTGATCTTGCACACAACACCCAATTAGACACTATGTTTAAGAAAGGGACTAGCCCCACACTATAGGACATTTCTAGCCACTCTTGATGATATCCAGATTCCCAGAGATGTTTATGAGGCTCTTGCACAATCAAAATGGAAGTGTGTGGTCACTCTTCGACAAACTGGAACTGTTGAACTATATCAACGTTGGTTCCAAGAAAAGCTAGCTAGAGCTGATGAGCTCATTCTGGAAAGTTTGCACGTGGGATTGTTTATGGCGGGATTGGATGATTCCATTAGATTGGATGTTCAATTGTTTAAACCACTAGATTTAGCAGCTGCTATGAGCTTGGCTAGAGCCAATGAACAGAAGCTTCAGTTGCGAAAAGTCACTAGTACCCGAAGGTTGACATGGCAGTCTCCTCGAATAAGCTCTAGTAGTTCGGTGATTATGCCACCGAGTTCCAATGTGTCATTTACAACAATTGATAAATCATCAAGCAATCAAGCTCCTTTTTTTAAGCGGTTGACACGAGCAGGGATGGCAGAGAGGAGATCAAAAGGGTTGTGTTCTAATTGTGATGAAGCATATCCAGCTACTCACCAATGCAAACGACTTTTCTGGTTGGAGTTAGCAGATATAGATGATGATCCGCTTGAAGACAACGTAGATACTACCCCTAAAATTTCCTTAAATGCCATTAATGGACACCCGCATGGTAGAACTGTGTAGTTGAATGCTGTCATAAAAGGGCAACCGATACTCGGCTTGATTGATTCAGGTAGTACTCACAACTTTTTAAGCCCAAAAGCAGGTCAAAGTTTAACACTTTATGTTCATTCCTTGCCAAACACAAAAGTCTCCATTGCCAATGGAGAGACAGTTCAGAGTTTGGGAGTTTGTAGACAGGTATCGTTTTCTATTACTGGCCATAACTTCTTTGGAAATTTTTATGTGATTCCTTTGGGTGGATTTGACATGGTTTTGGGTGTTAAATGGTTGGAAACATAGGTCCTATATTGTGGGATTTTGCTACATTTACCATGCCTTTTTTGGTGGAAGGGACACCTATTTTATTTAAGGGACAACATCGGCCTTGTGATCATGTCTTACACACGATGGTAACCGTCAACTCAGAAGATCAGATGTTAGAAGGCCTTTTGACTAAATTTGGGGACGTTCCAAGAGCCAATCGGTTTACCACCCATAAGGTAATGTGACCACCGCATCTGTTTGCTGCCCGGGACAACCCCTGTAGTTGTCCGTCCATACCGATACCCCGTCGACAAAAAGACGAGATTGAAAGACAATGCAACCAAATGCTCCAACAAGGGTTTATTCGGCCCAGTAAATCCCCATTTTCTTCTCTAGTCTTGCTGGTTCCCAAACAAGATGGCGAATCCAATACCTAAGGAATGGGATAATGATCTTATAGTTTTTTTCATCACCATCTCCAATCTCACCTGAACCTTTACCATCACCTTTACTAGTGTCTAATACCACCATAGAGCCCAATCTTTCTGGTACAACTACCATAGGGAAAGAGCTACGTGTTTACTCTAGGAGACGTAAGCCTCAAGAGACAAAGACCCACACACACATTCTGCAAGGCCATGACTCTGAATTGAATACTGAAACTTTGGATGATAACACAGGTATGCACTAGAATTCTCCTGTTGTACATATTGATGATCTTCCTATTGCTTTAAGGGAGGGTACTTGATCTTGCACACAACACCCAATTAGACACTATGTTTAAGAAAGGGACTAGCCCCACACTATAGGACATTTCTAGCCACTCTTGATGATATCCAGATTCCCAGAGATGTTTATGAGGCTCTTGCACAATCAAAATGGAAGTGTGTGGTCACTCTTCGACAAACTGGAACTGTTGAACTATATCAACGTTGGTTCCAAGAAAAGCTAGCTAGAGCTGATGAGCTCATTCTGGAAAGTTTGCACGTGGGATTGTTTATGGCGGGATTGGATGATTCCATTAGATTGGATGTTCAATTGTTTAAACCACTAGATTTAGCAGCTGCTATGAGCTTGGCTAGAGCCAATGAACAGAAGCTTCAGTTGCGAAAAGTCACTAGTACCCGAAGGTTGACATGGCAGTCTCCTCGAATAAGCTCTAGTAGTTCGGTGATTATGCCACCGAGTTCCAATGTGTCATTTACAACAATTGATAAATCATCAAGCAATCAAGCTCCTTTTTTTAAGCGGTTGACACGAGCAGGGATGGCAGAGAGGAGATCAAAAGGGTTGTGTTCTAATTGTGATGAAGCATATCCAGCTACTCACCAATGCAAACGACTTTTCTGGTTGGAGTTAGCAGATATAGATGATGATCCGCTTGAAGACAACGTAGATACTACCCCTAAAATTTCCTTAAATGCCATTAATGGACACCCGCATGGTAGAACTGTGTAGTTGAATGCTGTCATAAAAGGGCAACCGATACTCGGCTTGATTGATTCAGGTAGTACTCACAACTTTTTAAGCCCAAAAGCAGGTCAAAGTTTAACACTTTATGTTCATTCCTTGCCAAACACAAAAGTCTCCATTGCCAATGGAGAGACAGTTCAGAGTTTGGGAGTTTGTAGACAGGTATCGTTTTCTATTACTGGCCATAACTTCTTTGGAAATTTTTATGTGATTCCTTTGGGTGGATTTGACATGGTTTTGGGTGTTAAATGGTTGGAAACATAGGTCCTATATTGTGGGATTTTGCTACATTTACCATGCCTTTTTTGGTGGAAGGGACACCTATTTTATTTAAGGGACAACATCGGCCTTGTGATCATGTCTTACACACGATGGTAACCGTCAACTCAGAAGATCAGATGTTAGAAGGCCTTTTGACTAAATTTGGGGACGTTCCAAGAGCCAATCGGTTTACCACCCATAAGGTAATGTGACCACCGCATCTGTTTGCTGCCCGGGACAACCCCTGTAGTTGTCCGTCCATACCGATACCCCGTCGACAAAAAGACGAGATTGAAAGACAATGCAACCAAATGCTCCAACAAGGGTTTATTCGGCCCAGTAAATCCCCATTTTCTTCTCTAGTCTTGCTGGTTCCCAAACAAGATGGCTCTTGGCGGCTTTGTATTGATTACTGCGAATTAAATACTAAAACAATAAAGGACAAGTTTCTTATTTCGGTGGTGGATGAACTATTAGATGAGTTGCATGGTGCCCATTACTTCACTAAGTTGGATCTCAAATTGGGTTATTATCAAGTTCGCATGTCTCCTGCTGATGTAGAGAAGACCGCTTTCCCTACACACCATAGGCATTTTTAGTTCTTTGTTATGCCCTTTGGCCTTACTAATGCTCCATCCACTTTTCAGGTCTTGATGAATGAGGTATTCTATGAACTTCTAAGGCATTTTGTCTTGGTTTTCTTTGATGACATTTTGATTTACAGTGTGACTTGGGAGGACCATTTGGTACACATGAGAAAGGTCTTTACTTCTTTGCGTGCTCACAAACTTTACTTGAACCATTCTAAGTGTTGTTTTGCATCTACACAAGTTGCATATTTGGGCCATACTATATCCGCTGCAGGTGTAGGCGTGGATATGAGCAAGGTTCAAGCTATTTTGGACTGGCCTCAACCTCAATCTATCACTTCACTACGTGGATTTTTGGGCTTGACGGGTTATTACTGCAAATTTATCTGTGATTATGGAGAGTTGGCTGCCCCATTAACGTCTATGCTTAAAAAAAATTCCTTCCAATGGAGTGAGGCAGCCTTGGATGCATTTTTCAAGTTGAAACACATTATCTGTTGCTCCAATATTGCAATTACCGAATTTTACAAAAGACTTTATTGTTGAATGTGATGCTTCAGGAGGTGGTATTGGAGCTGTTTTGCAACAAGAGGGTCATTTGGTCGCTTTTTTTAGTTGACAATTGGCTCAAAGACATCAGAAGTTAGCCACTTATGAAAGAGAATTGATTGGGTTGGCTAAAGCAGTACAACATTGGCGTCCTTATCTGTGGGGATGATCTTTCCTTATCTGGACAGACCACTATAGCTTGAAGTATCTATTGGACCAACGGCTTACTACTCCTCCTCAGCAACATTGGCTTACTAAGCTCTTAGGTTATGATTTCACAATAGAATATCGAGCCGGTCGACTCAATGTAGCAGCAATGCATTATCTTGTAGAATCATTCATGACCCTTCATTGTTTGCTATTAGTTGTCCTCGAAGTGCTTTACTGGAATCCATTCAGGAAGAGCTAGAGAGCTCCGTGGAACTCAAACAATTGTGCGCAAGAGTTGAAAATGGGGACCTTGCTTTATAATGGCAACTTCTTGATGGGCTACTTTTGTTTAAGGGCCAAATCTTTGTTCTCCTTAGTTCTTCCATAATTTCCCCTATTCTGTCCTCTTACCATGATAGTGCGCATGAGGGAGTTCAGAAAATGCTACATCGAATTCGACAGGATTTTTATTGGAAAAATATGAAGAGTGATATTACCTCATATATGGCTGCTTGTCCAGTGTGCCAACGCAACAAATATGAACATTTAAGTTCGGTTGGGCTACTCCAACCCTTGCAATTGCCAACTTAAGTTTGGGCTGATGTTTCAATGGATTTTATTGACGACTTGCCCAAATCTTGGGGCAAATCAGTTTTGCTTCTTGTGGTTGATAGATTTTCAAAATATGCCCATTTTATTCCTTTGGCTCACCCCTACATGGCTGTTCACGTAGCTCAAGTCTTTTTTGAGCATATTGTTCGACTGCATGGGGTTCTGGAAACCATTACTTGTGACAGAGATGTGGTCTTTACTAGCACTTTTTGGAAGGAATTATTCCACCTACATGGTGCTAAGCTTTAGTTCTCTTCAGCTTATAATCCCCAGACGGATGGACAAATAGAAGTGGTCAATCGTACGATGGAGATGTATCTTCGTTGTTTCGTGGGAAATTATCCTCGCAAATGGGTTGCTTGGGTTCTTTGGGCTGAGTACTGTTACAACACTTCCTTCCATTTGGCCATTCGAACCACACCGTTTCAAGTTGTCTATGGTCGTGTGCCTCCTCGGTTGCTTTCTTATACACAAGGTTGCACTCGAGTTGAAGCTGTGGAAATTGCTCTGGTGGATAGAGACAAGGTCTTGGGAGATATTCGGAACCGCCTACTTCAAGCCCAGCAACGAATGAAGGACCACTATGACAAAGGTCACCGTGATGTTGAATTTGCTCCTGGAGACCTTGTTTGGCTTCGTTTACACCCATACAGACAACAATCTATCCGGTTGCTTGTTCACTCTAAGCTATCTCCGCAGTTTTATGGACCAATCGCAATTCTAAAGAGAATTGGACAGGTAGCATATGAACTAGATTTGCCTCGCAACAGCTGCATACACAATGTTTTTCATGTCTCCTTGTTGAAAGCATTTAAGGGTGAGAAGCTACCTCAGATTATTGAATTACCTCTGTAGAATAATAGCAGAGAATAATACTTTCATTCTTAATCATCTGTAGGTTATAGCCATAGTATATATATACATTTATCTATACTAAATATACTGGAGATTCCTAAGATACATGAAAATCTGTATCTTATCATAATCCCTAAAAATTAGGGATTTATATGAATTCTATACAATCTTCTAGATACTGCTACATAATCCGACACTCCCTGATAGAACTGATAGGGGAGAGGATGACTTAGTGGTTGACTTGGAGGATGAGCACAATAGGAGAAGGAATAAACCGG
>JANSVA010000004.1:26592476-26603614 GCA_025504915.1 Erythroxylum reticulatum | reverse complement strand
TGGTTCCTTTGCTGATTCAAGTGACTCAACTCTTGGTTCACAATCTGGTGTGATATTTTCATTTGGAAGTTGAGCAAGAACACGAATGGGAGATTGAACTTGTGCTGGTTGAGAGACTGATATCTTTCTCCTGGAATAAACTTGCAGTGGCTGTTTGGCAGTAGATGTGCGGACCAGTTGTGACCACTTTAAATAGTTCTTCTCATTCAATTGGTATGCAGCTTGAATATCCTGCAAATCTCCTGGTATGGCAGCAGCAACGTTCTTGACTGTGGAGCTGATGATTTCAGCTGAACTATTAGGTGAGTCTGTCATGGTTGAAGGCTAAGGAAAGGAGCAGGAAATTGAGTGATAAGCCTAGGATGTTGAGAGGGATAGTGGAGATGATGCTCTCGGTCAGTATGACCAGAGAAACAAATCAGGGTTATTTTAGGAAAGAGCCAACAACTCTGATACCATGTAGAATAATAGTAGAGAAGAATACTTTCATTCTTAATCATCTGTAGGTTACAGCCATAGTATATATATACATTTATCTATTCTAAATATACAGTAGATTCCTAAGATACATGGAAATCTGTATCTTATCATAATCCCTAAAAATCAGGGATTTATATGAATCCTATACAATCTTCTAGATACTGCTACATAATCTGACAACCTCCCACCAAAGAGGGCAAATTGTTCGTCTTCCTACGGCTATTATTTGTGCTCGAGTTAACCATGGCATAAAGGAACTTCTTGTTCGTTGGGTAGGGTTACCTGAATTAGATGCTACATAGGAACCTGTCGATCATTTCCAGCAAGCCTATCCATCATTCGAGCTTGGGGACAAGCTCTTTCCGGAAGGAGGGCGTAATGTTGTGGACGCATTCTTGGGGAAAACATATGAAAGGAAAAAAATTAATTTGGATCTCTTATTTTTATTGCTTTTGTTAGATAATTTACTGTAGCTGTTTTATAGTTACTTCTTTAGTAGGAACTTAATAAAGTAGGAATCATAGTATCGGTAGGAATCCTATTATCATAAGGAAACTTACCTAAAGTAGGAAACTTGCCTAAAGTTGGACTTCTATTATTGTAAGGAGACTTGCCTATTTAAAGGCAATTAGAAGTAATAAAAGGTAAGTCAGAATTTATTCAAACAAGAGATCATAGTTCTCTCTATCAAACTATCAGCCTCCCTTTGAAGCGCTGAAATTCTACTCAAGATAGGTTGACAAAAAAAATAGTATACTTGCCTTGTGACTCAATCCCAAACACGGGACCATAACATCTTCTTTCTTTGATAACCTTTACTTATGTATAATGGTTTATTCGCATGCTGATCTCTGTGAAATGCTACGTATTTAGTCATTATGCGAAACATAAGGGGTCGTTTGGTTCCACTTTTGTTTTTTTGGTATAGTTTTTAGCTTTTATTTTCTATTTTTAGTTTATGTTTTTCTTTCAAATAAAACGAAAACTTGTTTGATTGTTAATATCAATTTAATTATATTTTTATTATTAATGATAATTAAGTATTAGATAAAATTTTACGATAAATTATTTTTAATTAACTACATTTATTTTAATATCTTATATAATATTTATTAATAAATTATCAATAATTTTTTTAAAATAAATAATTTAAAAATTAAATTTTATTTTAAATATATTTTAAATATAATTATATTAATTTAAATTAATTAAATATATAATATTATTTAAATTATTCATAATTATTATTAATAATTAATATATCAAATAATTAAATAATATATCCAGTTATGAAAAAACAAAAATTGAAAACAAAAACCACTTTTTGTGGTTTACATAAATGTTGTAGTTTTCAGTTTTCAGTTTTTTGTTTTCGTTTACCTTTCAAATAAAAACAAAAACTTGTTTAGTTGTTAATGTTAATGTAGTTATATTTTTATCACTAATAATAATTACATATTAGATAAAACTTAAAAGTTAATTATTTTTAATTAAATAAATTTATTTAATCTCTTATATATTATTTGTTTTAATATTATGTTATTTTAATAAAATAAACAATTTACAAATTAAAATTTTATTTAAAAATTAATATTTATTTGAAATATATTTTAATTATAAATCAAATTTTATTTTATTAAAATAAAATTTAATTTTTAATAAAATAAGAATATGAAAAGAAAAAGAAACAAAAAATAATAAAAACCATTTTTTATGATTTTCATAGTTTTTGAAAATTAGAAGAAACCAAACTAAAAACAAAAACTAAAAACTCAAACAAACAAATTTTTTTATTGAATTTGAAAACAAAAATAGAAAACCAAAAATAAAAATGAAAACAAACACCCCGTTTGAAAACTAGAAGAAAGCAAAACCAAAACCAAAAACAGAAACTAAAAACTCAAACAAGCAGTTTTTTCACTAAATTTGAAAACGAAAATAGGAAATCAAAAATAGGAACAGAAACAAACAAGCCTAAGTCTCTCATGCAATCACTAATAGGAAATGCAATATAGTCTCTAGTTCTATTAGTGGGGACTTCACTCTTTCTTTTCTGTATGTATGTTTTGAATGTTGTTTCTTAGTCTCATTTATGGTAGGAACTTCGAAAATTTGACCACTAGATGACTGTATATTTTATATTGCAGATGACTGTAGTAGAAGCTAGTGTTGGGAAAAAGAAGATAAACCCACCAGATGATTCCTCACAGTTGAGTTCCGAAGTAGCCCTTTTGTTAAATGAGGGAGTTGCAACAAACACCACAGGAAATGTTTTTATTCCCAAGGTAGAGTTTTGTTTCCTTTGTTGTCAGGTGTTGGTTATTTGATTTGGCTTAATCCTTTCATGACAATGCTAAATGGCCTAGGTTCACACTTTTATCTGATTTTTTGACTCTCAATTTTACCACATTTTGATCATCAGTCAACTTGTTACTCCTACTATCAAGGCAATTGCTAGATTTGACTGGTTTTGGTGTATAGATAAATTGTTTGCTGTATTACTTTTGTAGGATGGTGGAGATGTGGAAATTTCTGGACCTCCAACAGAAAAGGCAATTCTTTCTTGGGCAGTCAAGGCACACTCTTTCACCATATCTCAGTGTCTATTAGATTCATGTGTATTTGTGAAGTTAACTTTTTTTTCCACCAGTTGGGTATGAAGTTTGACGTTATTAGATCAAGGTGTGAAGTCCTTCATGTTTTTCCCTTCAACTCAGAGAAAAAGCGAGGTGGTGTTGCCATTCGAATGGTAATGTCTTCCCTCCAAGTATGCCTTAGATTTGACGACAAAACTTTATGTAGATTACAACCTTGTTCTATTGACTACTGTAACTAAATCCTTGTTTAGGGTATTGCTTATTCTTTCTTTTAGCATTTTGGAAGAAATTCTTTCCCATAAATTAATACTTATGTGTATTTAGCGACGTGTTATATTGCTCCTTCATGAGTTGTATGATAGTAGGTGTGTTAATGTTATTTTAAAATATGCTTTTCTAAAAAGGTTGGCATTTAAATGTTGAAGTACTAAAGATATTAAAATGATGTAGATATTAATGTTTCAATAGAGAGTGAAGTTAGGAACTTAAATATTAAAGATGAGCTAACAAGTCTTTGACGTCCTTGATTTTAATCTACCTTGACCTAGGATAACATCTTAACAATGCTATAATTTTCTTTCTGAAAAAGGTTCACAAACTTTTTTTTTTAATCACTACATTCTTATGTTTTATACACCAAAGATTGTTATTTTTTGATAACTTTTCTCGTCAACTTTTTTAGGACTCTAAAGTCCACATACATTGGAAGGGAGCAGCAGAGATAGTTTTGTCCTTATGCACAAGATATCTTGACTCAAGTGGTTGCTCACAGTTGAGTGATGCAGATAAGGTTAGGAATTGGGTTATGTTATTTAAAATGATGTATTCCGTTCAAGAAGGTAAAATAAATAAGGAAATAAGAATGCCATTTATAAGCTTTATGAGCAGCATGCAAATGTCAAGGATATTAAAATGAAAATCAGGAATATTACTACTGTGGAGAACGGTGCAATAGATCACTTGCAGTTCATATTTACATTCGTTTGAAAGTTCTAAGTTAACTGTTGCTTTCTTTTAATTGCCTAAAGTAAGAAGAATGACACAAAAACTGTTAGATATTTTTCTATATGAGATCAGTCAGGATAATTTGTATTACCTTTGTAATGAACTTTGTATTCGTAAAAACTTACCCAAGTTCCCTGATAGGAATTTTTCAAGAATGCAATTGATCTCATGGCAGAACGCAGCTTGCGATGTGTTGCCATTGCATATAGGCCATATGAATCAGATAAAGTTCCTATTGATGAAGAGGGCTCAGGAAAATGGAATTTACCTGAAGACGACCTTATTTTGCTTGCCATTGTGGGTATTAAGGTATAACATATCTTTATATGTGATTTTCTTATACTTTGCTCTTTCTCTCTCTCTATATATGTGTGTGTGTTTGTGTGTGTATGTATACACACATAAGACAGTTATCATTTTGAAGTTACATGTTCATTTTTTTCTATGTTTGGGTAAATAATTTGAGAAGCATCATCAATTTTCATACTATGAAAAGCTTGATTTATATCTATAGTGGGACAATAATATGGTGCCTCAGATCCAATCTATTTGAGTTTAAATATAATTTTATTTTGAACTTTACCTCCTTGTTACCTTTGCCATAAACTCAGTTGCTTCTATAGTGTATAATTTTAACTAATTTAATGTTCTTCTACAGGATCCTTGTCGTTCAGGTGTTAAAGATGCAGTAAGAGTGTGCACTGAAGCTGGTGTAAAGGTACTGTGAAATTTATATCATTTTTGTTGGTCAAATGTATCTTGAGTATATTTAAAGATTATTTTCATATATGAGAGCTCAATTGTCTTGCCCTTTTTGTAGCAGGTGTTTTTCCTCTATTTAAGCATTAGATTGTTAAAAACAGAGAATAAATTATGAAAATGGTTGAAGACATTTTTCCTATATTGATGTACAACTATTTAAAGACCTTTACTAGAAATAGAAAAGGTAGCTAATCTTCCTTATTAAGAATTAAATAATACTTCCTAAAACCTTGCTCACAAATCTCTCAACTATCTAAATATAGCACATAGTGAGATGTTACACATAATTACAAATATTTAAAATGTCTTTCAACACTCTCTCTCAAGCTGGTATGAATATATCGCTCCCAGCTTAGTAACTAAATTCTTATATCGTGCCTTAGGAAGTTATCTGGACAGTATAACTATTGTTTGGCCCACAGTAGGCATGTAAGACAAGGTATCACGCCATTTTCTATCTTCTCCTTTACGAAATGCTTGTCTACTTCTAAATGCTTTGTCCTCGTATAGAAATTGATTATGAGCTAGAGCACAACCTTGCTATCGCAATGGACTTTGATAGGCATTGGTATAGGAATCTTGAACTCTTCTAGGAGTCTTTTTATCCATAATACTTCCCAAAATCTATGAGCCACATAGCAAAACTCTCCTTCAGCACTGTTCCTTGCCACCATACTTTGTTCTTCAATTCTCCAAGTAACCAAATTTCCCCCTACAAAAGTGTAATAACTTGATGTGGATCATCTATCATTAACATTGCCTGCCCAATCTACATCAACATAGGCTTCTACCTAAAAATGACCTCTATTTTTGAAAAAAAAGTCGTTTGCCTGGAGTCCCTTTAAGGTATCTCAAAAGTGAGTATGTCTAGGTGAATGCACAAATTGTCTTACAAAGCTAAATGTGAAAACTATGTTAGGTCTAGTGTGGCCAAATAGATTAGTCTCCCAACTAATCTCTGATATTGGTCTCCGTTCACTACTTCACTAGCTACTATTGTTTTCAATTTTACATTAGGCTCGGTTGAAGTATTTGCTCCCTTACATCTTGTTATTCCCATTTCTTTGAGCAAATCAAGTACATATTTGCGTTTGTTGATAAAAGTTCGCTCCTTGAATCTTGTGAACTCTATTCCAAGGAAATACTTTAGCTTCTCCAAGGCCTTGATGTCAAACTTAGCCTCAAGTTTCCTCTTCAAGTTATTGATCTCAAGGGAATCATCCCCAGTCACAATTATGTCATCTACATATACTATCAAGATAGCCAGTTTACCTTTGATGGAATGTTTGTAGAACAAGTTGTGATCATCTTGGCTTTGTGAGAATCCATGTCTCCTAATAACATCTCCAAGACACTCAAATCAGGCTCTAGGAGATTGCTTTAGTTCATATAAAGCATTTTTTAGTTTGCACACTTTGTCTCTTCTAAGTTTTTCTTCAAATTCAGGTGGTAGATCCATATATACTTCTTGCAAATCTCCATTCAAAAATGCATTTTTAATATCAAATTGTGAAGTGGCCACTTGAGATTGACTGCAAGAGAAAGAAGTATTTTGATAGAGAATTTTAACAATAGGAGTAAAAGTTTCGTGGTAGTCAATACCATGAGCTTTAGTCGCACGCACCTTTTGACACTTCCATAGCTTTACACTTTAATGTGAACACCCATTTGCACATAACTGTGTTCTTGTCTTTAGGTAGGTCAATGACACTCCAAGTATTATTTTTTCTAAAAGCATTCATTTCTTCCATCATAGCTAATTTTCAATTCGGGTCAACCAATGCTTTCTGAACAGCCCTTGGAGCAGATAGTTCAGAAATCCTGGACACAAATGCTCTATGAGTGTTTGATATTTTTTCATATGTTAATTATTGTACAATAGGATGTTTAGTGCATGTTCGGGTTCCTTTTCTTAATGCAATTGGAAGTTTAGGATTAGACGAAGAAAAATTCAGTAAATCAACAGATTGAGGAGGATTAGAGTTAGAAGGAAGGTTACTATGAGTTGTGGAACCATCATTCAGTGAAGTACTTCTCCTCCTCCCTTTGGTAAAATAATATCTGGCAAAGTAGGATTAAGATAACTGCCATTAGTTTTCATATTTTCAACTAAAGGCATTGATATTTTTGGAATAGTTTAAGTTCCCTAAAAATTATTTTCTTCTAATATGTTCTCCCCTTGAGGAACTTTTTTTGGAAATAAGGTTGATCTTCAATAAATTTTATGTCCATGGTTTCGAATAATTTCTGTGACTGGATTAAAACATTTGTAGCCCATTTTATTAGATGCATAGCCAATGAAAACACATTTTCCAGCTTTTGCATTTAGTTTTGATGGAATAATATGTGCACATACACATAACAAGTGCAACCAAACACTTTTAAAGGAAGATCAGTGGTTATCCTAGAAGTAGTAAAGGAATTTTTTTAGTACCTGTAAAGGTGTTTCAAATTTCAAAACTTGAGATGGCATTCTATTAAGTAGCAAGCAGTTAAGAGTGCATTACTCCAAAGATATTTAGGAACATTCATTGAAAAACATGAGTGCCAATTATCTTCAAGTAAATGTCTATTTTTTCTTTCAGCAGTAGCATTTTGTTGTGATGTATCATGACAAGTGGATTGGTGAATGATACCTTTTTCTTGAAGGAATGTTCCTAAATACTTATTGGAATATCTTGTCCCATTATTTGTCCTTAGAATGTCAATTTTTGTTTGAAATTGGTTTTCAATCTTAGCAAAAAACTCCTTAAACCAATGTTCAACTTTAGATTTTTTTCCAACAAATATACCCATCATACTCTTGTATGGTCGTCAATAAATGTTAGAAACCAAAATTTGCCTAAAAGTTTATTAACTTTGGATGGGCCTCAAACATCATTATGAAAATAGTTTTGAAGTTGAATAAGATTTTATTGGAAAAGAAACATATCTTTAGTTAAATGACAAGCTTTGCAATGAAATCTTGAGCAATCAATTTGTTTAAACAATTCAGGAAATAAATGTTAAGATATGGAAAACTAAGATGTCCTAATATCTTATGCTATAACTAACTTGATCATAGACAAAGTTTGAACGAGTACTGCCTAGTCCATGAGCTATTTTACTCCCAAAAGCAATTTCATCAAGGTAGTTTTGCTCATTCATTTCTATAGCAATTCCAATTGTCTTCTTTAAGTTCTGGTCTTGGAAAACACACGTGGAAGGAGAGAAGATAATAAAGCAGTTAAAATCTTTGATCAATTTGCTAATGAAAAGAAGATTGCAGGCAAGTTTTGGAACATATGAAGTTGATTTTAGAGATTTTAGATTGCAGGCAAGTTTTGGAACATGTGAAGTTGATTTTAGAGATTTTTTTTAAAATTTTAGTATTCCCTTTGCCTGTGATTGGTGAAACTACCATAAGGTATTTTAATATCTTTAGTAGAACATGGATAATATGAACCAATCAATTAAAGGCAATTTGTCATATGATTGGAGGCCTTTGAATCGATGATATAAGGACTAGTTTTTCCAAGATCAAAAAGTTCTAAAGAATCACAGCCTGTTTATGCCACAACCAGTAGGAACATGGGAAGAAAATCGAGTTTAGCAATTGAAAAAGATAATCTAATTGTTCTTTATTGAATGGAGAGGACTTTGCCACATTGACTATTGATGGGCTTCGTTCACCACATTTTCTTATCTTGCCATTCTACCATTTAACTTCCAGCAACTTTCTCTGGTTTGAGGTAGCTTTCCACAATAGTCACAGTGTGTGAAGATTCTGAAATCTTCTTATTTGAAATCAAAATTGGTACATGATATATATTCACACTTGTACATAATAAGGAAACTATCACCTATAAAATAGTAACACAATAAAGGCAATAAAGACTGATTTCCTAATATCTACAAAGTAAGAAACTAACTCCTAACTTTGAGGACTAAATATTTGACACTCCCCCCTCAAGTTGGGTTGTAAATGTTGTACATGCCCAGCTTGCTATATAGTCTCTCAAAGTTAGGCCCTTGAAGAGCCTTCGTTAGAATATCTGCACACTGCTCTCGAGTTGGAGTGTATATTACTTGTACTTTAGAATTCTCTCTCTTCTCTGCAATAAATTGTCTATCAATCGTAACATGCTTTGTTCGTTCATGATGAACTGGATCCTTTGCAATATTGATGGTCGCTTGATTGTTACATTGGAGCTTAACAGTCTTTCCAAATTCTATACCCAATTTTGCCATTACTCGCCTGATCTATATCCCTTCACGAGATTTCCCCATACAAAGGAACAATAACTTGTAGTTGATCTGCTATCTATTTGACTCCTTCCCAGTTTGCATCAGAGTATAACATTACATCTCGGTCGTTAGTTTTTTTAAATAGTAACTGCTTTCTAGGAGTCCTCTTTGGATACTTGAGAATTTGGTATATTGCCTCCATGTGTTCTTCCATCGGATTGCTCATGAATTGACTAATTGTGCTCACTGCAAAACCAATCTCTGGTCAAGTATGGGAAAGATAGATGAGTTTCCCTACCAAACATTGGTATCTCCCTTTATCCATTGGGACTCCTTCACGCCCGAGCTTTTTCTTGGAGTCCATTGGAGTGCTTGCTAGTTTACAGCAAAGCATACCAGTTTCCTTTAGTAAGTCTAAGGTATATTTGCGTTGTGAAAGAAATATACCTTTCCTTGATCGAGCCACTTCCATTCCTAGAAAGTATCGAAGAGGTCCAAGATGTTTGACTTCAAAATCTTCAATCAATGCTTGTTTGATCCTTGCTATCTCTTCTACATCATTTCCAGGTAGAATGATGTCATCCACATAGACAATAAGTACAACCAACTTATTTACTGAGGAACGTTTCACGAACAATGTGTGATCAGCTTGGCATTGTGTAAAAATGTGTCCTTTTATTGACTTTGAGAATCGTCCAAACCATGCTCTTGGAGATTGCTTCAACCCATATAAAGATTTCATCATTTTACACACCTTTCTGTTGCGATGATTCTTCTGGAACCCAGATGGAATCTCCATGTAGATCTCCTCTTCGAGATTCCCATTTAGAAATGCATTCTTGATATCCAATTGACGAAGTGACCGGTCAAAGTTTGCAGCCAAGGACAGAAGTATTTGAATAGTATTAAGTTTCGCAATTGGAGCAATCGTCTCTTGATAATCAATTCCATAGGATTGGGTGAAACCCTGGGCAACCAACCGCACCTTAAGCCTTTTAGTGCTTCCATCCGCCTTGTGCTTCATAGTGAATACCCATTTGCAGCTTATTGTTTTCTTTCCTGGGCAATGGGTAGTTCCAAATCTTCTTTTGATTGAATCTCCTCTTACTCTTGCTCATTCTTTCCTTCTATGTGAGTTTTTGCAGTTGTTGGATCTGATTCAAAATCTTGGACAAGTGTGAAATGTGGCATGAACTCAGCCTCCTTCTGAGCTTGCCTCTGCTTTCTTGAGAAAACCTGTACTTCCTTAGTTGCTGATTGAGGCGCAGGTTTGTTAGGACACACTGGGGAAGATGATAAATTAGGTATAGAAGGAATAGACTCACAAGTTGGATTCAAGGAGGGATGTTCAAATGTAGGTTGACTTGGAATAAATTCAGAGTTTGGTGGCTAATGACTTGGAGCAAGCTGGGGATTTTGTTCAAGCAAGGAATCCCAACTCCAAGATTGAAATTCTACTGTGGTCTCCCCCTGAATTTTAGTCTCGGGAAAAAAAAACTGTTTTTAAAGAATGTAACATCCATGGTTTTAATCATTCTCTGAGTAGTGGGGCAAAAACATTTATACCCCTTTTTGTTTGTGGAGTAACCAATAAAGACACTTTGTTGATCATTGATCAAGTTTGCTTCTATTGTGTGGATAGACATGAACAAAGGCTAAGCATCCAAATAACTTTGGAGGCAGATTGGACAATAGAAACCGGGCATGAGGAAAGGGATTAATAAGGACTTGACGAGGTGTTTGAGACTGAAGAACTCGAGATGGTAGCCTATTGATGAGATATGCCAAAGTAAGGATAGCTTCCCCCCCATAAGTATTTTGGTACGTTAGTGGAGAACATAATGGAGCGGGCTACTTTCAACAAATCTCTATTTTTCCTCTCCATGGCTCCATTTTGTTGCGGAGTATTGACACATGAACTTACTTGGACGATCCCTTGCTTAGATAGTGTATGAAAGTGGGAATAATTTCACTGCATTATTGAATAGGAAATATACGGCTATATATAGCCTATTACAGCAGAAGTTTAAATCTGGAAATATATCCAGATATATCTAATCTAATCCA
>JANSVA010000004.1:26567418-26589356 GCA_025504915.1 Erythroxylum reticulatum | reverse complement strand
AAAAACTGGTCAAAGGCTTGACTTAGGTATTCTTTCCCATTGTCACTTCTAAAAATCTGAATTTTTGTATAAAATTGATTCAGTATAAAGGAGTAAAAGTCCTTAAAAATCTGAAAAACTTCTGCTTTATCCCTTATAAGGTATACCCAAGTCAATTTCGTATGCTCATCTATGAAAGTTACAAACCATTTGACATTTTCTTGGTTTTAATCCTTGTGTTATGATCATTACTAACAAACCTAGGATATGAAGAGTATACTCGAGAAGAAAGAGAAAGGGGGTTGTGGGCAATGCGGGCAATGATGCACAAGTTAGTCAGGAGTTTGGGTACACGGTTGGGGAATAACAGAATGTACGGGTTGGTAGCTAAGTAAGGGGGTAGAGAGAGAAAAGGTATTGGGAAAAAGGAGTGAGAATATTGTGATAGAGAGATTCTATTCTCCCTGAGGAGCTTATTCAGCTCTGGTTAGAAGGTGTTCATAGTGAATCACCTTGTAATAGCTTTATACTGCTGTTATTATCAATATCAATATAGCAAACTCTAGTATATTCAGCTAGAGTTCTAACATTGGTCCGACCTGCCGGAATGTCGAGAGGGGAGGATCAGTTTTTTAAAAAAAAGGACTTTCACAAATCAGAGTAACATACGTTGATGCCACCTAAGATGTCCGATAGAGTAGACGTGTTGGAATTCTGCATGGCAAATCTGGAGGCTAGAGTGGAAGAAATTCAATCATCCATGCGATTGGCTATGGGGGAAATGCAGCGGGCTCTGTTGTTGGAGATGAGCAAAATGATGGGAAAAAGAATGAAGGAAGGACAGGGGAGTGGCGAGGCCTCAGGAAGGGGGCAGACTATGGGGGGTGAAAGGCGACAACCAACTCCGATGGATCATTCCTTTGATACCATGGAGGAATATCAGATGTCGGTCCGCAAGGTGGAATTGCCCATGTTTCATAGGTCAGATCCTGTAGGGTGGATTACTCGGGTGGAGGTGTATTTTGAGGTGGCAGTTCATCATTTGCGGCATTATTTGTTAGGCAGGCCATTTGTGGTGTATTTCGATCAAAAATGTCTTCGCCATTTGTTGCAACAAAGAATCTCCACAACCGATCAACAATGCTGGATGGCTAAGTTGCTTGGGTATCATTTTGAAGTCATTTATAAGCCAGGACTCGAAAACAAAGCTGTTGATGCTTTGTCTCGGATTCATGAAGAGGGTGAGTTGAAGACTATGATTTCATATCCACTATGGGCTGATGGTAAAATTCTGCAGCAAGAGGTCGATAATGATCCTATATTGAGTGACATTATCAAAGCATTACAACAAAATCCTGATGCAAGAAAAGGGTTTCAATGGCACCAAGGAGTTCTCCTACACAAGGGAAGGCTAGTGATATCTGCTCATTCTACTTTCATTCCCTTACTCCTTAAGGAATTCCACTCTTCACTTATGGGAGGCCATTCAGGTTTTCTGCGCACATATCGACGGATCGCTAGCAATCTCTATTGGATCGGTATGAAAAGGTCCATTCAAGACTTTGTTAAGTCTTGTGACATTTGCCAAAGGCAAAAGTATGCTGCTACCTCTCCTGGGGGTTTGTTGCAGCCCCTTCTTATTCCCTATCAGATTTGGGAAGATATATCAATGGATTTCATCACGGGATTTCCAAAGTCTAAGGGATATGAGGCAATACTAGTAGTGGTTGATCGGTTGACTAAATATGGTCACTTTATTTTATTGAAGCACCCATATACTGCCAAAAGTGTGGCTGAAATATTCGTGAGGTAAGTGGTGCGTTTACATGGAGTTCCTTTATCTATCATAAGTGATCGGGATCCCTTGTTCGTGATCTACTTTTGGCGGGAACTGTTTCGACTACAAGGCACTATGTTGAAAATGAGTTCCTCATATCATCTAGAGACGGATGGGCAAACTGAGGTACTGAACCGATGTCTGAAGACCTACTTGAGGTGTTTTGCTTCTGAGCAACCCAAGCATTGGTCTTCTTGGGTGGCATGGGTTGAATTATGGTACAACACCACCTACCATGTGTCTACGGGTTCAACCCCTTTTGAATTAGTGTATGGCCGAAAACCTCCTACATTGGTTCGGTTTGTGCAAGGCGAAACTAAGGTGGGTGTAGTGGCTAGGGAGTTGGTGGATAGAGATGAAGCTTTGACCCAGCTCAAATACAATCTTCATAGATCTCAAGAACAGATGAGGAAGTATGCTGATAGAAAGAGACAACCAATATCTTTCCAAGTGGGAGAATGGGTTTTTCTTAAGCTCCACCCTCACAAGCAACTCACGGTGGCCCGACGAATCAACCAGAAATTAGCGGCCAGATATTTTGGTCCTTTCCAAATTGTGGAGAAGTTGGGGGCTGTTGCTTATAAACTTAAGCTTCCATTGCATTCTCGGGTTCACCCAATTTTTCATGTCTCAGGTTAAAAAAGCTGTGGGACACTACACGGTTGAGGAGGCTTTACCTGAACGAATGGAAGTGGAGCTTGAGGAGGAGGTAGAACCAGAATCTGCACTGGCCAGCGGGGTGATTTCTAAGGATGGACAGTCAACTACTCAATGGTTGATTCATTGGAAGGGAAAACCGATGGAGAATGCTACATGGGAAGATGACTTTGTTATTCGGAGTCAATTTCCTCATTTCAAGGTTGCTCTTCAAGAAGGGGGCAATGTTAGGATCATTACCAACAAACCTAGGATATGGAGAGAATACTCAAGAAGAAAGAGAGAGGGGGCCGTGGGCAATGCGGGCAATGATGCACACGTTTGTTAGGAGTGTGGGTACACGGTTGGGGAATGACAGAATGTACGGATTGGTAGCTAAGTAAGGGGGTAGAGAGAGAAAAGGTATTGGGAAAAAGAAGTAAGAAGTGAGAATATTGTGACAGAGAGATTCTATTCTCCCTGAGGAGCTTATTCAGCTTTGGTTAGAAGGTTTTCATAGTGAATCACCTTGTAATAGCTTTATATTGCTGTTATTATCAATGTCAATATAGCAAACCCTAGTATATTCAGCTAGAGTTCTAACACCTTGATGGCCCCCAGACATCACTATTTATGATAGAAAAAGGTTTAGTGGGTTCATAAGCACGAGATAAGTAGGAATTTCGTGTGTGCTTTGAGAGTTGGCAAAATTCACACTGAAAAGATGAATCCTTATTATTGAAAAAAGTTGGATATAATTGTTTCATGTAAGATAAACTAGGGTGGCCTAACCTATAGTGCCAAAGTGCAATTTTAGTGTTGGATGACAAAGTAGCATTTGCTTTACTCCCATTCGAGCTGTCAATATAATATAATCCATCAGACTCCCTATCACTGCCAATCCTCTTCCCCGACTTCAAATCCTGGAAACCACACCCATTAGAGTAAAAGTTAGCTGTGCAATTATGTTCTTAGTAAATCTCTTCACAGGTAGTAGGTTGCACTCCAGACCAGGTACATAAAGGACACTGGTTAGAACAAGTTGATCAACTATTATAACAGATCTTATTCCTTCAACCTTAAGCACCTGTCCATTTGCTACCTTCACAGTTCTATGACCTTGACAAGGCAGAATATCAACAAATAAATATTTATCACAAGTCATATGGTCATTTGCCCCTGAATCAACAATCCAAATACCACGATTTGGGGTTTTAACACTAAAGGTAGTGCGTGTGTTACCTATATTCACCATATGACTCGTAGATACAATCTTTTCAGCCTTTAGATCATACTTGCTCAAAAATTTTCTAAGTAGCTCGACCTCCTCCTTGCTCACTGGTTCATTTTCACCTTCTGCCCTGTCGTTTCTAGCAACTACATAGCTTTTGCTCTCTGTTCTGGTTCTGTTTTTCAGATTGGGTGGCTTGCCATGGATCTTCCAGCAAGTGTCTCTGGTATGTCCACTCTTCTGGCAGTGTTCACACCAAAGCTTACTTGATTATTTCTTTGATTCTGGTCTAGTAGTTCCCTTGGCAACCATAGCTGAGGATTCAGGAACCCCATTGTTGTTTAGAGTCCCATGTATCAGTTGTCTTCTACTTTCTTCACACTTAACAAGATTGACTGCTCCCATGACTGTTCGAAGTGCGCTGGTAGCCATGATTCTGCCACGAACATCATCATAAATTGAGTTTAAACCCAACAAAAACTCATACACTCGTTCCCTTTCCACAATCCTCCTGTAGCAATTCAAATCTTCATTGCACGTCTATTGGTGAGGATCATACAGATCCAGTTGTTGCGACAGTTTCACCAATGCTGTGTAATATTGATTAACTGTCTTCTCTCCTTGCTTGGTCTCTCTCAAAAGACTCTTAATTTGGAGCAAAGTAGCGGTATTTTCGATAGTAGAATAAGTTTGTTTGGTGTTTTCCCAAATTTCTTTTGTAGATGTGGCTAGGACAAACTGCTCGCTGACTTCCAGGGTCATTGAGTTGATCAACCAACTCATAACAAGGTTGTTTTCGGCCATCCAAGTCTGGTATTTTGAGTCTGATGGGTTTGACGCAGCAGGTGGCGCTGTGCTTAGGTATTTCTGTTTCCCTCTCCCTCTTATGAACATGAGCACCGAGTGAGACCATGGTAGGTAATTATTCCCATTCAGTCTGTGACTGACTATACTAGTTTGGGAATTATCAGCACTGTTCTGGAGAGAGGATGGGTTCGATGCTAATGGAGCCACACCCGACGAGTCAGTGGCAAAGATTTCCTCTGACTCGACTTGCATGGCTCTGATCGTCCCAAAAGAAATCATTCCCAAGTGTTCTGTTCAAGCTCTGATACCATGTATGAAAGTGGGAATAATTTCACTGCATTATTGAATAGGAAATATATGGCTATATATAGCCTATTACAACAGAAGTTTAAATATGGAAATATATCCAGATATATCTAATCTAATTCAATCTGATCTAATCCCTTAATTTAAGGGATTTGAACTTATTCTATATGAATTATATACAGCCTATCTATATCTCAATATAATCTAGACGCAACTGTATAGTATTTGTAGAAGAATATTAGTATATCACCAACAGATAGATTTTAGGATTTGGATTTTGGAACCAAGTTGAGTATGAACTATGGTATTGAAAGCTTGGAATATTTTGTCAAGCTCAGATTTTTCTTTCATAAGAAATACCCAAGTAAGGCTTGTATGGTCACCAATAAAAATCACAAACCACTGTGCTCCATTAATGTTTTTGACTCGTGAAGGTCCCGAAATATCACTATGAACAAGGGAAAAAGGTTTTGATTGTTAGTAAGAAATCCCTGGATAGGCAGATCTAGTGTGTTTTGCAAGTTGACATATCTCACATTTGAAAATTTTTGAATTTTTATTGATGAAAAATGGGGAAATAACTTTCCAAGATATAAGAAATTAGGATGTCTTAACCGATAGTGCCACATCATGATCTCACTGTCTTTATTGACGCTAGATTGACTCAAAGCAGAAGCAAATAGACTTGTAGTAGCTATTAGGGCTTGTCCAAATTCAGGTGGCTGGAGGAGCGATAGTCCATGACACATCTCAGCATTGCCGATCTTCCTGTTCGAACTCAATTCCTAAAAAGCACACGCATTTGGAAAGAATGTTGTTAACCAATGGTTGTCACGAGTTAATTTACTGACGAAAATTAGATTACAATCAAGATTAGGAACATAAAGCACATATTTAAGAATGATTCCAAGCGATATTTGAATTGATTCGTTCCCGACCACTTTAGATAAAGTGCCATTAGCAATCTTCATCGTGAGACTAGGGTGACATGGTTGATAGTCAATATAAAGTGTCCCATCTCCTGTCATATGATCTGATGCTCTTGAATCAATGAACCATTGTTTTGATTGTTGCTGAACAACACTCTGACAAAGCACCCTACTGTTGAACCAACAACAAGTTTAACATGTCTAGTTGCTCCTTGATGAAGGGATTGGATTTGGTTGTGCACTGCTGTTCCCCAGTGACATTGGCTGAGTTTGCACGGCTATCTTGGGCTTATCTTTTTGGCTTCCAGTCCGTCGGTTTTCCATGTAACTTCCAACATGTCTCTCTTGTTTGACCTGGTTGAGAGCAGTGGTCACACCAAGGCCGCCCCTTTCTTAGCTGGCAATTAACTAGTGATGCTGGAGATTGTGAAGTACGAGTAACAAACCCGGACCCATCTAGGTTTGGAGGTAGCGACTAATTGCCTAGCATTACCTTCTTTCTACTTTCTTCTCAGCGAACTTTTGAAAACGTCTCTCAGAGACTTGGAAGGGGTTTTGTTCTCATTATTCTTCCTCTAACATCATCTAAACTTTTATTCAGACCAAGCAAAAATTAAAAAATTCTTTTCACCTCCACTATCTTATGATATAATCCATTGTTCTCCTGACACTTCCACTCATAAAACTCAAACATATCTAATTACTGCCAATGACGAATTAGAATATTAAAATACTATGTTATTGTTAATTCTCTTTAATGAAGATCATAAAGAACCGTCTCCACTGCGAAGAGTTCTGAAGTACTTTCAGAACTAGAGTAAGTTCCTTTCACTGCCTCCCATATTTCTTGAGTCGTTTCATATAGGAGAAAATTTTCACCTATATCCACATTCATGGAGTTTATGATCCATGACATGATTTGATGATTTTACGCCTTCCACTTCTTGTAGTTCAGATCAGTTTTCTTAGGAATTGAAACTTATCCAGTAAGGTAATCTTCTTTTCCTCCGCCACAGATGAACATCCGGATAGATTGGGATCACTGAAGATAGTTCTGTCCATTGAGTTTATGACTTGTGATTAGAGGAGACAGATTCTCAGATGTTCCAGAATTTCCAGAACTGGATTGGACCGAATTTGGGTTGGAAGGAGAAGCTGTCTTAGAGACGGAATTGGCTGCTTCATTTGCCATTTCGGATTTTGTTTTTCAAAGAGAAAAGAAAAAATTGAGAATTCCGAGATTAGAAGGATGTCGAAATGTGACGATGATAGCTAGGGTTTCTTAGGCTTTGATACCATGAAGATTCTGAATGAATTAATCTTCATATGTGAAATCAGAATTGGTACATGATATGTATATACACTTCTACATAACTAAATAAGGACACTATCACCTATAAAATAGTAACACAATAATGACAATAAAGACTGATTTCCTAATATCTACAAAATAGGAAACTAACTCCTAACTTTGAGGACTAAATATTCGACAGTGTAGGTTACTTTTGTCTCATGCATGCTGGTTTTGGGAAGTTTACAGTTGACTTGAGCCTCTAGAATGGCCAGGACTGACCCTTCTACAGAACCAGTTATACCTATAGATATCTTTCCCCAGCATCACATGTCCCAACTCTTTTCTCCTTACCTCTGCAAATACTTCACTAATTGAAGGTAGATGTTTTCTTCCAATAATTCGGCCACGAACTTCATCTTATTCATTATCAGACCTGCAAAAAATAATTTAAAGATTCTGCTAGCATCCACTATCTTCTTGTAATGATTGCACTCATTGGATGATTTCCACTCATAATCATTGAATAAGTCCAGGTTTTGCCAACCCTTTTAAGAGAATTAAAATAAGTTGTCATAGAATTCTCACCTTGAAAATTTCCCCAAGTCGTAAACTTGGAATTGATTACCTAGGTCTGAATACATCTTAGAGATGTCCCATAGTTCCTTTGCTGTAGAGTAATAGATGTAGTTTGCACTTATCTCTTCAGCCATGGAATTGACCAACCACGTCATCACCATTGAGTTTTCAGTATCCTAAGCGGCATAGGTTGTATCCTCCACATTAGGCTTCTTAATATCTCCTATCTTGCCTCTCCCTCTAATATACATGCGAACAGATTGTGACCATCGGAGAAAATTGTCACCATTTAGTCGGATTGTAGTAATCTGAATAAGATGGTTTTCGGATGAGTTTTAGATGGTTTGAAGTTCTAGGTAAGGTGATTGGGAAGGCTTGTTTGTCTCAAACATGATCTCAGACATTTTTAAAAAAGATTCAACCCTAGCGTTTTACTTTCTACTCTGATGCCATAAAAACAGAGAATAAAATTTGAAAATGGCTGAATACATATTTCTTGTATTGATGTACAAGTATTTAAAGACCCCTGTTAGAAACAAAAAAGACATTTAATCTTACTAATTAAGAATGAAATAATGTTTCATAAAATTTTGCTCACAAATTTGTCAACTGTCTAAATCTAGCACATAATCAAATATTATACATAATTACGAATATTTAGAATATCTTGCAACAACTATAAATCTACAGAATTGGGGAAATGAATAATTTATATAACGAATTGATCTACAGGTACGAATGGTCACTGGAGACAATCTTCAAACGGCAAAATCCATAGCTTTTGAGTGTGGAATTCTTGATTCAAAAATAGATGCTACTGAACCAAGTATCATTGAAGGAAGGATATTTCGTGCATATTCTGAGAAGGAAAGAGAACTAATTGCAAAGAAAATTACGGTATGTTTGTAACATATTAAGATAGTTTATGATCATGTCCAGTAATCAGAAAATTTTCTCAAAGTATAGGCTTATTATCGTTCCTCAAGATGTGAGTTTGCAAGTTTTGGCCTTGTGAGGATGCGAGATGCAAATTTATAGTTAATTATTTGTAGGTGATGGGAAGGTCATCCCCTAGTGACAAGCTTTTACTTGTGCAAGCCCTACGAAAGGGAGGGGAAGTTGTGGCTGTGACCGGAGATGGGACAAATGATGCACCTGCACTTCATGAGGTTTAAATCTCTGTTTTTGTTAAATCAAGGTTTGATAAATACTGAGGACAGAATGTGGAAGGCATGCATGCACAGATGTACACTTGTGTATAAATATTCAAGCATTATCTGTGCACAATTGATTTTTTTATGACTACGTTATCATCATGAATCAATATGACACTTCTCTTTTGTGCAACTTTCTTTTACCCATGGACTTTTTTATTGCATGCAAATGTTTTGTTCACATTTATACAAGGATTTTTTGTAGTCCTACGCATCTTAAATGGGTATTTGATTTGAGATTTAGATATGTGAAAGAAGTACATGAGCTACCCTGCTTTCCTTGCCATGACATAATATGGTTGCAAAATATGCTAGTGCCTTAACAAGTTAGTGCGTTCACAAGAAATTGTATTAGTTTTCAGTGTGCTATATGCACGAATCTCACCATTTCATTGCAAATGGCAAAACTGTTTAGAATGAGTGATCTCGCATTCTGGTATATCTTATTGTTTGCAGCCTCAGATGACAAAACGCATCTTGATTATGATATATATACCATATAATTATCTGCTTGACTATTGCTATATACTTATCATTAACAATTATACCATTACCTTCTTGTATCTTTAGGCTGATATAGGCCTTTCTATGGGCATCCAAGGGACTGAAGTGGCAAAAGAAAGCTCAGATATAATAATTTTGGATGATAATTTTGCTTCGGTAGTTAAGGTTTGTATATTATTCCTTTCACAAAGAAATACATTCAGCGACTTTCTTGGACAGAGAACCCAAGTCAAATTTACTTTAATCTTAAGGATGAAAATTTTGTCCATGTTATATTTAGGGACATAACTTTGATAGACTAAAAAATGTCTACTAAATCAGAACACTGTTATTAATTCCAGATTATTAGTATATGTCTGTGAATATATCTATGTTATGAATATTATCTACTTGTGTTAAACTCTGTTATTGAAAGCATGTCTGCCCTTGCTCTTTGTGTATGTATATGTGTGTCTTCTTTCTTGTCTAGGGAAAAAAAAGAAGTAACAAACATAGATAGTATACTTATTACCAGGGCATAGAAGGTTAACAGTATAAAGTTTGTAGGTCAAAAATCAGAAGGGTGACTTCCATTTCTGTCGCTGAGAAGTCTTTGGAATTTACATAATTAGACGCATTGGTTAACTTCTAACACATGCTTAGGAATGGGAGTTCCTAATAACCATGAGCTAATATAAATAAGAGATGCAATTTCTCATGGGAAGAATGTATATTAACTGGTTTACCCCAGGAAAGATCCTACACAAGTTCTAAATAGAAAATTGATGTTCACATTTAGAAAGCACATCTTTTAAGATTCAGCTGAAAAGATGTCTATTTTTCTTTGAAGTGGAAAAGGCTGATATGAAGCAGTTCAAAAGATGATAGCAGATTTATAAACTTAGGGATCTAGCTAAACTATATGCTTTGATTACTTTGCAATAATTTGACCTACTTTGAACTTTGTATTATTGTAGGTTGTTCGATGGGGCCGTTCTGTGTATGCTAACATTCAGAAATTCATCCAGTTTCAACTTACTGTTAATGTTGCAGCCCTTGTGATAAATGTAGTTGCAGCCATCTCTTCTGGAGATGTTCCTTTAAATGCAGTACAGGTTAACATCTGATCCTCTCATTTGTTATCTTAGATCCTTTTACTTTCTCTCCCTCTGTCCCAGAGCATATCTTTTTTATTCATATTATTGTATATGCGATAATAATGATTAATTTATAAAAAATAGTTATGAAGAATGAAAATCAGAATTTTCTCGGTGAATTTTTTTTAATTTCTGATGATTATATCATAGTCCAAATTATGTTATCTACAAAATTATATTAAGGATAAACAAACTTCAGTTCCCATAATGTGATGTGTGTGACAAAGGCTACTTTTAGATTGTTGTGTCCTTAATAAGGGTTAAATTGAACTGCCATGCTGTGTGTGACAAAGGCTACTTTTAGATCGTTGTGTCCTTAATTAGGGTTACATTGAACTGACACGCTGTACAAAAGTTAATGTAGAGAATGATATTTCTTAAAACAGTTTTTTCAAATCTGAACTAATTTATAATCCATTTATTATCTGTAATTACAATTTCAAGTAGCAATTGACATTTGGAATCGTGTATGTCATACAAATTCCTGATAATGTTGACAGAATGAACTACATTGAAATGTTATGGTTTGTTGGAGCCCTTAAATGATAAAAATGAAATAGTTGGAATGGAACAGGAAATTGAGGACCAAAAATTTATTTTCTTCAATGATGTTATAGGGAGTAGAATGGAAAACAGAGGATAAGTGGATGTACCTAAATATGATGCCAATTTGTTTATTTTGGAAATATGTCTTATCAATGGATTATTGCCCTATTATGGAGTACAAATGAAGGCAGACTATTCTGCATACCTTATTATTATTTCAGAGAAAAGGACCTTTTCATGATCCAAACATACTCCGGAATTCTCAGTTTTTCTCCTGAATGACTTTCTGTTGGTTGAGTTGAAACATTGGAGCAGTCATGGTCTGAATTTGAGTTTTGCAAATTACCATCTTGGTTTATCGAACTCAATTTACTGTTGAATTTAATGATGCAGCTCCTTTGGGTTAATCTTATCATGGATACACTTGGAGCACTTGCATTAGCTACAGAACCACCAACAGACCATCTTATGCATAGAACACCAGTTGGGAGAAGGTTCTTTCTAATGGACTTTGTCAGATATGTTAAATTTCATCCAATGAGGATATATTTTGCTGTACTATTGTAACATGGTTTGATGAACTGTTCAATTAATGGGGTTTTATGCTTTCTCAATGTAAGGACCATGTAATGTTGCCATGCTTTTATCGATCTTTGCTAGTTTAAACGTGTGCTTTCTTACTGGTCCACTGGATTTAATGTTTTCGGTGGGTCATATAGTAATTGGAAGTAACTTATTTCTTTTTTAGTTTCTCAATTAGAAATAAGGAAGAGAGTGTTTGGGAATTAATACTTTTAGTCAATATCAAGGGGCTAGGAGATCTTTTAATTACACACAGACCTCCTTATGCTTTTGGATTCCTAGAGCATCTTGTGTAGAGTCTTGAACATTGGCTGGCTTGAGAATAGCATTGAGTGATCTGTGAATTTATTAAGATATTTGATTAAAGAAAAGATCTCTGCTGCTAGTACTTGATTCTTAAAGTTTGTCTGTCTCTTGCATATATCAGTTGAGATTAATATTCATCATGTCTTCATTTCCTATCTTAAATGGTCGAACAAGACCTTTTTACTTCAGGTAAAAAGGCTAAAAGTTTTTAAATTACTGGAGGTTATACATATGTTCTGCCTACCTGGGTGCCTTTTGGGATCCTTGTTAAACAAATTGTCCAGGTTCTATCTTCTTCAGTGATTACCAAGTCTTGGCTTCACGTTGTATATTAAGATTTAAAAGTTGGATGGACGGTCAGTGTGGATGGAAGTCTTAACGGATGATCCAGAATTGATTTTGTGCTGATTTGACTACTAATTTATGCTGGCGTTTGTAGGGAACCTCTTATAACAAACATCATGTGGAGGAACTTGCTTATACAGGTATCTTTTTTTATGTGATATATATACTAGCAAAATACCAGTGTAGTTCCTGGTATTGTAGTTCATGTTTCTACGCAATTCCTGATATTGTAGTTCAATTTCAGGCTCTGTATCAAATTGCTGTTCTTCTAGTTCTCAACTTTGGGGGAAAGAGAATTCTCCACTTGAATCCTGAAAACAACGAACATGCTACAGTTGAGAAGAATACAGTCATATTCAATGCATTTGTTCTCTGTCAAGTATGTTTTCCATTAAAAAAAAAAATGCTAATGATTATATGAACTGATCATAATATCTCATCTTACCGACTCACGTCTTTAGTTTTTCCATTTATCCCGGCTGTATTTTCCTATACTTACTTTTATTATAGGGGTCAACTTGAATTAGAAAATAAAACACTGCCATCAATTTATTCTATGAGCATTTTGAAGTTCCTAAACCAATACCGTATAATTTACAGATATTTAATGAGTTCAATGCCCGCAAGCCAGATGAAATTAATGTTTTCAGTGGTGTGACGAAAAACTGGTTGTTTATGGGAATAGTTGGATTTACTTTAATACTCCAGGTGAGCATGTCAGTTCGATTTTATTTTGGCATATGATAACACATTAACTTGACACTAAATTCGATCGATCATTTTACAGATAATTCTCATTGAATTCTCCGGAAAGTTCACCAAGACTGTAAAACTTAATTGGAAGCTGTGGATAATATCCATTGTCATCGGTCTTGTCAGGTTTGTCTTGCTATCAGAATTTCTAGTTAATAGGGGTTTCGTCAAAATAAAGTTTGCATGAGACATTCCACTAACTTGGCATATAAACTGGTGGGCTTGAAACCAATCAGCAGATAATAAGCGAACGATGGAGTTTTAAGTAACCAATATTTGTTGGGAGCTTGGGAGTAATAGCTTTTTTGTCATAATGTTCTTCCTCATATTGACTCTTGGAAATTGAGGGGATGAGCAAAAGCATCAAATTTTTGTTGTGGGGCCAAATTATAAAGAGTATTGAAAGAAAATTTGATGCAGTGACAGTCTGTTATACGTTTTGCAGTTGGCCTCTTGCTGCTGTGGGAAAACTCCTACCAGTTCCAAATACCCCATTATCTGTGTATTTTGTTAAGTCCTACAGGCGACTCATCTCTCGTCGCGGTACTTGAGATTCATTTCCTTGTACGCTTTGCTCTGACAAATACCCTTTATTTTTTCCCCCTTTTTTCACCACTATCCTACCATATAAAGCACGTAAGGAAAATTGTACATCTGTTTCATCATTGTAGACACAATGTTTAGTTTCTGAAATGTAAATTCGACTGTCTTTTTACCGCTGAACTCGGTTGCATTTATGGTGACTGTAGACAAAAATATCACAACATTGAGACAACTGGGAGATCAGGGGTTCCAATCTTCATCTAAGTGTAATAAGGTAGGGTTCATGAGAAAGCTATATCTATTATGCTACATAATTAAGGATGCCTAAAAAAGAGGACCAAATTGCCTGATTTTCCAAACTTCTTCTCAGCCCCATTGTTGGTGGGTTCTTAGTATCAATAAAACCTGTAACAGTATACTCTTACAAGTAGGATATGCAATGGACAATGGCCTTTCTTACTCATAAACTTATAAAAGGGAAATCTCACTGTGAAATTATAAAGGTGAAGGCCTTAAAATATTACTCGGTTCTTTAGGCCTTTGATTGCGGTAAAGCCATCCTATCAGTGTCTTAAATATGTTTTGTTATCATTTCATCAATTTTATTCGTTAGCATAAGTGAAACAAAAATTAAGTTATTACAAAAGTATGAAAATATACTCACTTGTTTATTTGAGTGTTTTCCTTTTACAATTCTTATATAAGTATTTTAAATAATCCAAAGTCGGAGTTTAGTCTCGAAGGTTTATGCCATTGGAGAGCGTTGACCACTTGCCTCACTTTATTCACTAATTTTAAAAGAATATTTCTCGCTATACCTACGCACGGGTCTGAGAACAAACTCCAATATTTAATTATTAAAAGATTTTACATTTTAGCTTTCCCAAAAATTGATAAGTATAGCTTGAAATTTTTAGGGAACTGATCACCTTATGGAGGGAGCAGAGTTGCACATTTTTATGTTGGAGTTATACAACTTGTTCTTACTTTACATATCACTCGGATTACCCTAAAATTCGTTATAGGACGATACAGGGAAACTATGACCTTTTTCTGGTTAACCCTTCCGGTTATCTCTAATCCTAAATCACCACACTGGTTGATGACATCGACTAACCAAAGTCAGATTGGAAGTGTGTATCACTACGTAGTTATTCTAGTTATTGGAGACTTACACCCCTCAACGCCTTTCCCTCGGCTTTCACGGGATTTACTGCTCTCGCCTCTTAGGAACTTTATTTTACTCACACACTCTTACTTGTCATTCTCCGTTAATGCTTTTGACAATCAACAAGACAGCGGAATTAGAAGTAACGGTTCTCCAGACTGTCATAAATTTTCTGATACACAGGATCCTTATACAAGGTAAGTGCTCATCTCTGCAATCTTTAAACAAAGAAAGGAAGATGGTTTCAGGTTATGGAGGTTATCTAGAAGAGATTGAAGAAAGAACTCTTTATTTTCCGAATAAGATGTACCAAGTATTTTCTGAATAAGATGTACAAAGTATGAAACTCAAACCCTGCTTATATAGACAAAGCGAGGGATAGAAAAGTAAACTAGCTTAGAAACATAATAATACAGCTTTAACAAAAGCAAACCTAATCCTATTCTAAGGAATCTACTTTTACAGAAGTAAAGCCAATAATTTACCTAACTTTAAAAAAGTAAACTACTTTTACACAAAGTCCTAAAGTGAATAGTATAAAAGCATCTACTTTGTACAAAAGTCTTAAAGCACACAAACTTTTGACAAAAAAGGAATCATAGAGCTGTGGTTGTGAGGACCACAAAGAAACCGTTAATATCCCTGTCTCTTTAAAGACTAAACCTCCTCAAAAGTCGTGTCTCCAGAGAGAAAAAGGATCCAAAGCTATCCATAGTTTATTTGTCACGAATTGCTTCATGCCATGATTGCAGATTAGAAGGAGAGTCTGGATCACTTGAGCTGTTTGTTTTAGGAAGTTTTGATCTAAGCTCACATTGATGAAGTTGATGTAGGAAATCATCTAACTCAGCTTCATTAGGGCTGAATGAATAATCATTTGGATTTTGAGCATCCTGGAAGACAGAGTTGTCTAATTGTGAAGGACCTGTAATATTAGAGACTGTATCTTCTGTGTCATATTGAGGACTATTGGAACCAGGTATATCAACCTCTAGTGCTTCAGGTTCACTAGATATAAATTCTCTAGGGTATGGCTTAATAGAAGTAGTTAATACTAGCGTGTCAGGAAAATGATTAATCTCTTTGAGAAAATCTCGAAGAGCTAAGAAAATATTATTCTGACGTCTTGGCCAATAGAGAGATGTGTGGTAATATTGTACACGTGACTTTATATAAAATTCACCAGTTGCTTGTTCACGATATGGACGATGGATAATGAAGAAACAACGAGAAGCTTGTCATCTATATGAAGATATTTGAAGACGATGTTGAGAGATAATAATACCACACTGTTGTTTCCATTGATCTAGAGGTTGAAACCATTCAAGGAACGTCCATAACAAAGAACTTCCATTGTTTATGTCACAGAGATTCTGATAAAGATCAAGAGGAGAGAAAGAAATGGCACAAGCATATAAAGCAGATAATGCCCATAAATACCATAACATGTTTTCTGTGAAGGGTTCAGAAGGCGTTAACACATGAAGGTATGGTGCCTTAAGGTTGATCATAGATGGACTACCAACAAGATTATGTTCAACAAGAGAACGATGAAGATAATAAAATGAACTCATATGACAAAGAGAAGCTACCTGATCTACACTCCTAGGTCTTTTAGTAATAGGAGGAAAAGAATTCTTTGTAAAAGCAATGAGAGAATTGCTAGACATTCTACAATCTTGAGCAGAAGTAACAGAAGGAATAAAAATCTTTTTGTGATTTTTTAGAAGAAAAATGGAATACTGTGTGAAAAAGTATCTAGAGGCCATGGTGGATGTTTTCGAATAAGTGTAGATAGCTCTGAGGCATCTACATTGGCCTGACTGACATCTGCCTGAGAAATAGATAATCTGTGACCAGAAAACAGTAATGGTGAAAGATTTTGGCTGAGCGTCTTGAGATGGTTGACAACTGTAGTCTGTTCTTTTCCCCATGGTGGTGGATTCTTGCGTAAGAGCTTAGATAAGCTTGATGTGTAGGCTGCCACATGTGGTATGAAATCTCTGATATAATTGACAATTCCAAGGAACTGTTGAATCTGCTTCACGGTGAGATTTTCATTAGAAAATTGCAATAATTCTTTTGCAATATGTGGGCCTGGCTGATAGAATCCATCCTTAAATTGCATCCCAAGAAATTCTATTTCTGTTGTAATAATAGTGCTTTTTGAGGCCGAAAGCATTATTCCATACTGCTATATAAGGTCCAAAAACTGTTGAAGAAGAGCCTGATGTTCCTCATGGGTCTTTATGAACAGTAAATGTCATCAATATAGATTAATGCACTACTGAGGATAGGCTTATAGATTTTTGTAATGGCCTTTTGAAACAGTGATGGAGCAACTTTGAGTCTAAAGGGCATCATGGTCCATTGGTACTGAGCATTGGGAATGCAGAATACAGTCTTGTAACGTTCTTCACGTTGAATACCCAATTGCCAAAAACCTGCTTTAAGATCAAACTTTGAAAAGATAACGGCTTCCTTAAGACATAGTATCTGAGTACTGATTTTAGGCAGAGGAAACTTATCATCTTGCAGGAATGCATTCAGAGGTTTGTAGTCTATCACTAGACGTTTCTTTCCACGTTTCTGCTCTGAACGTTTATTGACATAGAACGCTTGGCAAGCCCAATTTGACTTTGTGGGCTCGATCAATTCTTGCTGTAATAGAACAACGAACTCATCTTGTGCTGGCTTCAAGTCATTAGGATTCATTCCTAGATGTGTAGCTTTCGTAGGATTGATATCCTCATTCTTCTTAGATGGTAGACTTATGAAAAAGTATGAGTTTCCCATAGAGGATTAGGATGAGTAAACTGTGCATGAGACTCTGGAAAGTAGCTCAACAGTTTATCTAGAAGGCCAGTGTAACATGTAGGAACCTGAGTAAGTTCAAACACATTTTTTATATCATTGTAAGGACTCATAAGGTTTCGATTCTTCTTCATCTGTTGTGATGATTCTTCTTCATCTGTTGACACAGAAACAGTAAATTGTGTTTCACTGTCCTCACTAGATTGCTCCTCTAGGATTTCTTTAATGTGACCTTGAGGATGTATACGCAAAAGTTTTTCAAGTTTCTCTAGGAATTTGGCATCTTTCCTGGTTGCCTTAGGACAGTTGTTTGCGAAGTGCTCTAAGCTTCCACAGATAAAACATCGAGGCTTTTGCTTGCGTCGATGTGATGACTTCTTGAAGAACCGCATACGTCTGTACTTTTTGCTTATGTTCTTCTGTTTAAAGTTCTGCTTCCAAGGCTTCTTGCCTTCCTTCTTTCTGTAAATTTTTCTCCTTTCGTAGTAAACTTGAGATTGATGAGCTTTCTTGTTGCTATGACACTTACAAGTCTGTTGATCTTTACATTTGATTTGGAGATAAGGTTGTTTACATGCCTTCTTCTTGAACAAAGTATGTTGATCACATAACTTGTCAAGAGAAGCTATAGCAAGTTGATAAATTTCTCGAAGAGATATTGTCGCCATGTCTCTCTGAAGAGAAGTAATGGTCCTTTGCAGTTCTAGTTGTATTTCATCTGGAAGGGATGAGATAAACGTATATCACAGATTATCATCATTCCATCCATTCAAGAGATAATAACTTTCCGTCATACGCTTATAATGCTTTTGAAGATCTCTCTTATCAAGCGAATAACATTTCATCTTCAAATATTCTTGACGGATTTGCTTGTCAATCAACTGGAAGTCAGAAATAAATTCTTTGTGAATTATGCCAAGTAGTGCTCCGATAGTTGTTTCTTGTATATACTGAAGACGTTGATACTCATTAACACTTTGCCACCATTCTCGCAAAGTACCAGTAAATCTAGATGTAAATTCAGACAAAATATCTAAGAGAGGATAATTATGTCTGGTCACTTGTAGATCAATCCAAGCACCGAATTCATGAAGTCTATCTCGCCATTTCTTTGAAAGTAGATCATCAAAAGTAAACCAAGGTCATGAAGTAGGTTTGGTAGTATGCTGCACAGCCTCAGCAGGTATTTCTTAAGGCGCTGGTTCAGGCCTGACAGATTCAGTACCTGAGGATTCAACTTCACTGATTTCTGGTTCTTCAGTATATTGAGGCATAGTCATCAGAACGTTAGATAATTCTGAAAGATTAGCAAAGTTAGCTGAGGAATTAGTCGAAGGTGAACAGACTTGTTCTTGTGATGACTCTGAACGTTATTCTTCTGATGCGATGACTATTTGTTCATTTGAACAACTAGATGGTGTTGCAAATACTTCTGATGTATTACTTTCCATATCAGTTTTCTCTGACAAAGAACTGGAATTATCTGCAAGAGGTTTAGAGGTCAGAGTAGCTATATACTCTATCTGCTTAGCTTTATCCTTTCCAAGAAAAGAGGTAGAAGGTTGTACTGGTGCTGGCGGTGGAGATTCTGTGGGAGTTTGAATCCTAAGCGGTTTTCTCCACTGTTCTTCTAGCTCAGAGGGTGTATAAGAAGATAAAGCTTTAGGAACCTTTGAAGATTATTTAGAAAGTCGAGGCTTACGATCAGATGTTGCCTTGGATTTTGATCGTCGTTGTTGTTCGTGAGGTTTCTGAGAATGTACATACTGTCTAATCAAAGGGTAGTTGAACTTGAATACCTTGAATAGTCAGCTTCTTCTGGATATCGTTGATATATAGGTGTAGGATATGATGGCTGGAGAGCTGAGAAATCTGACGAAGATGAGCCATATATCTGTTTTGATTAAGAAGCAAGCATGTCTGCTTCCATTTGTTTTACAGTCCTTTGTATCTTTTGTATCTTTCAAACTTTCAAGTCAAATTCTGGCCTTATGTATTGGGCAGAGATATATTGTTTGAGTTCAGCATCAAGACACTGAATCTGAGCTTTATACGATCGATACATCGTTTGTATTTGTTCCGCAACAGAATTGACGTTTTTATGAATAACTGTGTTTTGTTGACTAATTCCATCCAGCTTGGAATCAATCCTTCTCAGAACTATGTTTTGTGTTACTACATTAGACGTCTGCCCGTTTAACACTTCATTACTAGGATTAGCCATTGGAGTTCCTTGTGAAGTAATTCCTGACGCTCTGATGTATGGGTTGAAGATAATCCGCTGTGATTCATCAATACTCCTAGATAATTAAGGAAAATTATCCTCACCTGGTAATACCATCATGCAAGGTATAGGAGTAGGAGCTATAACAGGAATTGCTGGCTTTGTTCTGCATGATCCACCAGTAGATCTACAGGTATTTGGCATAGACGACCTAAGCATGTCACTAAGAGACTTTGGTCTGGATCTTTCTATCATGGCTAGACCATTATGACTGTCTGGATCTGGATCCCCACCAAGAGAAGGATAGTTACAAGAAGGAAAGTACCTAGGTTTAGGCTTTGATTTCTTCTTCCTTCTTTGTTGATATCTTGGATCATCATCATCTGTGTCTGACTCTAAGTTGAGACAGATCTCATAGTCTGGTTCGCACATGGATGGATCGACATCCCATTCAAAGTGTCCACGATGATGAATTATATAGACTGGATCTCCATTGGATTTAAAATAGTGCATAGGAGGACCATCTTTACCTTCCGTATGAGAGAATACGGGCTGAATCTTAAGGCTTGTTGCCCCAATTAATAGATCTGGTAGATCTTGTATTTTAATGGGCTGGATCATCAGGATAGAACCTGATGTGGCTGGACCAGGCATGTCGTCGCTAGATCTGGTGTAGATGGATTTGACTGAGCCATCTCTTAGTGTCCTTAGAATTGGAGGAGTCATTGTATGAAAAGAGTGTTGATGAGGCACGTGGAATACCTTATAGTAGTTGGTAATCCATTCTGTAGGCATAAACTTTTCAAGCTCTTGTGGAGGCAACTACTTCAGGATCTGAATGATTATTGTCTGATTATTAGCAACATCAGCAACCATGTATAGAGCATCCGAAGTAAAACTGGGAAAGTTTATGTCCAACATATGATTTTGTAGATGATAGATCATATGGTAGTGAAGAGTAGCCATGATGGCTGTAAGATCTTGATCTGCTCCACTGATCTGAATTTGAACTTGTAGACATTCAAATAATGTAGGATCATCTAACTTGATGTTGAAATCAGGTGCTATGGTCAAGATCACACTCCCTTTATTAAGAGTAGTCAACAGGGTAACAATAAGAACATTTTAGTACGTTGTGTAGGCAGTGTCTAAGAGAGATATCCTGGCTATAGCTGGAATACCTTTTCTTCCATGTAAGGTAAGAACAAGTCGTATAGCTCCAACATGAAAATGTGTGTGGCTCTGCTCCCTCTATAAGGTGATCAGTTCCTTAGGGATTTCAAGTTTTACGTATTGTTCTGCTGTTGTAGCTCTGGGCCCACATTGTTCCAATCTGGAACTTTGGATGATTTTCTTCACACAAGGTCTTTTAGTAGATAACACACTCCTAATACTTCTCGTCCAAGAATGGCCACGAGAATATATGCTGTAAGGGCTTAACAAAGGTAAAGAAGACTCATAAACACGATTTTCTACAGGCAAATGAATTATTTCAACAAGATTTTCTATTTTGTTGGGTAAAACATGCTTCACACGTCTAGGTAAACTAGCTAAAGATAAACTAGAAGGTGAATGAACTAGATCGGAAGAATTTTCCGTAGTTCTTATGAGACTCTCTTCTTACTCCCTTTTTAACCTGAATCAAATATTTCCCCCTAGGAAAAGATGCGAAGGTTGTTTCCAAGTAACCTACAGGCAGTAGTAAGTTACTAAGCGAGAAGTAGAAAACTTCAGGGGGTACGCAGGTGCATTAGGCATTACCAACTCTACCTGACCACAAAATCAACAAAGAGACAAGAAAGTGTCCCACTCGACTTTGTGTTGTTCTGGCACTAATACCACTAGGGCTACCCTAAAATCCGTTATAGGGCAACATAGGGAAACTATGACCTTTTTTTGGTTAACCCTCCCGGCTAACTCTAATCTTAAACCACCACACTGGTTGGCGACTGTTAGTAGTGTGCCCTAGGCCAATGGACATATGTGACTTTTATACTAACATTTTGACTTATTAATAAGATATTATGAGGTATTCTTTTACATATGCATGTATATGGTTTATATAATGTGATTTATGTTCCATGAATAGTATTAGGCTTATGTCATCAAGTATATAACTTGATAGTAAAATCATAAGCTTTATAATACTGTTCTAAACTGTCCCTGGTCGATCGTTATTGGTGGAACAATAATGAATTAAGGCTAGTA
>JANSVA010000004.1:26550013-26567318 GCA_025504915.1 Erythroxylum reticulatum | reverse complement strand
GTCGGTAATACTCTTCATCTTGTTTATGTTTTTATTATCCTTATACCATATCATGTATGGATTGGCATGATGATTTGTATTTTTTGCTTCTGCTGGAAAAATGATTTCTTAAAAGTTTTAAAATCTACCGTTTCTCTAAATATAGCATGCTTTCTTTTTTCGATCCAACAGTCATAGCCCAAAGATGCAATAAGGTACAATCATCAATATCATCAAATAAATGATATATCATTTTGTATGGAGAGGTTGAATCAAAGAAACCAGGGCGAGGGATAATATCGTGCTTGACTAACACAAGATGCAAGTAATAAAAAAGGCTTTGTGGAAACAAAGGATAAAGATCCTGTACAGAAGTAGGAGGTCTAACAAATAAAGGAGGAAACTCTTTACGATATTGAGCAAATCGAGGAAACTCCATAAACCAAAATAATGGATTAGGGAGTTGAAGTGCAAAAGAGAAGAATAAGAGTGGCTTCAAAGGTCACGATAGGTAGTCTGCAATGATATTTTAGTGACCTTTCAAATGTTTGATACTAAATTTATAAGAAGAGAACCACTCTTCCCAGCAAAAAAGTTGTTGGCTTGGAATCTTTTTGCCAGCTTGTTCAAGTATTTTGGGGAAAGAAGTATTATCCATTTCAATGATGAAGTGGAAAGGAGTGAGGTGGATAGAGAATTTTTATATACCTCTTTTTACTGCAAGAATCTCCTTATATGAGATGATAGTGACATTCATATTAGCTGAAAGATCCACTAGCATGGCCGCAATAATATCGTTTGTCATTGATTTCTTCAAGAAGAACAGCGCCCCAATAGTCATCACTAGCATCTATTTGCAGGATTCTTTGTCCTTTTTCATGAATTTTTAAAGGTGGAGGATCCTCGCAAATCTTTTTAAGATGCTGTACAACTATAGTCTGTTCTTTTCCCCATAATGGTGGATTCTTACGTAAGAGCTTAAATAAGCTTGATGTGTAGGCTGCCACATGTGGTATGAAATCTCTGATATAATTGACAATTCCAGGGAACTGTTGAATCTGCTTCAAGGTGAGATTTTCATCAAGAAATTGCAATAATTCTTGTGCAATATGTGGGCCTGGCTGATAGAATCCATCCTTAAATTGCATCCCAATAAATTCTATTTCTGTTGTACCAACAGTGCTTTTCGAGGTCGAAAGCATTATTCCATATTGCTGTGTAAGGTCCAAAAACTGTTGAAGAAGGGCCTGATGTTCCTCATGGGTCTTTGTGAATAGTAAAATGTCATCAATATAGATTAATGCAATGTTGAGGATAGGCTTATAGATTTTTGTAATGGCCTTTTGAAACAGTGATGGAACATCTTTAAGTCCAAAAGGCATCACGGTCCATTGGTACTGAGCATTGGGAATGTAGAATGTAGTCTTGTAACGTTCTTCAGGGTGAATACCCAATTGCCAAAAACCTGCTTTAAGATCGAACTTTGAGAAGATAACAGCTTCCTTAAGACATAGTATCTGAGTATTGATTTTAGGTAGAGGAAACTTATCATCTTGCAGGAATGCATTCAGAAGTTTGTAGTCTATCACTAGATGTTTCTTTCCATGTTTCTGCTCTGAACGTTTATTGACATAGAACATTTGGCAAGCCCAATCTGACTTTGTGGGCTCGATCAATCCTTGCTGCAATAGAATAGCACACTCATCTTGTGCTAGCTTCAAGTCATCAGGATTCGTTCCTAGATGTGTGGATTTCGTAGGATTGATATCCTGATTCTTCTTAAATGGTAGACTTATGAAAAAGTCTGAGTTTTTCCACAGAGGATTAGGATGAGTAAACTGTGCATGAGACTCTGGAAAGTAGCTCAATAGTTTATCTAGAAGTCCAGTGTAACATGTAGGAACCTTAGTAAGTTCAAACACATTTTTTATATCATTGTAAGGACTCATAAGGTTTCGATACCTGAGGCTTGTGGGTAAGATTTGTAGAAGTTTGACTTTGCAGTAAACATCCATCCCAATAAGAAGATCTGGGCCTAGTAACTTGCTTCCAAGTACTTTAGTCCAAACTGTACACTGAGGAAAGAAGAGGATGCCAATTCTGCTTCTTGTTTTCATCCCAATCTTAAAAGAATTCCCATCAGCTGTAGTGAAATGTTCATCATGAGATATCCATGCTTTTACTGGTAGGATATTGGGCTTCATGATCGTACGACTAGAACCAGTATCCATAAACCCAATCACTTTAATGGGTCGGTCATATTTGTCTTGCTGAAAAATCTGGATCTAGACATATGGTCGTTGAACTATAGTACGATCTATCTTTAGACATGTTTGTTGTAACATGTATAAGGAATCATCACTGTTAGAGGCAAATGTTTGTGACGATTCTTCTTCATCTATTGACACAGAAATAGCAAACTGTGTTTCACTGTCTTAACTAGATTGCTCCTCTAGGATTTCTTTAATGTGACCTTGAGGATGTATAGGCAAAAGTTTTTCAAGTTTCTCTAGGAACTTGGCATCTTTCCTGATTGCCTTAGGATAGTTGTTTGCGAAGTGCTCTAAGCTTCCACAGACAAAACATCGAGGCTTCTGCTTGCATTGATGTGATGACTTCTTGAAGAACCGCATATGTCTGTACTTTTTGCTTATATTCTTCTATTTAAAGTTCTGCTTCCAAGGCTTCTTGCCTTCCTTCCTTCTGTGGAATTTTCTCCTTTCATAGTAAACTTGAGATTGATGAGCTTTCTTATTGCTATGACACTTGAAAGTCTGTTGATCTTTACATTTGATTTGGAGATAAGGCTATTTACATGCCTTCTTTAGAACTGGACCTCCTTTAAGGATTTTTTGAACAAAGTATGCTGATCATATAACTTGTCAAGAGAAGCTATAGCAATTTGATAAATTTCTCCAAGAGATATTGTAGCCATGTCTCTCTGAAGAGAAGTAATGGTCCCTTGCAGTTCTGGTTGTATTTCATCTGGAAGGGATGAGATAAATGTATATCACAGATTAACATCATTAGATCCATTGAAGAGATAATACCTTTCCCTCATACGCTTATAATGCTTTTGAAGATCTCTTTTATCAAGCGAACAACATTTCATCTTGAAATATTCTTGACGGATTTACTTGTCAATCAACTGGAAGTCACCAATAAATTCTTTGTGAATTATGCCAAGTAGTGCTCCAGCAGTTGTTACTTGTATATACTGAAGACTTTGATACTCACTAACACTTTGCCACCATTCTCGCAAAGTACCAATAAATCAGGATGTAAATTCAGAAAAATATCTGAGAGAGGATAATTAGGCCTGGTAATTTATAGATCAATACAAGCAATGAATTCATGAAGTCTATCTCGCCATTTCTTTGAAGGTAGATCATCCTGAAGTAGGCTTGGTAGTATGCTGCACAGCCGCAGCTGGTATTTCTTAAGGTGCTGGTTTAGGCCTGACACGTTCAGTACCTGAGGATTCAGCTTTACTGATTTCTGGTTCTTTAGTATATTAAGGCATAGTCATCAGAACATTAGATAATTCTGAAAGATTAGCAAAGTTAGCTGAGGAATCAGTCAAAGGTGAACAGACTAGTTCTTGTGATGACTCTGAAGCTTGTTCTTCTGATGCGATGACTACTTGTTCATCTGAACAAGTAGATGATGTTGCAGAGACTTCAGATGTATTGCTTTCCGTATCAGTTTTCTCTAACAGAGAACTGGAATTATCTACAAGAGGTTTGGAGGTCAGAGTAGCTATATACTCTGTCTGCTTACCTTTATCCTTCCTAAGAAAAGGGATGGAAGGCTGTACTGGTGCTGGTGGTGGAGATTTTGGAGGAGTTTTAATCCTTAGCGGTTTTCTCCACTGTTCTTCTAGCTCAAAAGGTGTATAAGAAGATGAAGCTTCAAGAACCTTTGAAGATTGTTCAGAAAATCGAGGCTTACGATTAGATGTTGCCTTGGATTTTGATCGTCTTTGTTGTTCGTGAGGTTTCTAAGAATGTAGATACTATCTAATCAAACGGTAGTTGAACTTGAATACCTTTAAATATTCAGCTTCTTCTGGATACCATTGATACATAGGTGTAGGATATGATGGCTGTAGATTTGAGAAATCTAATGAAGATGAACCATATATGTATTTTGATTGAGAAGCATGCATGCCTGCTTCCATTTGTTGTACAGTCCTTTGTATTCTTACATCTTTGTAACTTTTAAGTTAAATTCTGGCCCTATGTATTGGGTAGAGATATATTGTTTGAGTTCAGCATCAAGACGCTGAATCTGAGCTTTATACGATCGATGCATCATTTGTATCTGTTCCGTAATAGAATTGACTTTTCTATGAGTAACTGTGTTTTGTTGACTAATTCCATCCAACTTGGAATCAATCCTTCTCAGAACTTTGTTTTGTGCTATTGCATCAGATGTTTGCCAGTTTAACACTTCCTCACTAGGTTTAGACATTGGAGTTCCTTGTAAAGTAATTCCTGACGCTCTAATGTCTGGGTTGAAGATAACCCACTGTGATTCATTAGTACTCCTAGATAATTAAGGAAAGTTGTTCTCATCTGGTAATACCATTATGCAAGGTATAGATGTAGGAGTTATAACAGGAATCGATGGATTTGTTCTGCATGATCTACCAGTAGATCTGCAGGTATTCGGCCTAGACGACCTGAGCATCTCCCTAAGAGACTTTGGTATAGATCTTTCTATCATGGCTAGACCATTAAGATCGTCTGGATCTGCATCGTCACCAAGAGGAGGATAGTTACGAGAAGGCAAGCACCTAGGTTTAGGCTTTGATTTCTTCTTCCTTCTTCGTTGATATCTCAGATCATCGTCATCTATTTCTGACTCTGGGTTGAGACAGATCTCACAGTTTGGTTCACACATGGATGGGTTGGCATCCCATATAAAGTGTCCAAGATGATGACTTACATAGACTGGATCTCCATCGGATTTAAAATAGTGAATAGGAGGATCGTCTTTACATTTCGTATGAGAGAATATGGGTTGGATCTTAAGGATTGTTTCCCTAATTGATAGATCTGGTAGATCCTGTATTTCAATGGGCTGGATCATCGAAAAGCACTATTGGTACAACAAAAATAGAATTTCTTGGGATGCAATTTAAAGATGGATTCTATCAGCCAGGCCCATATATTGCACAAGAATTATTGTAATTTCCTAATGAAAATCTCATCGTGAAGTAGATTCAACAGTTCCTTGGAATTGTCAATAATATCAGAGATTTCATACCACATATGGCAGCCTACACATCAAGTTTATCTAAGCTCTTACACAAGAATGCACCACCATAGGGAAAAAAACAGACTACAGCTGTTAACCATCTCAAGACGCTCTGCCAGAATCTTTCACCATTACTGTTTTCTGGTCACAGATTATCTCTTTCTCAGACAGATGTTAGGCAGGCCAATGTAAATGCCTCAGAGCTATCCACACTTATTCGACAACATCCACCATAGCCTCGAGATACTTTTTTACACTATAAGTATCCCTCTTTTCTTCTAAAAAATCACAAAAAGATTTTTATTCTTTCTGTTACTTCTACTCAGGATTGTAGAATGACTAGCAATTCTCTCATTTCTTTTACAAAGAAGTCTTTTCCTTCAATTACTAAAAGTCCTAGGAGTGTAGAACAGGTAGCTTCTCTTTGTCGTATGAGTTTATTTTGTTATCTTCATTGTTCCCTTGTTGAACATAATCTTGTTGGTAGTCCTTCTATGTTCAACCTTAAGGCACTATACCCTTCACAAAAAACACATTATGATATTTATGGGCATTATTTGCTTTATATGCCTGTGCCATTTCTTTCTCTCCTTTTGATCTTTATTAGAATCTCTGTGACATATACAATGGAAGTTATTTGTTATGGACATTCCTTGAATGGTTTCAGCCTCTAGATCAATGGAAACAATAGTGTGGTATTATTATCTCTCAACATCGTCTTCAAACATCTTCATATAGATGACAAGTTTCTCGTTATTTCTTCATTATCCATCGTCCATATCGTGAATAAGCAATTGGTGAACTTTATACAGAGCCACATGTACAACGTTACCACACATCTCTCTATTGGCCAAGACGTCAAAATAATGTTTTCTTAGCTCTTCGAGATTTTCTCAAAGAGATTAATCATTTTCCTGACACACCAGTATTAACTACTTCTATTGGACCATACCCTGGAGAATTTATATCTAGTGAACCTAAAGCACTAGAGGATGATATGCCTGGTTCCAATACTCCTCAGTATGACACAAAAGATATAGTCTCTAATATTTCAGGTCCTTCACAATTAGCCAACTCTGTCTTCCAGGATGCTCAAAATCTAAGTGATTATTCATTCAGCCCTAATGAAGCTGAGTTAGATGATTTCCTGCACCAACTCCATCAATGTGAGCTTAGAGCAAAACATCCTAAAACAAACAACTCAAATGGTCCAGACTCTCCTTCTAATATGCCTTCATGGCATGATTGAGCTTAGATCAAAACGTCCTAAAATAAACAGCTCAAGTGATCCAGACTCTCCTTCTAATCTGCAATCATGACATAAAGCAATTCGTGAAAAATAAACTATGGATAGCTTTGGATCCTTTTTCTTTTTAGAGACACGACTTTTGAGGAGGTTTAGTCTTTAAAGTGATAGAGAAATTAAAGGTTTCTTTGTGGTCCCCACAACCATAGCTCCAAGATTCCTTTTTGTCAGAAGTTTGTGTGCTTTAAGACTTTTTTACAAAGTAGATGCTTTTGAACTATTCACTTTAGGACTTTGTGTAAAATTAGTTTACTTTTTCAAAGTTAGGTGAATTACTGGCTTTACTTTTGTAAAAGTAGATTCCTTAGAGATAAGGTTAGGTTTGCTTTTGATAAAGTTGTATTATTATGTCTCTAGGCTAGTTTACTTTTCTATCCTCACTTTGTCTATAGAAGTAGGGTTTGCGTTTCATACTTGGTACATCTTAGTCGGAAAATACTTTGTACATCTTATTCGGAAAATGAAGAGTTTTTTTCTTCAATCTATTCTAGATAACCTCCATATCCTGAAATCATCTTCCCTTCTTTGTTCAAAGATTGCAGTGATGAGTATCCTCTACACTTACCTTGTATAAGGATCCTGTGTATCAGAAAATCTATGACAGTCTGGAGAACTGTTGCTTCTAATTCCACTGCCTTGTTGATTGTCAAAAGCATTAACGAGGAATAACGAGTAAGAGTGTGTGAGTAAAGTAGGGTTCCTAAGAGGCGAGAGCAGTAAGTCCCGTGGAAGCCGAGGGAAAGGCGTTGAGGGGTGTAGGTCTCCGATAACTGAAACAACTACATAGTGATACACACTTCTAATTTGACTTTGGTTAGTAGATGTCACCAACCAGTATGGTGGTTTAGGATTAGAGTTAGCCGGGAGGGTTAACCAGAAAAAGGTCATAGTTTCCCTGTGTCGCCCTATAACAGATTTTAGGGTAGCTCGATTTCTTTAGAGGTAGATCATCAAAAGTAAACCAAGGTCCTAAAGTAGGCTTAGTAGTGTGCTGCATAGCTGCATATAGTATTTCTTGAGGTGCTAGTTCAGGCCTGACAGGTTCAGTACCTGAGGATTCAGCTTCACTGATTTCTGGTTCTTCAGTATATTGAGGCATAGTCATCAGAACATTAGATAATTCTAAAAGATCAGCAAAGTTAGCTGAGGAATCAGTCAAAGGTGAACAGACTGGTTCTTATGATGACTCTGAAGCTTGTTCTTCTAATGTGATGACTATTTGTTCATCTGAACAGCTAGATGGTGTTGCAGAGATTTTAGATGTGTTTCTTTCCGTATCAGTTTTCTCTGACAGAGAACTAGAATTATTTGCAAGAGGTTTAGAGGTCAGAGTAGCTATATACTCTATCTACCTAGCTTTATCCTTCCCAAGAAAAGAGGTGGAAGGTTGTAATAGTGCTGGTGGTGGAGATTTTGGAGGAGTTTGAATCCTTAGTGGTTTTCTCCACTGTTCTTCTGGCTCAAAATGTGTATAAGAAGATGAAGCTTTTGGAACCTTTGAAGATTGCTTAGAAGCTCGAGGCTTACGATCATATGCTGTCTTGGATTTTGATCGTCGTTGTTGGTCATGAGGTTTCTAAGAATGTACATACTGTCTAATCAAAGGGTAGTTGAACTTGAATACCTTTGAATAGTCAGCTTCTTTTGGATACCGTTGATACATAGGTATAGGAAATGACGGCTGGAGAGTTGAGAAATCTAACGAAGATGAGCCATATATCTGTTTTGATTGAGAAGCATACATGTCTGCTTCCATTAGTTGTACAGTCCTTTGTATCTCTTGTACCTTTTGAACTTTCAAGTCAAATTCTGGCCCCATGTATTGGGAAGAGATGTATTGTTTGAGTTCAGCATTAAGATGCTGAATCTGAGCTTTATACGATCGATACATCGTTTGTATATCTTTCGCAACAGAATTGACTTTTCTATGAATGGCTATGTTTTGTTGACTAATTCCATCCGGCTTGGAATCAATCCTTCTCAGAACTTTGAATAGTGCTACTGCATTAGATGTCTGTTAGTTTAACACTTCATCACTAGGATTAGACATTGGAGTTCCTTGTGAAGTAATTCCTGACGCTCTGATCTATGAGTTGAAAATAACCCGCTGTGATTCATCAGTACTCCTAAAAAATTGAGGAAACTTATCCTCATCTAGTAATACCATCATGCAAGGTATAGGAGTAGGAGTTATAACAGGAATTGCTGGCTTTGTTCTGCATGATCCAATAGTAGATCTGCAGGTATTCGGCATAGACAACCTGAGCATCTCTCAAGAGACTTTGGTATGGATCTTTCTATCATGGGTAGACCATTATGATCGTCTGGATCTGGATCCTCACTAAGAGGAGGATAGTTACGATAAGGAAAGCACCTAGGTTTAGGCTTTGATTTCTTCTTCCTTCTTCATTGATATCTTGGATCATCGTCATCTCTGTCTAAATCTGGGTTGAGACAGATCTCACAGTTTGGTTTGCAAATGGATGGGTTGACATCCTATACAAAGTGTCCATGATGATGACTTATATAGACTGGATCTCCATTGGATTTAAAATAGTGAATAAGAGGATCCTCTTTACCTTTCGTATGAGAGAATATAGGTTGGATCTTAAGGCTTGTTGCCGCAATTGATAGATCTGGTAGATCTTATATTTTAATGGGCTAGATCATCAGGATAGAGCCTGATGTGGATGGACCAAGTGTGTTGTCGCTAGGTCTAGTGTAGATGGATTTGACTGAGCCATCTCTCAGTGTCCTCAGAATTGGAGGAGTCGTTGTATGAAAAGAGTGTCGATGAGGCGCATGGAATACCTTCTGGTAGTTGGTAATCCATTCTGTAGGCATCAACTTTTCAAGCTCCTGTGCAGGCAACTGCTTTGGGATCTGAGTGATTTTTTTTCTGATTATTAGCAACATCAGCAACCATGTATAGAGCATCCGAAGTAGAACTGGGAAAGTTTATGTCCAATGCATGATTCTGTAGACGATAGATCATCTGGTGGTGAAGAGTAGCCATGATGGTTGTAGGATCTTGATCTGCTCTAGTGATCTAAATCTGAACTTCTAGATGTTCAAATAATGTAGGATCATCCAACCTGATGTTGAAATCAGGTGCTATGGTTAAGATTACACTCCCTTTATCAAGAGTAGTCAGCAGGGTACCAATAAGAGCATTTTGGTACGATGTGTGGGCAGTGTCTAAGAGAAATATCCTATCTATAGCAAGAATACCTTTTCTTCCATGTAAGGTAAGATCAAGTCGTATAGCTCCAACATGAAGATGTGTATGACTCTGCTCCCTCCATAAGGTGATCAGTTCCTTAGGGATTTCAAGCTTTACGTATTATTTTGCTGTTGTAGCTCTAAGACCACACTGTTCCAATATGGAACTTTGGATGATTTCCTTCACACGAGGTCTATTAGTAGATAGCACACTCCTAATACTTCTCGTCCAAGCACGAGAATATATGCTATAAGGATTTGACAAAGGTAAAGAAGACTCACAAACATGATTTTCTACTTTCTCATGAGTTATTTCAACAAGGTTTTTTATTTTGTTGGATAAAACACACGTCACACTTCTAGATAAACTAGCTAAAGACAAACTAGAAGATAAATGAACTGGATCGAAAGAATTTTCCATAGTTCATATGAGACTCTCTTTTTAATCCCTTTTTAACCTGAATCAAATATTTCCCCCTAGGAAAAGATGAGAAGGTTGTTTCCAAGTAACCTACAGGAAGTAGTAAGTTACTAAGCGAGAAGTAGAAAACTTCAAGGGGGGTACGCAGGTGTATTCGGCATTACCGACTCTACCTGACCACAAACTCAACAAAGAGATAGGGAAAGTGTCCTACTCAGCTTTGTGTTGTTCTGGCTCTAATACCATTCGGCTTACCCTAAAATTCGTTATAGTACGACACAGGGAAACTATGACCTTTTTCTGGTTAACCCTCCCGGCTAACTCTAATCCTAAACCACCACACTGGTTGGCGACATTGACTAACCAAATTCGGATTGGAGGTGTGTATCATTACGTAGCTGTTCCAGTTTTCGGAGACTTACACCCTTCAACACCTTTCCCTTGGCTTCCATGGGACTTACTGGTCTCGCCTCTTAAGAACCCTACTTCACTCACATACTCTTACTCATCATTCCCCGTTAATGCTTCTGACAATCCACAAGGCAGCAGAATTAGAAGCAACAGTTATTTAGACTATCATAGATTTTCTGATACACAGGATCCTTATACAAGGCAAGTGTAGAGCATACTCATCTCTGCAATCTTTGAACAAAGAAGGGAAGATGATTTCAGGTTATGGAGGTTATTTAGAAGAGATTGAAGAAAGAACTCTTCATTTTCCGAATAAGATGTACAAAGTATGAAACTCAAACCCTGCTTATATAGACAAAGAGAAGGATAGAAAATTAAACTAGCCTAGAGACATAATAATACAGCTTTAGCAAAAGCAAACCTAACCTTATCTTTAAGGAATCTACTTTTACAAAAGTAAAGCCAACAATTCACCTAACTTTGAAAAAGTATACTGCATTTACACAAAGTCCTAAAGTGAATAGTACAAAAGCATCTACTTTGGACAAAAGTCAAGATGATAAGATGGAATCTTCAACAGTTGCTTGAAGGTGATTGGTGGGTTCCATTTATCATCATGCTTCCTCACAATGTTAGAGACAAATCGATGTCATCAATCAATTCCATTTCTCTGTCAACTTGAGCAATAAGTTCATCAATATTAGTCATGGTCCAATTTTTAGGCCAAGGTGTCATTCATCAAGCTCAAGTTTACTATGAAAGGAGAAAATTCCACAGAAAGAAGGAAGGCAAGAAGCCTTGGAAGTAGAAATTTAAACAGAAGAACATAAGAAAAAAATACAGACGTATGTGGTTCTTCAAGAGGTCATCACATCGACGTAAGCAGAAGCCTCGATGTTTTGTCTATGGAAGCTTAGAGCACATCGCAAACAACTGTCCTAAGGCAACTAAGAAAGATGCCAAGTTCCTGGAGAAACTTGAAAAACTTTTGCCTATACATACTCAAGGTCACATTGAAGAAATCCTAGAGGAGCAATCTAGTGAGGACAGTGAAACACTATTTGCTATTCCATTGTGTTCTTTTTTAACATCAAATCATCCCTCTTTCCTTGGTCATAATCCCTTTTTTTAGCTCACCACGGCCACCTAAGCTTACCCCTTCTATTCCTACTACTAATTTTGCTTATGGTCCTGGTATTCTCCCTCTTGATTCCCCTTTAACTACTATAGAGTCAAATCCTTCTTCGGTTCTACCCTCTCTGTGTAAGCCTTCTATCATATCCTCTCTAACTCAATTCGCTAATCACTCAGTACCAGGGATCTTCCTCTTATTCTAATCCTGTACCCTCCTCCCAGATCCATCCCTTTCCTTCACATAGCTCAACCTTAGAATACCTACTTGTAACTAACCTCTTCTTATCCCTATTACTTGCTTGTAGCTAGCCTCTTCCTATCCCCATTACATCTCCTGTCCCGTTTCCCTCTCTTACAACTTTTTCCTTTAGCTCCCCTGCCAAAGCTTGGAACTTGGTAGTTACTGATGGAGACACTTCGGTAAAGTTTAATAATAACCTAATCCCTAAGTTTAAGAATATCCCAATTATATATCCCCCAATAGATGTTTTGCAAGCTAGAGTAGCTAAACGAAAGACAACTCTATTCAGTTTCTTTTCTTGATAAAAACCTTCTTATCCTTCAGTTAAGGCTTGGGCAAAAGTGATTTGGTTTAAGAATGGGTTAGAATATGTTCTAATAACCAAGAAAAATTATTTTCTATTCAAATTTAGGGATGTAGCAAAAATGACAATAATATTAGATTCAGGCCCATGATATTGGAGAGGAAAGCCTATATTTTTATAAAAGCGGAGGCCAATTATAAGTTTTGATAAAACCTATTTAAACATAGTATCCCATTAGAGTATTTGGACTAATATGGGAATGAGCAATTTGGCAAGTGTAATTGGGAAACCAATTAGGCTAGATAATCAAACAACACTAATGTGAAGAATAATAAATAAAAAGAAATGCAAATTTACTAGAAGGTTTATCAGTTCATAGATTGGGTGAACAAGGAGAATTCCTAACCATTGAAATATCAGTTTCTTTCCCTTAAAAGCTAGATCACTCAACTATGCTTGGGTGAAGAAGAAGAACTCCTAACCATTAAAATATCAATTTCTTTCCCTTAGAAGCTAGATCACTCAACTATGCCAAAGGTTTGTCCCCCACTTATTAATTCCCAATCACTAAACTTTCATAAACCTTCTCTCTACCATCCAATTTAACTTTCTCTATAAATCAGAAACCTATGGCCTCCCTCCCTAATTATCAAGGAAACAACAAAATAGAACCAAACTCTTCAAACCAAAACAATTCTAAAAGTTACACAAACTCAAAATCCACTACCAATTTTTGTCCTTTTAACCAACCCCTCTTTGACATCCAAACTCTAAACACCATTGATTGTTGAGATAACAAAAATTAATTAAAAAGAAAGGAACTCAATGTTGTGGAGAATTCAATAGGAAGTCCAGTAAAAAGTAAAAAGATAAGGGCTTGATAAGCTCTTAAACATCATGATTATAGCTTGGAATGTAATGGGATTGAATTACCCCAAAAAATAACAAATAATGAAACATTTTATCAAATAAAAAAACTATGTTTTGATAGGCTTTCTGAAATAAAAATCAATTAGTCAATTTTGAATAAAGGATTACGATTTTTAGGGAAAAAATGGAGAACAATTTCTAATCATGATCATTATAGGCTAGGAATAATTATATTAGCTTACAGACCAAATGATATTCTACGCTTAACACAAAACATACATAACATTTTCTGTATGATGACTTATATAAACCCATGAAGGGTATATTAGTCAAACCTCTTGAGATAACTACCAAAGGTATTATATCGAGGCTTTAAAAACAAACAATAGATACATACATTTGCATGTATATTTGAAGAGTTTTTTTTTTACTTCTTCAATGCAATAAAGAGAAGAGTGGAAACAAAAAAATTTATTTTCAGTGAAATTCAAACAAAGTTCTTTAATTGGTAGAACTACAACAAAATTCAAGTATATAATTTTGTTTTATATACATATGAAAGGATCCTGTGATTCACATGATCTTTGTGGTTATGTTTCGTTCTGTTAATTTCTAACATTGGTATCAGAGCAGCTTACATTTTTTTGTTTCTGTTATATGCATGCGTAAATATGAAATTTAACTGTTGATGATTTGTGAATAATGATATGTATTTTTTATATATATCTTGATGTTTGCGATATGTTTTTTTTCTCCTTGCTATATCATATGTTTTGGGCTTCAGTTTTTTATTGCTTTTCTGGTTTTGTTGTTATAACATATGTCGTGTTTCATTTTTTTCTCATAACATATGAGTGTTGAAAGTCTTCAACAGTGACAAATGCATGATTTTTACAGTGAAACATAGTTGATACGAAAACGGAAAAAACGAGAGTTTTATGTTTTTTTTGTGTATGGTATTTTTTAATGCATGGTCTTCAACAAGAAAACGTTGTGGTTTTCATTTTTTTTTGATGCTTTTATTTTCAAAAGCAAGAAAAGAAAAGTAAAAAAAAAACACAAACACCAAAACGCAGAGAAGGAAACGCAAGAAGAAGACAACTTCTTCTTGAAAAGGCACTTGGCCTTTCATGTTTCAAAAAGAAGACATTTTCTTCTTGAAAAGGCATGTGGCCTTTCATGTTTCAAAAGTTATTCCTTTAATGCCAAATGGTGCTTCTTATTATTATACAAGGTGTGCACTGTATTATCATTAAATATAAGTCTAATAAGACAAAAACTACTTAATGCTTTTGTCAGTTTCGATGTATATATATATATATATAGGCAAATATTATATACATTTGTGGTATAACCACCTATGGCTATAAAGAACTATAAATATAATATAAAGAATTAGAAATTAGTTTTCTAATTTACACAAACTAATTAAGTTAAATTTGTTTCTAATTAATATAAAATGTTTGAAAAAATGAGAAAGTTTTTTTAATACAAGAAAACTAATTTGTTTAATTAAAATTAGAAAAGGGGGTTTCATTAGAAATTAGTTTCTAGTTAAACCAAAATAAATTGATTAGTTCAATTATACTTTAAATTAGAAATAAGTTTCTAGTTCTATTTGAATTATTCATATTTGAATATTAGAAATAAGTTTCTAATTAATTAGAAAGTTTTTTAATTAAAAAAACAGACTAATTTTTTTAGTTAAAATAACCTTAGAAATAAACTAATTTCATTGGTTTATTTTCTAATTAAATCAATACTAATTTGTTTAGTTGAAATGAGATTAAACATAGAAATAAACTAATTTCATTGGTTTATTTTCTAATTAAATCAATACTAAATTGTTTAGTTGAAATTAGATTAACCTTAGAAATAAACTAATTTCGTTGGTTTATTTTCTAATTGAATAAATATTAATTTGTTTAGTTAACATTAGATAGGAGTTTCATTGGAAATTAGTTTCTAATTAAACCAAGATAATTGATTAGCTCAATTCTAAGTTAAATTAGAAATAAGTCTCTAATTGATTAGATATTAAAAGCAAATTTTAATTAGTTCAATAAATTGTTGATAAAAAAATATAATAAAAAATAAATTAAATTATTTCCATATATGAGCATAAGTTTACTATGTGTTAGATAAAATAATTTGTTATCTTGTCCACTCTTCTTATTGCTGAAAATTTGATTTTTCAAGAAAATGCCTATTATTAAGCAAACACCTAAGCTTATTCGATGTGAGGCACAAAAGAGACAAATTGACAGCATGTATATACAGTTAGTCATCATGTGTTTAATGCTTGGAGATGGTCTAACACTACATGTTATTGTAGTTAATAACATGATGCAAGAGTTATATTTTGGAGGATGCTTAAGCTTACGCAGATGTTAAAGTAAAGTACATGACTTTGCTTGCGACATTACCTCAACCTCAAGGCGAACTATTACGAATGCTCTGGAATAATATGCCTAAGGAGAAGACTTATAATTTGTTAGTGATGACATTTATTAAAGAGATGTGTAAAAAGGAGTTGATTAGGGCTCTATATCCTATAGGTCTTCCAATGGAAATAGTAAAAGATATTGTAAATCGAGCTTTGCGAACTGTGTCATGTGAACTTGTGAACTCATTTCCGCGTAGGATTCGCTACCTATAGACTATTAGTAGGTTGAAGCATAATTAATAAAATATGTTGTTTTATAAGAACTAACTCTTAATATTTATGTAATATGTTCACATGAATTTTATATAGAAATTTGTCTAGATTAATGTAATTAGGATTCGATTGTTATATGAATGATGATTGAACACATTTTGTGGACTTTTTATTTCATAAGAAATTGTGATCGAATTATTTACTCTATGAACGATTAATGTGACATTAACATGCATTTATATTTCTTTCTTATTAGAGAAACTTATTGTTTCAAAATGGCTAATGCTTTGAAGAATATTGGTGCTGAACTCAATAGGGGTGAGAAACTTAATAGTGACAATTATGAAATCTAGAGTATGAAAATCTAATATGTACTGGAAGAGCAAGAGGCTCTTGAGCCAATAAACCTAACCATGGACATTACTGAGGAGGGCACTATAGCCTAACGTAAAAGGGACCGTGATGCATATGAATTATGGAAAAAGAAGAACTCTTTAGCTCACATCACTTTGCTGAGTAGCATGGATAATGATATCATGCGTGAGTTCTGTAAATTTGAAACTACAAAGGGCATAAGGTCCGCATTGGCTACTTGTTTTGGAGGTGCTTCAGTGACCAACGTGAGGTCACTTACAATTAAGTTTGATACTTATAAGAAGCACCCAGATGATACAATGCAAAAGCATTTGAGGAAAATATCTAACATGGTAAGTGAGTTATGTGATGTTGGTCATAAGCTGTCTAATGAACAACAAGTGCAAGCTGTGATTCGTTCACTGCCTTAGAGTTGGGAGCATATGAAGATGCACCTAACTCATAATGAAAACATAGAGAAAATGGAAGATGCTACAAGGCATCTTATCTTAGAGGAAGAGTGTCTTGAATCCTCAAAGATATCTTCTGAGGCATATGTAGTTAGTTCTAGCTCACATGGAGCTATAAACAAGAAACGCAAGCATTATGGTGGATATAAGTGTAAGAAGAATAAGAAATTCAACAACTCTTCTCAGGAATCCAAGAAGGAAAAATGGAACCAATGTGGAAAGGGAAAACATCCCTTTAAAAAGAAAAATGTGAAACATGTAAAGTGCTATAATTATGGTAATAAGGGCCACTCTGCTCAAGATTGTACCGAGCCTAAGAAGGTACAACTTTATAGTACAAACATTTATTATATGAATGTTTCTTGTTCTGTTTTTTTAACTGAATCACATCCTTTGTGGATTGTAGACTCAGGAGAAACTGAGGATGTAGCGAAGGATCGTGATGCCTTCATTGAGTTTCATAAACTTCTATATGGTAGTCGATGGCTTTATGTAGGTGATAATTCCAAAGTTGCTGTATAAGAAATTGACATATGTAAATTGGACATGCCTGGAGGGCAACTGCTTATCCTACATGAAGTATTATTTGCTTCACAGATTCGTAGGAATCTTTTATCTGTGTTGATGTTAGTTAAACTTGGTTTTAATATAAATTTCCATAGTGGTGGAATG
>JANSVA010000004.1:26533936-26549913 GCA_025504915.1 Erythroxylum reticulatum | reverse complement strand
GAGTTCAACTAATTTTCTTTAGTGGAATGACATTTAGTTAATAAGCTAGAATTAATTCTAATAAGATTAAATTAATTTTAGGCTTATTGGAGCCATGAAGACCTCAAAAATAAAATTTGCCTTTATAAAGGACAAAAATTCAAATCAATGCAACTGTCCCGAATGCCCATCCCATGTAACATCACAAACTTCTAAATATCATATCTCTCCACTACAATGTCCAAAAATTTCATACTTTATATCAATGAAAAGATAAAAGAAAGATATACAACTTTCATGCAGACAATTTTTTCAAACTCTACCTAGATAAACACATAAAATTCATGAAAATTTCAGCTTGAAAATTCAACACTATTTACTATTCATTCCCAGAAAATTCAGACTTCCAATTTTTTCAAAAACCCACATTTCAATTTTTTATTTCTAGTTTTTCTACCCCATTTCTATCAAATAATTCACCATAAATTCATACTACTCCAAAATATACAAGTTTAATAAAAAATCATCAAAAGCTAAAAATCCATATTCATCCTATTCATACTCTGTTACTTTTCTGCATTTTCAACTTTCATTCTTAATCACTATTCTTTCTCTCAACTTCCATTTAAACACTCATTCCCATCTCAAACCATCATTTTACAACTACCCTTAAACTCAAATACCACTTTTTTTGATCATCTATAAGGAAAACACCAACTCACGTAAACACACACATATATATATATTCATGCACAGTGAAGAAAAACAAGAAACAAAGTATACCACCCTTTTCATTCTTTGATTTTCTACACTCACTTCATACACCATTTTACTACTATTTCAAACTCCAAAATTCATTTCCACATCACTAGTTCACTAAAATCCATCAAAACCAAAATAACACTTTATCCATATTTTCATTCCATTTTCACAGTAGCGATGTATATATATACGAAAATTCCATGGTTATGCAGATGACAGTAATTCATCAAATTTATTTCATAAACCTATAACTCTAAAGGATTTATTCACTACTTACTTGTTGAAAACTCCACAATTTTCAATTATTTCGAAGCCCTAAACTCCATGCAATTCACGTACTCCATTGAGAAAATTGTCCAATTTCGGTTTTTCTTAGGACAGATGAAACAAATAGCAGTGTGCGATGAGGAAAAAAACAAAGCAATCCCTTAGAAGGTGTTTGATGGAAAACTCTGTGTATGAGAAGAGTTTCAGAGAATGTTGCTATGAAAGAGATGGAAGCCTATGAAATAACACTAAGCCTTTTTCAACTCTCAAATAACTCAACTTACTTTTAACAAATTACAAAAGCAACTTAACTAAGTAACACTTGTCACTTTCCTAATGCCTAAGTTCTAACTTAGTTCCCTTTTGAACTAATTACTTCAACTATAATCTTTACAGTCCAATTATCTCCAATATTATTTTGACTTCTTTTTCCCCCTATTTTCCATAATACATCTATAAATTCCAAAATAAATATGAAATTCACCAAAATTAAAAAATCTCACAATTCCACTAACTCGTAAAATTTTCAATATAAAAACATTCATAATTCTCAAAAATTCACAAATCAATACAATTATACCCGGAATTATTCATGAATGCATGTACACTTATTTTCATGTATAGATAAATTCACTATTTATGTAGATGTGTATGGAATATTATGTATGGGCATGAAGAAGCATGTCTAAGCCTTTCCTAAATCACATTTACTATTTTAACCTTCCCACAGGTAATGGGATGTTACAATAGTAGTCAAACCTTTTGAAATAACTACCAAAGGTAGTTATATGGAGGCTTTAAAAACAAATGATAGAGATATAGATTTGCATGTATGTTTGAAGAGGTTTTTTTTTTACTTTTTTGATGCAATAAAGAGAAGAGTAAAAACAAAAAAAATTCTCTATAGTGAAAGTTCAAACAAAGTTCTTTAATCGGTGGAACTACAACAAAATTCAAGTATGTAATTTTATTTTATCTGCATATGAAACGATCCTGTGATTCACATGATTTTTGTGGTTATGTTTCGTTCTGTTAATTTCTAACACTGTATGTGGAAGTGTTTTCATATCCACTTTAAGAAAAGATCTAATTTATCTTTGTCTATGTTGTTAACTATGGTTTTTAAAGAAATAAGCTATGGAAAGACATAAAGGAGTTAGCAAAAATGTTCAAGGCTTCAAGGATTGTACCAGGAGACTTTAATTGCATCCCTCATCCTCATAAAGCTAAAGGAATAGATAGTAAAGTAGGAAAGGTAGATAAGGAATTAAGAGATTGTCTTACTAATTTAGGACTAACGGATCTCTCATAAATAGGAAATCTATATACCTGGACTAATAGACAATAAGGTAACTTTCATTTAAGGAAAAAACTAGACAAGGGTTTAGTAAATTCATATTTGATAGATAAATTTCATAATATAATGGCTTGGTTTACCGATCTTGGGATCTTATATCACTTCCCATGAGATTAGAATGGTTAAATATATAAAAAAGCTAAGCCCCATTTAGGTTCTTTAACTTTTTAATTGAGTTGAAAGGATATGATAACATGATAACTCAATGTTTGAATTGTTCAGTTGAGGGTTTTGAATCTTTCAAGCTAGTTGCCAGATTGAAGATCAGAAAGGAGGAACTAAAAAAAATCCACAAGAAAAATTTCAAAGATGATATTCTTAAAGATGTAAATAAACAAATAATTAAACTGAATGACCTGCAGACTTAGTTATAAAATAACATAGGGAATTAGGATATGAAAAGAATGTAGAAAGAAAAGCTGAATTCTTAGCTCTCCTAAGTGGAAACCTATAATACTCTTTGAAAGAAAAAAGTATGAATCACCTAGACAAAAGAAGGGGACTCAAACACTAACTTTTTAAGATGCTTTCAAAATAGAAGAAATATCAATAAAATCTTAGTAATCCTTTGTTATGACTAATACAAACATAAATAGCTAGCATTTCTCCCATTTCAAAGCTTTTCTAGGTGCTGATTCCTCTACCACAAGCTTAATCTTTTAACTTTCAAAGTTCATCTCCCCCTCCTTAAGTCAATCCCAGTTAGATGCCCTCTTAGCTCCTATTTCTAACTCTAAAATCAAATATACCCTTTTGGCTTCAGTCCTAATAAGTCGTTATAACCAAATTATCTTAATGCATATTTCTTCCAAGGGTCCTAAAGTTCACTAAAGCCTCATATTTTTAATATGTTTAAGGAGTTCTTTAACTTAATATCCCTACTTAGAGAAATAAACAAGACCTTGCTATTCCTATTCGTCAAAGTATCCAACCCTTCTTCTTTCTAAGGCTTTAGGTCAATTTTTTATTGTAGAATCCTTTAAAAAATTATTTCCTAGATCTTAGCCTAGAGAATTAATCCTTTATCAAAATCTCTAACAAAATTTTCTCATTCTAGTTTTTATCATAGGCAGAAATATCAAAGAAAATTTGTTGTTTGCTTAAGAAATTTTCAAGGAGCAATAACAAATCCATAAAGAGTTGTTCTATGAAGATAAACTTTACTAAAGCTTTTGATTCACTCAATTGGACATTTCTACCTCACACATTCTAGGTTTTTGGCTTTCCTCCTAAATTCACTAATTGAATTCATTAATTTATGTCAACCCCTTACTATAATGTACTGATCAATGATGAAGCCATTCCAATCTTTAAAGGAGTAAAAAGGGTTAGATAAGGAGATCCCCCTTCTCCTTATATGTTTGACCTAGTAATAAAGGTCCTTAAAAGAATGATACATCACAATATTGATCAAGGGAGACACTACACTATAAATGCAAGATAATCAAAATATTTAATTTTTCATTTGATGAGTGACTTAACACTACTATATGGGATAACTTAGAATCGATTTAATTGTTATTATAATGTTTAGAAAATTTCGTTAGGATGTCTAGATTATGAATAAACATGGGAAAAAAATCATATCATTACATCCTTTATTTCAAATAAGCTAGAATAGTCATTGATTCATGTCTTAAATTTCCAGTGGATTAAAGCTCCTCTTAACTAACCTAGCATCCCAATTACAATATCTAAACCCTCTTATCAAGACTATAAACCAATGTATGATACAATCCCATGTAGAACCTATAGTTGGATGTCTAAAAGTATTTCCTATACTGGAAGAATTCAATTGATAAAACTTATACTTGATGGAATGCACATTTACTAGAGTTCTTATATAACTTTGCTAACCAAAATCATCAAAAATATAGAAAGGTTCTTTAGAAATTTCTTGTAGAGTAGGACTGAAGATAACAAAAGGATTCATAAGGTAAAAGAGAGAGACAATTCTATGCCTAAATCACAAGGGAAGCTTAGGAATCAAATCAATGAGGGTGAGGAATCATTAATGACAAAAAAAAGAGCTCTATATAATGAAAACAAGACCCATTTTGCTTGGAAAATGATGACTAGTTTTTCCCTCCTTCTTCTCACTAGAATCATGCCTTTCATGAATGTCTTATCTTTTCCCTTTGATCTCCCTCACTCCTGCTTACACACTATTCTCACTATTCTTCACCTTCAACTCAAGCTATGACCTCATCATTTAGGTTTAATTTGTCTAATCAGTCCAAATTCGGTTCTTTCTATATCAAGTAACTTGCCCCCTCTTTTGATTTCCCACTTAAGCCCAGATCCTAACAATTTTAACGTTAGAGGCAAAATGTCAGTTAAAGCTTAGGTTGCTCATCCTTTTATAGAAACAATTTCATTGTTGTAATAGGTGCATGAAGACTTCTCTACCTTTCCTTTTAAGCTGACTAAACCCGATAACTTGCCCCTTGCTTAGAAATTGAAGAAATCGTCTTAGAGAATAGTTGTGGGAGATTTTGAAAACTTTGGCAAGTTGCACTTTATACCACAAAATAAGGAGGGATTTGTTTCTCCTCTACCTGATGTCTTGATAAAGAAGTGATCAAATTAAAAGCTATCCTAGTAGGTTACTTCCTTTGTAAGATATTGGCTTTCTAAGTGTTCAACATTGTGCTAACCTGAACTGGAAGAAATGGGGACTGGAAAGCACTATGATCATTAAAGAAGAATTCTTCATTTTTTCACTTCACCTCTAGAGAAATGGTGCAAAATATTATGGATTTGGTTCCCTGGCATATACATGGTAAACCTATTTTCTTAAGGAATAAGAAATAAGATTCATATTAGATATATCATAGATGAAATCCATTCCCATCTTGGTCACATTCCTCTGGAATAGTAATCCTTAGAGGGCCTAAGTTACCTGCTAGCTACCTAGGCACATCACTAGATTTAGATGACAACACAACTAATTTCAAGAGGGTAGGATTTGTAAGCATTGAAGTTGATGCTAAAAAGGAACTACCTTATTACTTAACAATTATGGAAACTCAATGGCAATGAGGATTTACTTGAGGATATGGTTAGGTTGTCATAATCACAGAGACCTCATTTGAGAGATACTGTCAAAATCTAGATGCTTGAGAAAAATGAAGAACAAAAGGCGAAAACAAAGGTGGAGGAAAATATTTAGCAAAGTATTTCCAGTGAAACCTCATTCAACAATACAAGTTCTAACCAGATAATGGTAGGGAAGCAATATTTGGAGAACCAAACTTATAACACTCCTACTAAGCATCATAAAAACATGGGAGACCACTCCACTAAAAGGGAAACCTCTAAGGAATGAGTTAATTCAATCTAACTCATCAAAGGGTAGCGATGAGGTTCCAATGGGGAAGCTGACAGTTGAAAACCAAATCCAAAAACTCCTAATCATGTGCATTATATGGAATGTTTATGAACTTAATTTTCTAAATAAACAGCTAACTCTAAGGGACTTCTTGACTAAAACCTTATTTTGTTGGTCTCATACCAAATCAAAAACTTTTAATGGTGTGCATTATATGGAATGTTCATGGACTTAATTATCCAAATAAATAGCTAACTTTAAGGGACTTCTTGCTACTCAAAAACCTTGTTTTGTTGGTCTCATTGAGACCAAAATAAAGGATGATAACTTCTTGAAGGACCTAAAATTTTTACATACATATTGGACCATTTTAATTATTCATTCTAAGTATCTTAATGATATAATTATTATCTATTTTAATCCCGCTCACTTGAACTTATCTAATTGTTTTTGCTCTGATTAGCTTATTCACTATGAATTGATGCTTAAAGCTAGTAGTAATACTTTAGCCATCTCTGTGATCTATGCTGCTAAATGGGAATATCATAGAGCTAGCTTGTGGAGAGATATGGAGAAGATAGAAACCAGTATGACTATGTCTTTTAAGACAGTTGGAGACTTTAACTACATACTCTCACATTCTAAATTAAATGGGGGTAAGGGTACTTAACACTATGATGTAAAACAACTGATCAATCTTACTTCCTCTTTGGGTTTAGAGGATCTTAGATACCATGGGTTTTTTTTTACTCGGAGTAACCATCAGAGTGGAGACATATTCTTAAATAAAAACTTGATAGGTGCTCAATAAACAACCACGGCAAGCAAAGTTAACGGAGAGCTTTGCCACTTTTGAGGCATCACTCTTCTCAGATCATACTCTTATTACTATTGACATTCATAGTAAGCCAATTAAGAATAAATCCCTTTTCAGATTCTTCAACTCACTCTTGAAGCATCCCCAACTTAACTTGATCATTTTTAGGGCTATAAAGAAGACAAACTCTAGCTCTAAATATTTTCAATGCATGCAAATGATAAAAGCCATTACAAAAGAATGCATCTCCTTACTAAAAAACAATGTTGATATAATGTAACTAGACAAAAAGCTAGCTCTAGAGAATCTTATATAAGTTAGAAGGGTTTTATATCACTCTCCAAAGGTTACAACCCTTAAGGAAAGACAAAAGGTTGAACTAAATAAGTACTTTGAAGACTCAAAAGCTTATAATTCTCAATTAAAGCATAAATGTATAATCTTCCCCCTTAAAAGAGTTTCGTCCTTGAAACTGCTAAGTCGAGGACATAAATAAATGGGGGTATTGACATCTTATTGTTGGACCCCATTTTCAGAGCCCAACTATCCGAAATATCATAATACGTGAGTGTATTATCATATAAGGTTATTTCCATGGAATCTCCTTAGCCAACACCAGTTCATCTTCATTCTTATAACATCCCAAAAATTTCCTATTTGATCAATACAGATCAAGACATGATTGAAGAGCCAAATTATGCTCATAACTAAGTCATGCTCTTCCAATCGATTCCCTCATTTTCTTTTCATTAATATTTTTCAAATCAATATGAAAGGCTAGATAGAAAAATGTGTTAGGAATTTATTGGTTCAATAATCACTTCATTATGAGATCGGATGATGAAGTTATGGATAAAAGAGTCAAATATGATTATGTCCTCAATCATATTGTACCTATCTTGGGACAATTAGCATAACTTTCACTAGAGATATCAGATTAAGATTATATTAGAATGGTTTCGAAGAGGACTTCTAGATATACAACTTCTGTGAAAACTCTGAAGAGAGATTTTTTCATTTAGAGGGTTTGATGGCCTTTATGTTCTTGAAAGACACGGTCAGTGTTAATTTACATGGCCTGACCATGTGCTCCTCGGATTTTTACAGAAATCTCTCTCCCCAAGACATCTCCAATGGATCTTACATCCATTCTAACACCACTTTCACTCATATTCTTTCCAAATTCAACTCTCCTAGTGGGATATCACTTCATTTACTACAGCTGTTATGTATATACATCCTATGCAGCATCAACAACTTATAATGATCATATCTCTTAACTCATATATCCAAAAAATTCATTCTTTATATCGTTGGAAAGATAGAAAGACAAGCTACAACTTTTAAGAAGGCAACTTTGTCTAATTCAGCCTAAATTAAGACATTTTTCCCTTGAAATTAAAACATAATTTTTACACCTATGAAAAGATTGAAAATGCAATGTAAACACTTAGAAAGTCATTAGCAAAACATAAGGTATATATATATTTCATTAACATTAAAAGATAAGAGTTAACAAAGATTTAATTACATCCTAGCATACACATCAATAGCTTAATACAAATACAAGTGGATGCTCAATATTTGGTATGCTTAATAAGCTATCCAAAAGTGATCGAACTAGCTTAATACAAAAGCTAACTATCTAAGAGTTTGTCTCAATGCTTTGCAAGGATCAACAATCTTCTCGTTCTGCACCTGAGGAGGAAATAGTGGGTTGAGCTTCAAAGCTCAGTGGCTAATATGTTTATATCCATTGGCAATGAGCCACACAATCAAATATATATACATATGTTTACATATCAATATTGTAGACACCTATATCTCATTTTACTCTAACCATTCCATCATCCATAATTATAGCTCAAAACTCAAAGTTAAAGAAGTTATCATATAACATATATCATGTAGCATTCATTATCAAAACATAATCAATCAAATGTATCATACTTGATAATTCCAAGATGCAATGTACAACAAATGGCTCGAGAGTTCCGAGGAACAAAATGGTGAAACTGAAGTTTATACTATGAACAAAATGAGTCCATTCTTCAGATCTCATAAGCCATAAGCGGCCAGCCTAGAAAAGGCTATAGGTCAACGTGCACGTGACTAACGAAATGACTTCTCTCTTGCCGAAACACAAGCAATTTTATGCTCAATTCAATCAATCACAAATTCATCTTCGCAGGCTTTTTTTTTTTACTTTTTCCTCTTTTCATTTATACAAATTGCCATGACACATTCCAAGGTATAACATGATCATAAGCACAATTCAATTACACCAAAATGTCATACATCTTTCAATGCATGACATAAAACACATCATAATGCATTTTTCACATCACAACAATTCACAATTTAGCAATTCAAGCATATACACACACACATAGGCACATTGCCCATTTACACAATAACCATAAACACATTACCCACCTAATTGAGTTGCAAAAATCTAAGTCAAGCTTGCCTTTCCTTTTGCTCTTAGATAGGGTTCTCTTGGTTTCCTAAAACAAACCAATTTCCTATTCAACACAACATTCCCATAGAATTTAATAAAGCTTCAAAATCACAAAATGATAAAAATCAAAATTAATTTTGACATCCTATAGTCTATCTAGGTTAGAAAGGCCAAAACCTAGTTTAGAAACCCTAAAAATTAAGTGGGTCTCTTAAATCATTTTCTTCATTTCTAACACAAAATCCATTTTCTACTTCTTCTACTACCTAGGCAAAAAGGAAAGATAAACTTACCTTAAACCTTAGCCAAATCTCCTTCCCTCTTCTTCCTCCACATTTTTCTCTCTCTTCTTTCCCTAGCTTCTATGATTTCTTCTTCTTTCTTCTCTTCTTTCACACGACTTTTCTCTTCTCTTTTCTATTTCATTTTTTTTATCTTCTTCTCTTCTCACCCCCATGATTTTTCTTCTCTTCAATAATTTAAGACTACATTTTATTACTGTTTGCAATTTTACCCCTCATCAATTAATGAAATGCCCCTTTACCCTTGTTTTGTCTTTACCTACTAACTCCTTTAATCTTCTTAAACATTATACTATACTCTAATTTAATTATAATCTTTCCATATAATTTCTAATCTCTATTTATGCCCACTAAATAAAAGACTCAATTCTAAAATAAAATAAAGTAAACAAACAAATCATTAATAAATAATTAAACAAATAATAAGAAATTTAGAAAAATTTCAGGGCCCAACAACTATCCTCTCTTAAAAGAATTTTTTCTCAAAATTCTTACTTGAATCATTGAAGATGTACAAATACTTTTCCTTCATTGCTTCCAAAAGCTCCCATGTTGCCTCCTATCTTGCATGGTTCTTCTATAAGACTTTAAACAGCTTTAAAATCTTGTTTCTCATGATCTTTTCCTTCGAATCTAAGATCTCCACTGGTTGCTCCTCATATGTCAAATCCTCCCTTAATTAGACCTCTGAAGGTTGAACTACGTGTGAAGGATCTAATCGGTACTTCCTCAACATTGATACATGGAAAACATTATAAATCTTAGATAATTTTGGTGGCAAGGCTAACTTGTAGGCTAAAGGCCCAATCTTCTTAATGATCTCATAAGGGCTTATGTATCTTGGACTAGGCTTGCCCTTCTTACCAAATCTCAAAACTCCTTTGCATGGAGAGGTTCTAAGAAACACTTTGTCCCCAACTTGAAATTCCGTCTCCCTTCTATGTGAATCCATATAACTTTTCATCCTATCATAAGCTGCTTTGAGTCTCTCTTTCACCAATTTAATCCTATCAACTATAACTTAAACTAACTTAGGCCCTAAAAGCCTCCTTTCATCTTTGTCATCCCAATAAATAGGAGTTCTACACCTCCTATCGTGCAAAGCTTCATAAGGTGCCATTTGAATTCCTGAGTGGTAGGAATTATAATAGGCGAATTCATTTAAAAGCATATGATCATCCCGTGAGCCTTTGAAATCCATAACACAAGCTCTCAACATTGCCTCCAATGTCTGGATTGTTCTCTCTGATTGTCCATCAATCTATGGATGGAAAGTTGTGCTAAAATATAACTTTGTTCCCAAAGCTTCTTATAAAATTTCCCAGAACCTAGAGGTGAACCTGAGATCTCTATCTAAGACTATCAAATTTGGAATCCCATGTAATCTAATTATTTCATCCAAATATTTCTTAGATAAAGCATTCAAAGAATCTACTTGTCTAATTGGCAAGAAATGCGATGACTTGGTTAGCCTATCAACAATCACCCATATTGCATCATGCTTTTTGCTAGTTCTTGGCAATCCCATCAAGAAATCCATTGTAATCTTCTCCCACTTTCATTTAGGAATTGACAAAGGTTTAAGCTTACTGATAGGCGCTTGATGGTCTACTTTAACTTGTTGACACACTAACCATTTTCTAGCATATTTTGCAATATCTTTCTTCATTCCTTTCCACCAAAAGTGCTCTTTTAAATCTTGGTACATTCTCATACTCTCCGGGTGCAATGCATAGGGAGCATTGTGTGCCTCATTGACAATCTCATCCTTTAACTCTAACATGTATAGAATACACAATCTATTACCTATCACGATCAATCCATCTTCTCTTATCTCTATTTCAGAAGGTTTACCATTTTTAATCTCTTCTTTAAGCTTGCTCAAATACTCATCTTGCTCTTGTAATTCCTAATCTTCTCATTCAACACTGGCCTTACTATAAAATTAGCCAATACATAACTAGATCTGGCTTGTCTCAATATCACCTTGAGTTTGGCTAATTCCTTCAACAAAGGAAGATAAACTGTCTCCATATGTGCCATAGTCGATTTTCTACTCAGTGCGTCCACTACTACATTAGCTTTTCCCGGGTAGTAGCATATCATCAAGTCATAATCCTTAAGTAGCTATAACCATCTTCGCTATCTCAAATGCAACTCTTTCTAACTCATCAGATACTTAAGACTATTATGGTCTGTAAACACTTTGGTGGTGACTCCATATAAGTAGTGTCTCCATATTTTCAACATAAAGATTATAGTAGCTAACTCCAAGTCATGCGTAGGATAATTCATCTCATAAGGTTTTAATTTCCTAGATGCATATGCAATCACTTTGTCTCCTTGCATCAACACACAATCTAATCCCTTCCTCGAGGCATCACTATACACTATGTATCCATTACTAGTGGAAGGCAAAGTCAAAATTGGTGTAGTTATGAGCCAATTCTTCAATTCCTCAAAATTGTTCTAGGACTCTTCTATCCACACAAACTTCTGATTCTTCCTTGTTAATTTAGCAAGTGCAGCTGCAATTATAGAAAAGCCCTCCACAAACCTTCTGTAATACCCAGTTAAACCTAAAAAACTCCTCACTTCTACTATATTCTTATGTGCTTTTCATTTCACCACTGCCTCTATTTTTCTCGAATCCACATATACTACTTGCTTCAAAATTACATATATGAGAAACGTTACTTCCCTTAGCCAAAATTAACATTTATTAAATTTGGCATACAAGTTGCTATTTCTAAATGTCTCCAAGGCAATCCTTAAATGCTCTTCATGCTTTTTATCAAACTTGGAATAAACCAAAATATCATCAATAAAGACAATGATAAATCGATCCAAGAAAGACTTAAAGGCTCTATTCATTAGATCCATGAAAGTGACAGGGGAATTGGTTAATCCGAAGGGCATAACTAAGAACTCAAAATGCCCATACGATGTTTTAAAAGCAGTGTTTGACACATCAGACTTCTTTATTCTTAACTGGTGGTAACCTGATCTCAAGTCTATCTTAAGAAGACTTTTTCCACTTACAATTGGTCAAATAAATCATCTATGCATGGGAGCGGATATCTATTCTTAATAGTGACATGAATGAGCTTCTTATAATCCACACACATCCTCAACGATCCATCTTTCTTCTTCACAAAAAAGAGCAGAGTTCCCTAAGGTGAAGAGCTAGGCCGAATATACCCTTTCTCCAACAACTCTTCTAACTGCTCTTTAAGCTCCTTCAATTTTGCTGAAGTCATTCTATAAGGCAGGATTGATATTGGAGCTATGCCTGCAAGAAGTTCAATGGGAAACTCAATTTCCCTAGGGGTGGTAGTCCTGGTAATTCCTCTGGAAAGACATGTAGGAATTCCATGACCACAGGAATATCTTCTAACTTTCCTCCAACCTTTGTGTCTACCACATAAGCCAAGAATGCTTCACATCCCTTTCTCATCATTCTCTCAGCTGTCAAAGTTGAGACAATTCTAGGTGGACTTGCTTTCTTGTCCTCCGTAAACACTACCTCTCTACCTTCATCCAACGTGAACTCCACTATCTTCTGTTTGCAATCCAGATGGGCATTATACTTTTCTAATGTATCCATACCTAGTATCACATCTAATCCCCCTATGTTCAATGGCATTAGGTCCACCACTAAGTGTTCCCCACTAGTACATACTTTACAATCTCTATAAACTTGACTAATAATAATATATTGGTCGATTGGAGTACTAAACATCAAAGGAGTATCCAATGGGCTTAAATTTTTACCATGCACAGTTTTACCTTATGAAACAAAGGAATGGGTAGTCCTCGGATCAATCAAAGCAATAACATCATCATTAAATAATTTAACCGTACCAGTCACAACTTCTGGAGTGATTTCTACGTCCTCCCTTGTCCTTGCAAACACTCTAGTTGATGCTTGCCCTTTGGGCCTCCCTGGAAAATTCACTTTCTTAGCTGCATCGGAACTGCATACTTCAGTTGCAGTCTTGTGCCCCTAGTCTTAGCCCTTTTTTAAACTTACATCTGAATTCCTTCTCTTCTTACATATCGTGGGCACTCCCTAGCCATGTGCCCTTTTTCTCCATAGTTGAAACAAGCCCCTATCAACCGATAACATTCCCCTTTATGAAACTTTCAGCAATGATCACATTTGGGAATGGGTGGCTTATCCCCATCTCCCCTTCTACTACATCTAGTCGTTGAGACTTGATGAGAAACATATCTCACTTGTCTAGACTTGTTTGCACCACTGCTCCTCTCCTCAGACTGTGTAGGAAAAGTCTTGACACTCCTCTCTAACATAAGAGTACCACCTCTCCTCTTGAATTGCTCTCCCCCTTTCCTCTTTCTATTCACTGCACTCTTGATATTCTCCACGTTCTCAACCCTTAGCACTGCTTTAACCAGTTGTTGAAAATCACAAAATTCTGTGCCACCACTTTTTTCCTGATGGCTAAATGCAATACTGATTCAAACCTACGAATCTTAGCTGCCTCACTGATCATCATCTTAGCTTTATACTGGGACAACGTTATAAATCGACGCTCATGCTCACTTAATGTCATCTCCCTCTGGGTGGGACTCAGAAATTCTCTATGCTTCTACTGGATATAATCCTCAGATAGATACTTCTTCTTATAGGCAGCTAGGAAATCTTTCCATGCCAACACCGACAGTTTCATTTGACTTTATGGGACACCTTCCCACCAATACAAAGTATCTCCCTGTAACAGACCTGCAGTATACACAACTTTCTCATCATCCTCACAATCTATCTGCTCTAATATCCTTTCAGTCTTCCTTAACCAGGTCGCAGCTTCCTTAGGATCAGTAGTTCCATAAAAGTCCATTAGCCCATACTTCCTCAGCTTATCCAATTGCTTCCCCTTCTTAACTAGAGTCAGAGCAGAAGTCTACAACATTTGGCCCATGGCTTGGACAAATGCCTGAGTAAATTCTTGGAATAGCCTAAGGTCTAATGGAGTAGACACTTGCTCCTGTGAAAGAGGAGACTCCCGCGTCTGTGATCGAGAGGGTCCACTACCATGCCCTACAGAAGCCTTAGCATCTCTTGGGGATCTAGACTTGTCCGTACTTTCCTCTTTTGGTGAAGAGTCAAGTGTAATAGATCCTTGCAGAACTCCTCGTGTCCTTCTACGAGGTGACATCTTACTCCTTTAACAAAAAACACTAGTGATTTTACTGGACCCCAACTCTGAATCCTAGCATTCAGAATCAAACACGGAAGTAGTACTTGCCCTTCGCCACACTAAACTTGTATTAGGACATCAGGCATAACTTTCACTAGAGACCTTATATTAAGATGTCCATTTGATGAATAGAAGGAGGACTTCATGATCTACAACTCTCATGAAGACCTTAAAGACCAATTCTATCATCTAGAGGATCAAATTTGGACCAGAAGATGTTCTGGCCAAAATGAGACGATGATGACGTCATGAGATGATTACTGACGTCATACTAAGACAAATAAAAAAATAGGTATAACTTTCTGTACAGAATTCATATTTAGGTGTACTTTAGATGAATAGAAAGAGGAATTTAAGATCTACAACTATCATGAAGACCTTAAAGAACAATTCTATCATCTAGAGGATAAAATTTGGGCTAGAAGATGTTCTGGAGAAAATGAGACGATGCTGATGTCATGAGACGAATGCTGACATCATGAGACGATTGCTGACATCATATTGAGGGCAATCGGAAAAATAGGTATAACCTTCTTTAAAGAATTGAGATTTAGGTTTTCTTTAGACTAATAGAAAGAGGACTTCAGGATCTACAACTCTCATGAAGACCTTAAAGACCAATTCTATCATCTAGAGGATTAAATTTGGACTAGAAGATGTTCTGTCCAAAATGAGACGATGCTGACGTCATGAGATGATTGCTGACATCATACTGAGACCAATAGAAATAAATGGTTATAACTTTCAGTAAAGAATTCAGATTTAGGTGTTCTTTAGATGAATAGAAATAGGGATTCAAGATCTACAACTCTTATGCAAACTTTAAAGACCAATTCTATAATTTAGAGGATCACATTCTGATTAGAAAATGTTTTCTCCAAAATGAGACGATGCTGACGTCATGAGACGATTGCTGACATCATACTGAGACCAATAAAAAAATGGGTATAACATTCTGTATAGAATTCAGATTTAGGTGTTCTTTATATTAATAGAAAGAATACTTCAATATATACAACTCTTATGAAGACGTTAAAGACCAATACTATCATCTAGAGGACCAAATTTGGACTAGAAGATATTCTAGCCAAAATGACACGATTGCTGACGTCATACTGAGACCAATCGAAAAAATGTTATAACTTTCTGTACAAAATTCAGATTTATGTTTTATTTATATGAATAGAAATATTACTTCAATATATACAACACTTATGAAGACATTAAAGACCAATTCTATCATATAGAGGATCAAATTTGGACTAGAATATGTTCTGTCCAAAATGAGATGATGCTGATGTCATGAGAGGATTGCTAATGTCATACTAAGACAAATCAAGAAAAATGTGTATAACTTTCTGTAAAGAATTCAGATTTAGGTTTTATTTAGATTAATAGAAAAAGGACTTCAAGATCTACAACTCTTATGAAGACCTTAAAGACCAATTCTATCATCTAGAGGATCAAATTTGGACTAGA
>JANSVA010000004.1:26500214-26513223 GCA_025504915.1 Erythroxylum reticulatum | reverse complement strand
AGAGTCAAGAAATTCATTAATTGGTGAAGACTCAAGGTAAGCTTATGTTACATCTTTTGGAGTCTTAGAAAGGTTTTGGTTCTAAGAGTATAGAAAATGCATGGGTTTAAGTATTCTAGGATCAATTCATGCATAGGTTTCTTTGAGTTTCCAATTGGAGTTCTTTAGAATGAGATTTTGTTAATATTGAAGGTAGGCAAGAGGAGCAATAGGAGGGACATCCTTGAACAAGCTTTCAAGTAAAGAGATTCAAGGTAGGTTACTTTTTATAGTTGAATAATAAGCCATCAACGTTTCTTTCAAGAAAATGGAAATAAATGGTTTCAACTACTTCAAAAAGTGTATTTATTACTCTTTGAATGTTTTGAGAATATGCTGCATGTTTTGCATATAAATTTTGTTTGATATATGTAGATGATTTTTGAAAAGATATCAAGCTTAAGAAATTAAGTTTCTGAAATATGCCTTTTTGGGCAATATGCTTTACTTGTTATGTGGGTTTGTGGTGGTTCTCTAAGTTAAGTTAAGTGCACTTTGACAAAAAGGTTTCTCTCGCCTGCCCACTAGTAGCCTGGAGCTCCTTCAAGGACTCCTATAAGTTCACGGCTACATAAAACCATTATGTGGAATTGCGTAGTATGTTCTGTTTTAGATCCACCTGAACCATTTTGATATACTTATGTGCTCATGATAAATTGCCAAAAGTGATGCATACATAATTTGCAATAACGTAAATTCTGTATTAGAAAGGACTTCATAAATAGTTTTGCTTATTACCAATTATAAATTATTACCCAAGGGCTTAAGCTCACCCCCCTTTTCCTCCCCTACATCCAGGTGATGAGCAAGATATCGAGTAGACAAGGGCCAGGACATCACTCAAATTTTTTTGTATTTTGTATTTAAAGCAAATTTTGTAAAGAGAGGCTTTAGTTGCATTTTGAGCAAATCATAGATTATGTACCTTCTATATTTTGGAACTTTAAGATATTAATGTATTTGCAGCTTGAAATGCCCACTAAAGCTTTGTAAGACTCTTATCTTTTGATGCAAATGGAATATAATTGCATTTTGATCATAACTCTCTTTTAAGTTTGTACATTGCATTTTTAAGTTTCCATAAGGGAAAAGTTCATATTCGGACTTTAAGGGAAGGTTTAAATTAATCTAGGCTGATTTAGGCAAGTGTGCCTTCTAGGAAATTGTACGACTTTCCTTTAGTTTTCCAAAGATATATATATATAGCCTAGAATTGTTGGACATTTGGGTTAAAAGTTGGGGTCCTTAGAAGGGGTGATACTTAGGAGTGTGAAGATGCATCGTCTATAAATAGGTATCGTCTGTGATGACGCCATTCGCCTTAAGAGATTCATCGTCTGTAAGGATGTATTGTCTGTAAAGATGTATCGTCTGTGATGACATCGTATCATCTATAATGACGTCATTCGTCTTAAGAGTTGTATCGTCTGTAAGATGCTTCGTCTTAAGAGATGCATTGTCTGTAAGGATGTATCGTCTGTAAAGATGTATCGTTTGTGATGACGTCATTCGTCTTAAGTTGACCATCTGTATCATCTTAGGTTAACTTTTACTTCGTCTTAAGTTAACCATCTATATCGTCTTAGGATGACTTTTGTTTCGTCTTAGGTTAACCATCTGTATCGTCTTAGGTTGACTTTTGTTTTATCTTAAGTTGACCATCTATATCGTCTTAGGTTGACTTTTGCTTCATCTTAGGTTGACCATTTTGCTTCGTCTATCTTTGTGCTTCGTCTGCCTTTGCCATTCATCTATCTTTCTGCTTCGTCTGCCTTTACTATTCTTCTATCATTTTGCTACATCTACTTTCTGCCTATGTGACCTAAACTTCTCCTTCTATACACTATTTGTCTAACGTTATCGTCTGCTCCATTTTCAACCCTTTAGACGATAGAATCGACCTTCGAGGTCTTCATGGAAATTGTAGACCTCAAAGTCTTCTTTTAAACCATCTCAATATGGTATTAATCTGTTATCCCAAATGACAGTTATGCTAATTGCCTCAAGATAGGTGCTATAAGATTGAGGTTTTTCCCAAATAAATCTGTCTTGAAAGAGAAGAAGGGTGTTGTTTTGATGTTTGTCCTGGTGGGGGATTGCCACCCTTGTAGAGCACACATTCAGATGTCACTTGGAATATCAGACATGTGAACCACAAGGTTAGGGTCCCAACAGTATGTGCACTCAATCGACATATTATGGGGTATGAAAGGTTTAAAATGATCATGATGTGAATTGTTTATTGCTTGTCTTGAATTTTGGTTTAGTGGATTATAATTCGTAAATTTGAATTAATTTTTACAATTAGAAAATTGATGAATTAAAATGTACCTTTAGTTTAGGAAAAATGTCAAATTGACACATGGAAATTTATAATGACTAAGACTATGAATAAGTTACACATAGTAGTAGAATTGATTGACATTTGGCATAAATAATTGAGTGACAAATGGCTTAGAGGTTAAGTGAAAAATGGCCTAGCATAATTGTAACATTTGGAAGCTTATGGAGAGGACAAATGGAATGCATGCATAGGTGACACTTAGCACCTAATGAGTTAAGCTAATGCAAAAGTTATTCTGTTGTGTTCATTCTTCTCCTCTTTTCCCTTTCACCACCAAATTATCCACCCTCCCAACTGAAATTTTGCTTCTATTTTGTTCATCACCACTCCAAAATCTTGACAAGATTTTGCATTAAGAAAGTTATATATCGTTGTCTTTCATCTTGCTATTTTCTTGTTGCTAAAAACCACCCAATTTCCACCTTGCATTTGAAATGATCTTGCATGCATATAAGGCAAAGTAGACTTGATGAATTGAGTTAGAACTTGAGCTAAATAAGTAAGTAAATTACCAATCTTTATGGTATGTTGTAATAGAAAGTTTATAATGATTGAATTGGGATGGATAACATGTAGTGTCGATGATGAAGTGTGCTAGAAAAATGATACAAGAATTAGATACTTTTCTGTTTTGGGTTTTATGCATGAGAACTGTAGGTTAGAGGCTGCTATATGGATGATTTAGATTGAGATTTGGATTTTAAATGAAGGTGAATTTAAGCTAAAGAAAGGTGCTAGTGAAGTGTTCTTGAATTTGGAAAAAAAAAACTAGGACTATATATATGATGAGATTAAATGAATGAAAGTTTTTGTTTTGTTTTTGTATGTATGAAAGATAAATAGTTTATAAGCTGCCAATTGAATGATTTTGAGTTGGAACTGGAGATGAAATTGATGAGGAATTGAAGTATAATTAAGGCATAATTGAGGTATAATTAATGGACTAATATGAAGATGTTTTGAATTTGGTATCAAGGTGTTAGAATCTGGAGAAATTGAAGGAAAATGGAGAGTGCACATTCGGTTCACTCATCCCATGAATGTGGGAAGGTCCTCCATGATCGTGGGCAATCCTTTGAAATGAAAATTTTATGTTTTATGTGATTGTTGAATCAACTAAGGATAAGTTACTTTACTTTGGTATATTTCGACTTGATTAAGACCTGAAATGAACCTAGATTAATGTTTGACTAATTCGTTAAGGGTTTGATATGTTTAAGTTGTTAGTTAATGTTTTAACTTAAGGAATGGATTGTTTTGAAATCAATATATCTAAAATCTAAAATTTATGAATGCTAAAGAAATGAAGGTGTTCTTATGAATGCAATTGTGATCCAAAGGATATAAGTAATGTGAATTAGGTATGAATGAATAAGAATTGGGAAATTGTGTTAATATATATTGATAGAAAAGGTTGGTGAATGTATGATTGATGAATTTAGAGTAATCAAACTTACTTAAGATATAAACCTAATTACAAACTAGATGTGTACAAGTTATGATGTTTGAATGGTCAAGATTTATGAATAAGGATACATACCCAGAAAGTCAATTGAGCATGTATTGAACATAATACATATAAATGTGCATGAGTGAATAATCATATGATTGATCAACTTAGTAATGTGTAAAATATGTTTGTATTGCATGACTAAAGAAGCACAAGTTGATTGTCAACATCCAGACATTGCTGGATCATCAAAGAAATAACTTTTTTAGAGTGTACTATGAGTTAACCTAGATGTTTCTCACTATGATTAAATTGTTTTTAGTTAACTTTCAGTTATTGAACTGTTACTTATATAATTGCTATGATTCCAGACAATGTTGGTCCAAGGAGTTTGATACTTAGGATTGTCCATGGAAGTGTTTTCAAATTGTATATGTAATATGGAATGTGTACTCAACTGAACGTTGAATGTCAGACTTAGATTCGAAGAATGTGATAAATAATATGAGCATATTGAATGAAAAGTATTGATAGCATATTACGTTAATTGATGCATTCCATTACATGACATGCATGATCAGATAAAGGAGTTATGATTGGAGTGACCAACGTGAAAAAGAGATTTAAGCTCAGGAATTGTCCATAAAGAGCCATAAGCTCAATTAATGATGAGCCCAGTATCCACAACAGATACGGGACATTAAATAGTCACTCAGTCACAACAAAGTAAAATGAAAATAAAGTCACGTGTGCATTTGCATATATATGACTTTACATTTAACATATGAATGATTGAGATGAATTAATGGATTGTTTTGAAATAGTATTATGAAATGATTGTATACATGTTGTACTTGTACTTAATGAAATATGAAAAAATAAGATATGGGATTTGATACTGGATGATGTGTTAAACTTCTTGAAATTGGTTATATACTTAACTTAGTGTTCTGACTGGAGTGAGCACATCGATAATGGTTCACTCACTGAGTTCGCAAACTCATCAAAATTGCAACGTTGATTTTCATGTACAATGGAGTTCTAGCTTCTAAGGCAACCAAGTAAAATTCTAGTCAGCTGATATATGAGGAGTCTAGTTAGGATGTGTTTGTTTAGATTCTCATTTCATGTTAAATATTTTGTATGGAGCTGTAAATTCTCAAAAGTTATGTAATTTAAATACATGGATATGAATAGTATTGGTATAATATAATTAAGTTTATTTTATGAATGAAACGAGGAGATTTGACCACTTTGAATACTTGTGTTATGTGTGATGCCATAATAAGTTAGTTTAACTGTTCTAATGTGCCATTCTCATAAGGTATGTTCTTAAATATCCTCTGGATGTTTGGGATATGCTTTATGGAAGCTGTATGTTACAATCTTTCTCTAACTTATCCTAAACTTCATTAAATTATTGAAGAAGTTTCTTATATTAGCTTTTGATGATTGTTATAAAGTCTTTTTGATCTACTCGCACTCTTTCCTCCTCACTTATTTCTTCATTTCAAAGAAGTTTCTATTTTAAGTTTGAGTCATGTTGTACTACATGAAAAATTAGTAGTAAAAGCACTCTCATAGATGTTCCTATCGATTTTTTACTCATTTTGGAACCTAAAATCTTGATTAAAGTTTCTTTGCAATAGTTGAATATAAATTAAGCAATTTAGTTTAAATCTTACTCCTAAAGAAGAAAAATTGGACATGAAATAAAATAAAATTTTAACTAAAAAATAAGAAAAATTGCAAACATGAAATTAAGTTTGAAGAACCACAATTGACTCAATAAAAAAAGAAAAAGAATATGACAAGTTTAAATTGAACAATAATGAAAACAAAGAAATGAATAAATATGATATATTTGATCCATTAAATATCTTATCTTTATCAGACAAGAATTTAAACCCTAATTTGTAATAGGTATTCCAACTAGCCACCAATTTTATGTAACTTTAGATGACATCTTTTTAGGAATTTTATTAGTAGACCTTAGAATGATAATAATAAATTTTTATTAAATTGAAACTCATGAAACAAGGAACAAGGAACAAAACTTAAGAACAATATGTTCTCAAAAAAAGCTAAAGAATGACAAGAATAGTAGTGCATATTGAGCATAGGAAGCAAAGACGCAAAAATATTGAGTATGTAAATAACGAGATCTAAAATGAACATGAATATAGAACTATGCTCTAATAACAATTATGATATGAACCTCATTAATAACATTAATGAGATTCAATATCAATATAAATAAGATCAAGGATTGTTCCATCGAGAATAGTTTAATCTAAGAAGTCAAACATAAAAATACACAAAGAAGGATATGAATCACCACACTTTAGAAAAGAAGGGATTAGGAGAGATAGGATTCTAGGTTTTTTATTGAATAATGATAATCATAAGCTAACAATTACATCCATAAAATAATTGTCAAGCCAAGGGAGGTTCCAATTAATGTGTGATCATAAAAAAGATAATTACTGTTAATATGTTTATTATTTTGATGAAAAGGATTATTAGAATAAAATAAAGCCATAAATTTAAGAAAATAGTGTATAAAGTCGATAAAGAGAAGTTGAAGTTTGCAACAGATGAAATGAAGATCAAAATAAAACAAAAGGAACATCAGGGCTCATCAAGGTCATTCCACATTTTGTATTATAATATCGCTTTGCTAATTTGACAATCTAAAAGGCTCACAATGTATAATCATTTCATCTTATTTCTTTACATGAGTCTTTACATTCATCAAGAGGCATTCAAGCTTTTGATTTTAATATAAAATCCTGTTAATCTTTAGGTAAGATTTTTAATCATATTTGGATTAAAGAAATTGGTTTTGAGAATTTAAAATTGTTAAAATCATGTTTTTAGGGTGATTAGTTAACTTATATAGGTTAGTGGTTGACTAATATAGGTTAAAGCTATTAAATTTTAAATATTGATAATTTGTTATAACATTGATTAATGTACTGGTTGATCAATCTAACATTCGTTAATGTACTAGTTGATCAATCTATCATATTGGTCATATCCTTTACCAATTAACCGATGTTTCAATGGCTAATGAATCTAGTGTTGTAAATTTATAATGGTCAACCAATATGTTATACTAGTTGAACAGTGCATTATATATAGCCATTATAAAGACTAGTTTTTGGCTCCAATAGCTATTTTGGGTCCTCAAGCATTATAAATATGTGTTTTCTCATTAGCTTTAGCTTTAAGAAGGTTTTGGGTGTTATATACACACGTTTCAAAGAGTTTTTGAATCATTTGGAAAACATTATGTCATATTTATACAAGCAAGCCATTTTGGAGTTATCAAGTGATAGCGTAAGGTATTTTGAGTTGTAACATTTGATTGGGGCAATATATTATTGTATTTGAGGGTAATACATGTGAGATTGAGGTTCTTTTTCATCTTGGAAGAAGAATGTAAGAAAAGTTCCTCTTTATCGATAAATATTATATAAAGATTATTCTTCGTTTTGAAAGAAAAATTATAAAGGAATTCCAAAAAGTGTCTTAAAACTAGAAGTAAGTAAGAGTTGATCATTGAACCACTTTATAGTTTGCATTCTCTTCCCTGTCCTCTGTAAATTATTTTTCAATTCTTTGATTAATTTATATTAAGCAATTTCCCTATATTTATTTATATTAACTATTATTAATTGAGTATATTAGCTAAAAAATTATTGGATTTTGTAAAGACCTAATCACTCCCTTGGGTGCTATTAAAGACTAACAAGTGGTATTAGAGTAGGTCTATTAGGCTAACATTTCTAATGAAATTCTATAGAAAATATCATAATGGCATATTTAAAAGCATCATCATACAATCAAGAGGGACAAAGCATTAGTAAACTACCTTTCTTCAAGGAAATGATTACCATTATTGGAAAACTAGGTCAAGATTCTTGTTAATGGTTGAAAGTGTACCTATAGGAAAGTGTCAAATGGTCCCTTTATTCTTATAAAAATTGTAGATAACAAAAAGGTACCTAAATTAAATGAAGAATGTGAACCTCCTTAAATAGTAGTTCCATACATATCCTTTTTATGCATTAGCAAGAAATGAATTCAATAAGGTCTCTATATTTGAAATGGATCGTGAAATTGGCATACTTTAGAATTTACACATAAGGGTACCAATCAAGTAAAAGAGAGCAAAGTGAGCATGCTAACACATCAGTATGAATTGTTTCAAATGAAGAATAATGAAAGCATATTTAGCGTATTTATTGGATTTATTGATATTATAAGTACTCTAAAAGGTTTTGGAAAGACCTATAATAATGTTAAAATGGTAAGAAAGTTGCTTAGGTCACTTCTAAAGATGTGGGAAACTAAAATGATAGATATATAAGAAGCTAAGGACTTCACAATACTACCATTAGAGGAACTTATTGGATCTCTCCTTATTAACGAAATGAGGCTCCAAGTTACACAAGAAGAAATATCGCTTCTAAGGAAAAAAATTCTTGTTTAAAGCCTCAAAAGAAGAATCAAACAAAGAGGAAGAGACATCAATTACTGAAATCAAAGAAGAAGATATTGGCTTAATCACTAAAAAATTCAAGAAGTTTTTAAAGAATAAATTCTCCAAAAGAAGGACTTCAGAGAAAGTAAAAGTGAATTAAAATATAAATCCTCTAATATTATTTGCTTTGAATGTAGAAAACCCAACCAATAAAGTCATAATGTCCTCAATGAAAGAAATTATAAGAAATAAAAGAAGGATGATAAAAAGCAATTAAAGCATCAACTATGGATAATATAAGTTAATCTAAAAGCGAGCATTTAGAGGAAGAGATAGCTTCTATATGCTTTACAACCATGGACAATGATGAGGTAACATCCAACCCTAATTCTTGTAATAATAGTGATAATGATATGACAAATGATGAATTAGTTTAAATTCAAATTATAAGTAAGAAAAAGAAGAAATTATCTTTAAAACTAAAAGATGTTCAAAAAAAGTTAGATATGTGCATGAATGAGAGTGAAAAGACATAAAGTGAATTTCATAGCATTAAAGCATCCAAAAATGTGATTATTGATGAGAATCATAACTTAGATGCATTCAGGCATAAGAATGAAACATTGAAAAAAAAAGAGATTCCCTTAAGGACTTATTATCCAAGATTACTAAAGGAAGTAAAAAAACTAGAAAACATGTGATAAGCTAAAAAAAATTAAATGATAGACATGAAATAGGATATAACTATGGAAGTGAAGGCAATTCGAGAAATAAATTTGTCAAGGGAAAATATTTGTATAGTAAAGAACCATTACTTAATGAGACAAGTGGGTATGGAACATCCACATCTAAACATATGCATAAACATTCTTTTAGGACTAATTCTAAAAGCAACAATCATGCTTTCATATATGGCTCACAACCTAGACATAGAGTTCAATACTATCAAGGGAAAAATAAACATAACCTATATGACAACATGCAAGCCCCACTCAGATCCCTTTAGACCACAAAGAAGTATACATCAAGCCTTCATTCATAGTAGGAATTATACATATAATTATGGTAGAGCTTTTCACCATACTGAGAGACCATTCAACAACTTTAATTCCAAAAGAACTTTCCCCATCATCCATACACATATAGAAATGCATTTATGAATCATCATCACCTATATAACATGGTATGTCATTTTTGTGGTAAGTATGAACATGATGATAGAATTTTTTTTCTTAAACAAAGAATATCAAGCAAACCTAAAAGTGTGAGTTAAAAAGAAGAAGGAACCTAACAACTAAGGAACCAAGCTTATTCTTGCTCCTAAAACACATTGATTACATTGGTTTGTAAGGATTTTTAAAAATATAGAGAAAATAGTATATAGTAGATATAGTAGTTATTAAATTGAATATTATTGAGATGTTTATGCACTTAATCTTCAAGAATCTAACCTTCTTGTCTCTAAGAAAGTCTAAAAGGTGTTATTGTAAGAAGTGCAGAATTTAGCCACCAAAGACTCTTCAAAAACAAAAATTGTTAAACCCAGTGAGAGAAATGAGAAGAATGAGAAGTCTTCAGTAGTTAGTAAAATCAAGAAGAATCTTCGTTTAAGTCTATCATAAGTAGTGATCAACATGAGGTAATTATTAGTTCATAAGTTACATTTACCTATGAATTTGAGTATAATCTCCACGTGATGATTATTTATGTTGGAATTATATGTTTAATAATATTTTTTAAAGTGTGAACTTTAGTACTTAGAGATTATTGTACAAAATGAGGACACTAGGTAAGAATTTACATTAGTTGGGTAATTATTTTGCTAAACCTTTGAATAAGGATAAATTTTGTTAAATAAGAAGAGAATTAGGTATGTTTGATTGAAATTGGGTAATAAAAATGCCTTTATTTTTTTGATTGACTTTGTGTGCTTGAAGTCACTTTTAAGTTTTTTAAAAATAATTCTTGATTGATATTATTATAACCTATAAAGTGTTTTAAAGGTTAAATTTGAGTTGTAAAGTTTTCTTTTAATCTTTTTCTTAATATATTGGTTGACCAATATCTTAGTATGGTTGACCAGTGTAATAAAAAACTTTGATTTCTGCCTTTCCAAATAAGTTTGTTCTTTGTTTAGTCACTTTTCTAGTTTACCAATATCCTTCAATAGTCGAGTAATATCACTCATAGGTCAACTAGTATAGTCGAGTTTTAAAACTAAACTAATTTTTTCACCACACCACCACTATTCACCCTTTCTTCTCTCTAAACATCGATAATTTGACCAGTTGAGTTAATTGGTCAACCAGTCCTCTTATTTTCAATATCTCCTTCGCCTTCTTTAATCCTCCAAAACCTTAAATAATTCACTCTTTTCCTTAAGAACATCATCACTCGTTAGATTACATCAGATTAAAAAATTTTCATCCTTAAATTTAATATTTGGGACTTTCAAAATTTTTCTTAATTAAGAATTATTTTTTTCAAATTGATGCTTTCATAGTTAAATTGTAAAAAGAGTTAAGTTAAAAAGAGTTAAGTTTGTGTTTCCTTTCAATTATATCAATACATCTTTAATTTTGTTTGGTCATATTAAATTATAGTGGAGTGATGAAATTTAGGGGTAGTAACTATTTTGTGATTTTTGTATTTCTTTCACTTTATATGATATGCTTATCTCTATTTATGACTCTCTTTGATTTTCTTTGATTTTGAATATCTCTTTTGTTCTTGATGTTGGATTATTCTCTTCATATTTAATTATGTTTTATGCATGAATGAAGTGAAAGCTAACCACTATCTTGATATTTATTTGTATGATTAATTTTATTATCATTGTTCTCTAATATGACAATTATTTTGTCATTACCAAAAGGGGGGAGATTTTTCAACTAAGGGATGTTTCAATCGATGTTTTGATGATTAAAAAAAACATAATTACTAGTGAGATGTTTACTATTTTGATGAAAATAAATATTAGAACAAAATGAAGTTATAAAATTAAGAAGATAATGTATGAAGTTAGTAAAGAGAAGTTAAAATTTGTAATCGATGGCAAGAAGATTAAAATAAAAAAATCAAGGTTTATTAAGGACATTCCATAAAAGTATTACTATTTTTGTTCTCACATTGTTAATTTGATGATTCAAAAGGCTCACTATACATAATCATTCCATCTTACTTCCTTAAATAAGCCTTTACATTCATCACGAGACATTGAAGTTTTTGATTTTAATATAAATGCTTTTTAATCTTTCAAATAATCTTTAGGAGGCATTTTAATAAGTATTTTAATTATAGTTGGATTAATAAATTGGTTTTAAGTATTTAAAATTATTAAAATCACATTTTTAGGGTAGTTACTTGACCTATATAAGTTAGTTGTTTACCCATATAGGCTAAAGTTGTTATCTTTAAAGTATTGAGAGTTTGTTGTAACATTGGTAAATGTACTTGTTGACCAATCTGTCATATTGGTGAACAAGTAAATCAACCAATGTTACAGTATCTATCTTATTAGTTAACAATATCCTTTACTGGTCAACTAGCACTTTATGCAATTAATGTTAATGAACTCAAAAATTAATTTTCTCCAAATATTATTTCACTTTAATTAATATGAAAATCCATATTATAATATAACGATGTTGTGTTTTTTTTAATGACGTCCTCTTGTATTCATACAATAGTATTTCATATATATAACTGATAATTATAAAAAATTCTTACTTACATGATAGTTGTTTATATATAAAGTGATAATTGTTAAAACTATTTAATAGAGATTGACGATAAAAGACTACTTTAAAAGTAATAATGATTATTAAGGAATATTTGATAATTTTTTAAAATTAAAAAAAAGTAGCTAAAGTAATTTCGACGTGCTTAACAAAAAGAAAAAAGTATTATTATGGTTTCAGTTTTCAAAACTTATAAAATCATAAAAATTAACTTTTCTCGTGTTTTCTTTTTTTGTCATTATATCGTCAATTATTTAATATTAATTACTAATAAGAATTGTTATTAATATAATATAATAAAATTATTTTAATATTTATATTTATTTTAAAAAATTTAAAATAAATTTAGTCTTTATCTAATAAATATAATTTAAGTTTAAAATATTTTAAAATGATAAGTTTCAAATAAAAATATTTTCAATAATTAAAATATATGACATAAAATAATATTTTTTTATAAATTATTCATTCAAAAAATGTAATAGATGTTTTACTAATATTAAAATAAAATTATTTATTTTATTAATTTATCTTAAAATTATTTAAAGTTTAATTATTATTAATAGTAAAAATAAATTTATAATAATATTAATAATTAAATAAAATTTATTTTTATTTTAAAAATAAAACAAAATTTAAAAACTACATATAATAAAGGTTATGAGTTTATTACCGTATTAGCCCAAAATCAGTACAGTATTTTAAATTTTAGTACCAGGTTTGAATACCAGTTATTACTGACTGGTTTCGGCTATGCAAAATACCGGTCGACTACCGACCAGTACTAAAAATTTTAAAAAATTGGAAAATTTTTTGCAAAATTTTCAAAACATCCTCCCTGTTTTCTTTCCTTCCTCCTTTTTTTTAAAAAAAGTTTTTAAAATAATAATAAATATTTTATTACTAATAATAATTATAAATTAAATAAAACTTAAAAATAAATTATT
>JANSVA010000004.1:26488805-26500114 GCA_025504915.1 Erythroxylum reticulatum | reverse complement strand
TCATTATTTTACAATAAATTATTATATTGAGATAATTACTATATATAAATATAGATTATATATAGAAACAAGTAGAAAATAATAAAGATATATATAAACTAAAATAGATATGATAAAAAAAGTTAAATTAAATAAAATATAATTGTATAATATGATAATAAATTATTTTATAATTTTTTAAAAATTTAAAAAATATTTTTTAAATTTTAAAAATTATCAAAAAATAATACTCGATATTAACTGTACTAATATAACACTATATTAAAACTTAACCTGATCAAAATTCTGTGCAATATTTATAACATTGCATGCAATTCCCTCCCGTTACACGAAAATAATGTCAACGACAAAGCCGCTTAAAGGAGTCGAATACAAGTTTTGTCATACATCATTGCTACAGTCCTTGGACTTTGGCACATGGTTAGTCTTATCTGTCAAGCCTTTGTGAATCTTTTCATGTTTCTTTTTTTTTATATATATACAGAAAAGTTCTTTAGGTTTTCAAATTGTCTGTAATAATCTGATTTTCAGATTCCAGTGCTTTTCCATTTCCAGCCATGGCGGTAGCTGCCTTCAAGTCCTCATCAAGGCGAGCTTCAAATCTAGCATCCGACAAGGAAAACAAAGATAATCCCACTTCACGAAGCAGAAGCATTGCCGGTAACAAACCTCCTCCTCGAAGATCACGTAGCGTAAGTGCTACCCCAAGATCCCACCTTGAGGCCTCCCCTTCGTCACGGACACAAACACCAACGTCAACACCATCTTCTTCATGGGATTTCTTGGTTAAAAGAGACAATCCTCTGTATTGGAGTAGCACCACGATCTCTTCGAGTGATAAAAACGATGAATTTGCATCAAATACTTCTAAATTGGATGAACCCACATCCAGAAGTGCTCCCTTAAAGCCAAAGTCCCCATCTTCCGATTCTAGGAGGGGTAGATCGGTTTCCAGAAAGAAAGATTTCGTGAAAAACGACTCCAGAACTAGTAAGGTCGATGTTGGCCGGAGGGCTCGCTCGGTGTCCCGACGTCCGGTGGCCAGGAGCCATTTCGTGAAATCCGAGGTTTCCCCGTTTGTCTGTGAAATATACGACCTTTTGGTTGTTTTAATTCGGGGTAGACTGAGATAATAAATTTTTTGAGTATTTGTTATTGGTTTGTTGTTCTTACAATTGCAGACTGCCGTTGAAGAAGATGTTAGTTTGTTGACTAAGTATAAGAATAGAAATGACTTGAGTACAGATGCAACCTCAAATGTTGGGGGAAAGGATATTTCTGTTAGAAGTGACTCTAGTGGATTTGATGAGACCAAAAGCTTGCAGTCCCGACTAGTTGACTCTTCCTCAAATTTGGTATTACTATTTGTCATCCATATTAATAATGATACCATTGGAAATGAAGGACTTTCCTGGTAATAATATAATTATGTTTTTAATGTGTTTCTTTGTCAGCCTTCTTCGCCAACTCAGAGACTGGAGGATATGGTTTTAGGAACTTCATTCTTAGAAGCTGAAGAAAGAACAATCAAAGCAGTTTATGAACAAATGAAGGTGAGCTCTGGAGGGTGTTACCGGATCCCTATGTGGAGTCTTATAATCATATGCCGTCATCCAATTCATAGATGTTATATTTTATAAATGGTAATGAATAAATGATATTTGATGTTCGTTTCCGATGGGAATAATTGTAAACTGTCAATAAAAAATTCCTACTGCTTTCTTCATTTCTTGTTTTTCATTTTGCAGTCATTTCAAAGGAATGATTATGGAGGTGACAGCTCTAGCTGTATGTATGAAACTGTTCGATCTGAAGTAAGACGTGCAATATCTGACATCCAAGATGACCTTGAAACAGTCAGTTCCTTTCTTGATTCTGATATGAAAGCTTTTTGGTCATCTTCTAACATGGCTTCTCATTTTATATTTTGGTTTAGTCTTTTTTCAGACTCTATGAAAGCTCTATTCCTTTCTTCCTTTGTTAAACAACGATCTAATATTGGTCAAAAAGTGACATCTAATCCTGGTACAAACATGTACACATTGAGATACCAGAAATTAGGAGAAACATTGAAAAGGACACTTGCTTCAGAAGATTGAGAGAGGTGTATTTTGAAATGACAAGGAACTCTTCCAATTCAAGTAGAAATTATACGTGAGCTAAAATGATGTTTGTTTATGTCTGCAAAGGCTGGGCCAGCTCGAGTAGAAATGATATGATTATGGTTTTAGATAATATGACCCTTGATAAACTATTGACTTTTATAGAATGTAGAGCATGGTTCTTTGTGCAAAAAATTACCTAAGAGTAGTCTGTATGACGTGTCATTGTTTGTAGGATCTCAGAATCCCCATATGATTCTCCTTGTGTCAATATTATTCTTGAATAAGTTTACATCATCCTGGAATGTGATTTTGATTTAGTTAAATGGTAGCTGTCTACCATTTTCTCTTGGCAGTGATGCTATTGCTGCAGTTGCCGATTTTATGGGATCTAGAGAGCTTTATGATATATTCTGGAATTGAAATTTATCTGTAAACTTTTCAGGGAAATAAGCTCAATTAAGATGAGACTTTTTACCACAGTAAAGCAATACGGGAGCTTTAGAATTGTGAAAAGTATGTGCTTCATAGTTACGATCATAATAGTGCATTATATGCCCTGAAATTATCAGTCTAGTCACCACTACAAGAAAAGGAAAAGTAGGGGACATATTCAAGTGTGGAAGGGGGTTGGGCACTCATTACTTGAGTCAAACATAGAACTAAATGAGAATGAATATTGCCTTGTAGTGATATTAATTCTTGAATAAACATTGAATATGGAAACCTGAAGAATGACATATTTCTTGATTTGGTTTGAGCAGTGTATAGTAGTTGATAAAAGAATACTTTACGAGTAGAAAAAGGAAAACAGTAAATAAGGAAATTTAGTTGACAAGCATTTGAAACATGACACATAGGACTATACTTCGAAGTTGAACCTTGACAGTAAATTTTGGAAATATTTGATTGGTCTATGTGGCCTTTGTGGACCTATGCACACTTCAGGTGCTTGCTTGTCAGCTTTTTGATGATCAATAGACTAGCAAGTCTTGGGGCTTCAGCCATCACATTAACTTTTGGGTTGAATGATTTCATGAATGTTTGGGAAGAGGTGTTGATTGATCAAAAAGAAGAATCTACTTCAACCGATATGCCCTTAGGCACGGCCATACATAACATAGAAATCACACTTGAAAAGGGTGGACAATTAGCTAGAGCGGCAGGTACTGTAGCAAAACTGATTGCAAAAGAGGGGAAATCAGCCACATTAAAATTACCTTCTGGAGAGGTTGCAATGAGCCAGTGCTAACAACTGCCTCTGACATAACAGACTTGATGCAAACCCACCTAGGAATAAATCCTAGAGAACCGCAAACAATATTGAAATCTTACTAATAAAACCAAGTAAAGCAATTTGAAACTGGTCCTTTGGCTATAGAAAACCATGGAGCGATTCAATAAAGGTTGGAGTGCCACAAAATAAACCCCGATAAGTTTTGAATTACTTCAATGAACAACTTAGGACGTGAAGCAGTCTCAATTTTGAATAAACCAAACCAAACCAATCTCAAAATTCTGTATCATGTTGATGAAATTCTTCCTCCTTTATATAGGGTTGCAGATGATTTGTATTTCAATTAGAAAATTAACTACAACTGTTACTTGAATTGGAACTCTAAACTATTAATACTACTTTAACTAGGAAACCACTAAAAAATTTCAAATACATTTGGGAATAATAATTAAGTAAAGTATTGTTCCACTACAATTAAACAAAAACCAAAATACTGATTGAGCACAAACTAATGAAATTAATCCTAATGGATAGGCTTGTGTCTCAATCTTCTCAAATTCTGGCACTTGTAGTTGGTCCATTAAGGCACTTGTAATAGATCTATTGATTGGGTAGTTGTGCTCGCATCAATACTAATTGCTTATTCAGTTGCAATATTCACTGCTTATGTAGGAAATCTGTTTTAGGGTAGTTGATAATTAACTCCGAAGGTCACTTGATTCAGGCTGTACGAAGGAATAATGTTGCTAATATTGCAACAGCCAACATAATTGACATTCCTCCAGACTTAGTGAACCCATGTGCTGTTGAGTTAGTTCTGGACATCAGAAGAGAATGTGCCAATAAGCTTGAGCAGGTATGTTCCCTTTTTTAAATCTTAGCTGTCTGAAACAACTCAATGTACTCTAAACAGTTAAAAGCCTGTTTTCTTCATGTTCTAGGTTTGGATTTAAGGCCATTCTAGTTTCAGATAGCAATAAGAAATGAAAACAAGTTGGTGAATGCAAGAATTCACTAGTATACTTGTAATATCATCGGTAGTTTACTTCAATTTCAGCATTTGAAGGGAGATCCTTTTGCTCCTTCTTTCATTGCATCCAAATCAAATACTTGTTTAACCTGTTGGAGTTGGTTCAATCATTGAAGATATATGTCAAACTGAGGTTCTTTAATCAGATTGTAGAAATTGAAAGTAAAATGATTAGAAAAAGTCTCAGACTCTACAGGTCTAGTTCCTGGGTTTCTGAAGATGGGAAATTTGAACATCTCCCATTGGACATTTACTGTTTGAGATGCGTTAGCTTATCTTCTTTTATTTGGTTGATAGAGAGCTTAATTTAAGTAGTGGCTATGGTGACATGCAGTCTCGGGATCGAGCTAGGCAACTTCGAGCTGATCTGGCTGTTGAGGAGCACCGAGGTTTAGAGCTTAGTAGAATACTGAAGGAAGTGCTTCCAGATCCGAAGACTTCGAATGTACAGAAATCTCGTCCTGGAAGAAAGGTGATCTCTTCAACAGAAGAGCCAATGTCACAAATTTTACCTTGCTTGTCTCATGATGTGCGATGTACAGAAGTGGCATTTTTCCCTTTTGAGTCATCCTTGGTTTCTTACCTTTTGTCTGAAGAAGTGAGTGAGTGCACTATCCCTCTTCAACCGTTCAGGGAAATGGGACAGAAAAGAGAGAAATTCCATGGACCAAGCCCATGTCTCCATCTTGTAGGAACATTTTGTTGTTTTTTATGTTGACCATATATTGGGTATTTAGTTAAAAATGGCGTTCAGGTATCACTGCTGTTTATACAACTGACGCATTTCTGATACAATGTTTTTTGATGTTGCGTTTGATTGATTGATCTTTTGTTATTTGACAGTCTAGCACTGAAAGGAGGAGGATGTCAAAACGATTATCAGAAGAAGCCATGGCTTATTTTGATGAATGTGTGTCACTTTCAACTTTTGATAGTTCTGACTTTTCGTCTCAAGAGGATGCACCTTTCAAATTAATGGGCATTACTCCTCCCAGTGGTGATGCTGCCTCGTTTTCTCAAGCAGGTTCAAGTCTTGGAGCCAACCATTGGCCAAGCAGTTGCCCTTGTGAAAAACAGGTTTGTCTCTTATAGAAACGATGCTGGTTGATTAAAAATCTACTCTATTATCAAATAAGATTTGGTGATTTTTTGATAATTAATCCACGTTCATAAGTTGGTTTAGGATTTTAAAGTACGAACTACCGTCAACCTATCTACTTGATAGAAAGGAGTTATTATCGTCATACTGTATGATATGAAAACCTCAATGTTGGATTAACAACTTAAAATAAAATTACCCAATGTGGCGATATTTAAAATTTTTCAGAAAATGAGCTGACTGCTAAATTAATTAAAAAACATATATGTTTCTTGTCTCGACGCAATGTAACAAATAGTTTATAGTAATGTAAATATTTTGATAATACCTCAAGGGCAAATTCAATTAAGCAAAATTGGAAAAGTCATTCAAATTTAAAATATAAACGCTTTAACTATTATATTTGTTGATACTTAAATGTTAGTTTAATACGTTATATAATTGGATTGCTTTATTATTATGTATAATATTTAAAATTGTTTTTAAAATGTAAGACATCTGGATTTTAGTATTCTGTAATTTGAGGCAAACTTGTTAAATAACTCTGTGTATTGGTGAGTTTAATTGAAATGAATTAATTTCTAAGTGATTGTTTAATTTTCACTGACTAGCGAAATTATCCTTAAAAAGAATTCTGAACGGAGCACTATTTGAATTCAAAAGGAAGAGAGTGATTGAAATTGACAAAAATAAAACTGTAGGAAACATTTGAAAATTAGTTAAAGACATAAGCATGTTAAAACTATAGGAAACATTTCAAATTTAGTTAAAGACATAAGCATTTGGTAAGTTCAATCAATTTCTGCAAATAATGGCTGCAAACGGCATGAGTATCTCTCTGTAGTTTTCCGCCAACTTGACTTCAAACCTTTGTTATTTGGTTACTTTTTTCCCTGAAACTCAATGCGAGAAAGCATGAGATATTTAGAAACCTTATGTTGTATTTATCAGAAAATAGGAAAGAGAAGAGATATCATCTATTTTTTGTTATTATTTCCAGTAGTGAATGTGAAAAATGCCATTACTTAAAATCTTTTCTGTAGTTCTACGTTTCACTTTTCATAGTGTTAGTTTCCCTTACGATTTGGTCCTTTTTTTTTTTTCTTTGGGCGTTTGCACGATCCCTGTTATTTCCCTAACCGCTTACAATGGTTTATCAATAAATGATTTTCCCACCCACAGGAAGCATGCAGTGTGTATAGCTATGATGATGCCTCAAGACAACTGCCTACCGGACGATGGGATCGAAAGTCTCGTTTTTCGTTTTCTAAGGAATCAAGTGGTACATTCGATTCTCAGCAACAAGTTAAGAAGTGTGTCAAAGTCTTGGAGAAAAATCCTTCAATCTCGAGGACAACTCATTACGATTTAGATGAATATGGTTTACAGGCCTCGGAACAAAGTTTTTTGTTTGATAGGCTGTTCTCCAAAAATAGAATGGAATCTGGTAGTATGCTATTATGTGGTGCAGGTTTTGCCATTTCGTTATCGCCCTTTACCTTCCTAATCTGACATACTTCCCTGGTACATGTGCGCACCGAGACAGCTTCGAAATCGAAATTCAAGCACTTACTTTTATACTCTGTGATAGACTATTTTGATCTCTTGGACTCTGTAGGAAGGACCAATCATATTCTAAATCTTCAATCTTACTTCATCTCTTCTTGATATTAACTAAAACTTTAAAAAAATCAATAAATTTATAAAATTCTAGTTTGATGTAAACATAGTTAAGGATCAATTTCAACTCCGCAGTTCTACCAAAGAACAGATGAATCTTATTAGAAATTTGAAAAATAACATCATATCCGTTTCATATTTCGCGTTACTTTTCATGTAATCCCTACTTTAATTTCAATTATGCAAATATTAGCACGTAATTCCTGCTTTAATTTCAATTTTATGTAAAAAATATTGTGTATTTAATTATTTAAATACTATCAATATGTGGAGCCCACATAAATATTGAGTTTTTACTTCCTAGATATGTCCAGCAAAATAAGTTTCCATCAAAATAATAATGTTTTAAAAATTAGACTAAATATCGAACTGGTCAAAAAAATGTTTAAAGCTTAAAGGTTTAACCGATATTAAACCGCTATAAAATTAGTAACAGGTAAAAATTATAAGAATAAGTAATGCCTCTTAATATATAATAAACTAATGATAAATCTAATAATTTAGACTAAGATTGAATCTAACATAAATTTTTAAATAATAATAAAAATAAAATTTGTATTTTATATTATCATTTATTTAAAGACTCATAAAAGTTTAAGTATGTTTAAAGAAACTCAATAGGAAAAACTCTAACTTTATTTTAACTTTTTTCAATGCCCTTTAAACATATTTTTTAATACTTTAAATATTATTTTAATATATTCTTAAATTATCTCAAACAAAATTACTTATATTTACTAATTAATAATTCAATTTAATAAACAAATTCATGATAAAAATAATTAGTTTTTAACAATAATAATTTTAAAAAATTAATTAAATATAAGGAGATAAATAAAAAAGATAAAATTTGACAAATATAATTTATTATTTTTTAACAATAATAATTTTAAATTAAAATGTAAAGAGACAAATAAAGATTATAAATTTTAAAATATGATTTACTTATTAGAACTTGTGATCTCGTGCGCCTCAGCCCTCCCTCTCCATGGCTTCGTCTTCCTCAACTTCGACCCCTTCTCGTTCTCCTTTTAAACTCATGCTATCTTCGTCTACATTTGCGTTGAAAAGACCCTCTTCTCCAAACCCTAATCGAGACCAAAATCGCAACCCTAACCTACAACCTCCATCGATTTCGTCCCCTGTTAAAGCTAACCAGGACCCCCACCACCACCATGCCCTTCCCACTCACCCCCCTCTCATTCGGAATCGAGACTAGCCCTAACTTCATCCTCCCCCCGATGGAGAAACCTCCAAGCAGTCTTAGAACTTGGAAAGCCGTTATATTTGAAGGACTTGGTACCTCATCCAAGGATAAATCCTTAACCTACTATCCTCTAGAAGTGAAGAAGAACCAAATCTATGTCACTCCACCATAATTGGCCAAGCAAGGAGCGGTTCAATTCCAAACCTCCCTCATTGGTTTCTTCATTGGTAAGCGCCCTGTTTTTCCTCTAGTACAGAGAGCACTAGCTAGATCTTGGGCTGAATTTGGACTTAAGGAAATTTTAATTACTAGTTCCAACAATTTTCTCTTTAAATTTGAAGATGAGGAAGGTATGAATGAGGTCCTAGAGAAAGGACCATGGCACATACAAGAAAAGCCTATGTTTTTGAAGAAATGGTGCTTGAATGGAGGAGAGCAAGAAGTAGTTAGGTCAGCCCCTATATGGACTAAGTTCTACAATGTCCAAATTGAATATTGGTGTACAAAAGGCTTAGGAAGAATAGCCAGTGCAGTAGGTGTCCCATTACTCATGGACACTCCTACAATAAAAATGACTAGAATTATTTATGCTCGGGTATGTGTGGACATGGAGTTACAAAGGTATTGGATAGATTCCTTCCTGCTGGCTACTTGTAATGAAGAATGGTAGTCCACATATAAGGAAATAAATATAGAGTATGAATGGAAACCAGACACCCAAGTCTCCAAGCAAGAATGGACACCCACTGGGAGGAAGTTTGCAATAGGAATGCAGCAAGAATTGGTGCAAGAGAAGGAAAATCCACAAATTAACCCTCAAAGTCTACAGGAGTAGCCCTTCACCTCAGAAACCAACAGATTACCGAACTCCCCTAGTAAAGAGCCTCAAACAGAACCTAATTCTTCTCTAGGAACACTAAATATTGAACAATAGAGTCATCTGAGTTGCCAAGGAGTCTAGGAAGTCATTTTTTCAACCTTAGCAAAAGAGGATAGCCAACAAAAAGCAGACCCACCAGGTGATCTTGATGAACCAGCTCTCTCTGCAATAAACCAAGTAAGTATTACTCCTTCCTCTCTTAGTTCTGAATTGGTTCTTAGTAGTTCTGGTATCAACGGAGGGGCAGAAGGGGATGTTACAGCTAGATCAAATAGGAAATCAAGAAGGAAGCATAAGTAGTGTTTAGATCAGTTAGATGGTGAAATGGATTTAGTCGTTTGGAGTGTAAGAGGGCTCAATAGCCCTAATAAACATTTAGCTATCAAGGCTAGTCTCAAGAGACTTTCTACTGCTTTTGTGTGCATGACTGAATCCCGAATAAGAACTCCCTCTTTTCTGAATGATATCTGTTCCTTTATGTTTCCTAGATGGCAATACTTCACCAACATTGATTAAGCTTTTAATGCTAGAATAGTCATAGCTTGGAATGCAGATAGTTTTTCATGCTCTAGGTTAACCTATTCTGATCAACTGATCCATTTAAAGGTAACTCCCATCAATAGCTCCTCTCCTTTCCTTTTCACTTGTGTGTACGGGTCCATAATCTCAACCATAGGAAACATCTCTGGACTGCTTTGAACCAAATCTCTTCCACAGTAGGTAATCAACCTTGGCTTATAGTTGGGGACTTCAATGCAATTCTGTACCCTCACGAGGCAGAACCCCCGAGTTCCTTGGCCTTGCAGGGTATGAGGGACTTTAGGAAGTGTGTAAAACTGTGCAGTTTTTGACCTTAATGCTAGTGGTCCAACCTTTACATAGACCAATAAACAAAGTGATGATCTCTATGTTACCAGAAAACTAGATAGAACTCTCATCAATTCAAAGTGGGCCTCCAAGTTTCCCAGCTCCTATAGTGTCATTCTCAATCCTAACATCTCAGATAACTCCCCTTTAGTGGTTAGGGCCTTGCTCAGTCAGTAGAAACGATCCTCCCCTTTTGGGTTCTCCAACTTCCTTGTCAACTAGCCTAACTTTCTTCAAGCAGTTGATAAAGCTTGGAATAGTCATATTAGAGGCACTTTTATGTTTCGAGTAGTGTCTAAACTTAAATTAGTCAAAAGAGCCCTTAAATCCCTTAATTCTGGTCAAATAGAAGATGTTAGTGTTCGAGCAGAGAGATGTTAGGTAAATCTCAACAAGAACAGTTGAGAGTTGATCCTCAGTCTCACTCTCTGAAAGATAGAGAGTTTGAAGTCATTCAAGATTTGCTCAGAGCTCTTAGAGATCAAGAATCCTTTTTCAAGTAAGCTTCCTGTATTAAATGGCTTCAAGAAGGGGATAGGAATACAAAATTTTTTCACCAATCCCTTAATACAAAACGAAATAGGAACAACATTCACTCTCTACACCTGGCCAATGGGACTAGAATTGTAAGGCTTAAAGAGATTCAGGACCAGTTCTTGGATCATTTCTAGACATCTATAGGGAGCTCTAATTCTCTTCCTCCTTCTAAAGAGTTTGTGGCCTCTCTCTTCCTTATCCCTCTACCCGAAAGCCTCACTACCACTCTTATAGCTGAAGTCTTTGCACAAGAGATCAAAGAGGCTTTCCATTCCCTTAACCCCACCAAGGCCCCAGGCCCAGATTGTTATACCCCGTTTTCAGAGCCCAACAGTTCGGACACATAACGAAGCCCGTTGTCCCATAAGGGTGGCGTGCCCATAACAATTGAACATTAAACAATCAAAGTTTAAAGATTCACAAGCAAAAACTCATTCATATTGCATTAATGAATCTAAATAAAGTTTATACAAGCTCATTCAAATTACAAAAATACAAAAGTTACACCTGTTACAATTGAATGCTTATGCTTGATATGATTCTAAAATACAAAAATTTCTGAATGAACTTAATTACAAAAGTCTCTAACTATCTGTCAAGCTTATCTTTCTTTGCCTGAGAAATATAAGAGAAATACAAACAACTAAATACTTTGAGATTTATTAGAGAA
>JANSVA010000004.1:26458729-26473411 GCA_025504915.1 Erythroxylum reticulatum | reverse complement strand
TGCCACCTTGCGTCCACTAATCTCCACAGTAGCTAATGTGTAAGTGTAGAGTATCGTGAGTGGTGGAAGAGCTGTCATAATATTCTCATGCCACCATCAGCTGCTTCTTTTTTCTCACACAGCTAAGTGTCAACGTTATTAGCCACCATCTTCCTTCTTTTCATTCTCCAACCAAATGCTTCACTTTGTTCACCTTCACAGCATCTAGGTGTCAACAACTCGACAGGTAACGTAGTCTCTTTTTTCTCCAGCTGCTACGTCTTTTCTTTTCCAGCTGCTTAGACCTAGATGTCTATTCCATGTCCACGCCCACGTACTACCGCCACTTTCCTTTTGGTTCTCTTTGTTTTATATTTTCTTGCCCATACATGCCTAGCCATTCTTCACGCACGCCGACCACGCTCCAGGACCACGCAGAAAAATGTCCCCATACAACTACACTTCTTAATGTTTTTGTACAATAGCTGTCTTCTTCCACTACTTCAGCGTTTTTCCTTCCTTGATTGTCGCCTCTCTCTTTGTCTCTTATGTATTGATTAAATTTTATTTGGTCCACCTTTCACGCACATTGATGCCTAGCTATTACATTGTTTCAATCCATTACTGCCAGCCTCCTTTTCTTTTGTGTTTATGTTCCAGCCCCTCTAAATCATGCTAGCTGCCTTCATTAGTCAAATAAACACACACACATTGCTGCTCTCACCTTGCTGCCAGCTAACTTCATGTCTTTTTTAATTAATTTTTTATCCAAGGCAATCTTAAACATTATCGTGTTTTGTTAAGTGTAAAGAGCTCCCAATTTATGACTTTTTGCTCTCATTGTCCAAATCCAATATGTGCCTAAAATTAAAACAAATAATTCTTAATTACTACAATTTAAACATTAAATGCAAAAGAGTTTAGCAAATTATGTATCTAAAATTAATATAAAATGCCTGTTAACACTATTCACTTTTGATTTGTCACATATTCATTTCCAATTGGTTTCTTCATTGATCACTCTTTAACTGAATCATCTAATTTGCTGAACCAATTTTAGCGAAATTCTTCTTTTAAAGCAGATTTCTTGGTACAATCATCCTCGATACTACTTATGGAATCCTCATCAATCAACTATTTTCCATAATTACTTATTAGTAATTCTTAGTACCTCATAAAGATCAATTTCACTATTTATAATATCTTAATAGGATCAATTTATGTCATAGCTTACATGATCAGAACACCCCTTATAATGAGGCTCAGTGAGGCAATAAACATTTTCATTTACTCTAATACCTTGGCATATATTACCAAAATCATTACATCTTATCTAGAGATGTATTTATGTCATAATCGTGTCTTTCTTTTTCCTCAAATTCATCACATATGGTAACATCATTAACAATCTCAATTCCTTTCCAATTGATCACTACAAGCACTTTCACATCTTCCTCTAACTCATCTTGTACTTTGAACTATAGGAACTATAATCAGCACTTATTGCTATATCATCTCCACGCATATTATACACATATGCTTAATATTTTTACTTGTCATGTTGATTCCTATTATCAGAAGGGCACTCACAATGGAAAATCAACCTAAACTCACCAACGTTTTCATATATCGCTATCATCATCTCATCTTCCAATTTTCATTTATTTCATCTCACACATGTATATTCTCAATCAATTCATAATTATAGGGGCTTAACCAATACGAAACTTAAATATCCATTCCACAAATATATTCTCATATTGAATCATAAACTCTTATATTGATAATCACACGACCATTCTAAGTCCAAGTTTAACCTTTCAAAGTCACTTCAACTTAGCTTATACTCTTTAATCTCATAATTTCTACTTATATTCTTATTTTTCCTCAAACAACTCATAACAGGGTATTCACATTTATATCGCCTCTAAGGACATATCACTAGAACGCAATATCAATTTCATATTCAATTATACATCCACCAATACAAATACACTGAATCCTTATCCGCTATATCAAACCATATACTATTTCTTATTTCTAGATATCCTTCAACCTTTTTCTTCCCACTTTATAACAGATCATCATTTTTCTCATTGCTTCTAACAGCTCAGACTCTTTAGGAACGCTCATGCATATGACTCAAACTAGGGATCAATTGCCACTGTCTACTATGACATGACAAAAAATGCATATGACTTAACACATGTTTTAGAATGTCTATGTAAGATAGTACTTCTGGGCTCTGATATCACATATGTAACACCCCACTCCTGTAAGACCCGAACCTGACATCGACGATGATGTTCGAGCTCGTGTCCCATGAGGGTGGTGTGCTAGAGCACTCAATTAGTCAAAACTCAATATATATATATATATTTAAATCACAAACATAAAGTGTGGAAATCACTAACCAAGTCGGGCCCACTTTCATTCATAACATCATCATTACACTCATTACAATCAATATAAATTCAATACCCAATTGGGGCCCATTACAACCACAAAACACTTTTTTGTTTCAGAATACAGATTTATACAAAATGTTGTGAAATAACAATTCAATACAAAAATAAAGAAATGCAATGCAGACATAAACTGATCCCGACCTCTATCCTTCACTTGTATGTTGTAGGTGTACTCCCGTTGACCTAACAGGGTATTCTTCTGATCCTGAAAAACAATTGCAAATTTTGGGTGAGTTTTGCGAAGTCAACAAGTGACCATCATCAATGGCTCACCCAGTCACATAATACAAAATTCATAGTATTTCACATCTCACATTATTCCACATTTCATATTCAACACACTAAGCATTCATATTATGCATATGCAATGTGCATAAGAATCACTTTCCATTTGTTACTTTGTTGTGACCGAGTCTCTAAAGTGTCCCTTATATGCTTGGGGGCTCATTAAACGTTGAGCCTGAGGCTCTGAATTACTTTTGAGGTTGAGGCTCATTTTCACTTTTCACTTTCTGAGCTTTAAGCTATTTTCACTTTTCACTTTCGGTGGCTACTACGGTCACAATTATCATTCTATTTCATGCATTCATGAGATGGAATGCATCACTCACATTTGCATAGACCCATTCAATCACTTTCATGCACATTCAGAACACATTTAACAATCACATTAAGTACAGTTATTTCATCTTATTCACATACAAGTAGCACTTCAATATCCCAATCAACATCACATTCCTCAGACCTTCTGGCCAGAAATCAACACAATTATTCACATTCATATAAGCATTCAGTAGTCAATCAGTACAAAATTGCAAACAAAACAAACATTAAAATGAGACCATCTAGGTCTACTCACAGTACGGGCATTTGCTTCCAAATTCTGGGAATGCCTGAATGCGGACACTTGACTTATTTGAAGCTCTAAAATCTTCAACCATCACAAAGCCATGACTTTTATGCAACTCACGTACCTCATCTTGAAGGTTGATAGGGAGGTTCGGTTTTTCTTGTAATAGAAGAAAGAAATATCAAAGTGGAAGTGGGGACAAATAGAGAAAAGCAAGGTTAACTTCAGTGAATATTTGATGAAAAGCTCTAGGTTGGAAGAACTCTAAAGAAAGAAGTTACAAGAATGATAAGGATAAGGACAGAAGCTAGCCTTTTAAAACAATAAAAATCTTGTCTTTATCTAGGACACCTTTCCAATTCTTATCCACTTATCCACTTCCCTTTAATAAAAATCACTTAATTATAATTTACGCTTAAGTTTAAAACTCAATAATTTCACTTCAATCACAGGTCATAACTTTTTCTATTTAGGTATCAAATCAAGATCCTTATTAGATGGTTTGAAAAAGGACTAATAGGTCTGTAACTTTCATGAAGACCTTGAAGGCAAGTTCTATCATCTAGAAAGTCAAATTTACACCAGACGACACAAAATGAACAGTACAAAGAAGAAGGAGTTTCGGTCATATGAGCAGAAAGCAGACGAAGCAATAGGTAGAAGAATGGCAAAGCAGACGAATGTTTTAAGCAGACGAAGCAATAAGAAGACGAATGCAAAAGTACGAATGCAAGGAGCAGATGAAGCAATAAATAGACGAATGTAAAAGTAAACGAATGCAAAGAGCAGACAAATGCAAAGAGTAGACAAATGCAAAGAGCAAACAAAATAATAAGTAGACAAATGGCAAAGTAGATGAATGCCAAAAAGCAGACGAATGCAAAAGTAGGTGAATGCAAGGAGTAGATGAATGCAAAGAGCATATGAATGAAAAAGTAGAAGAATGCAAGGAGCAGATGAAGCAATAAGTAGACGAATGCAAAATTAGACGAATCTAAGGAACAGAAGAAGCAATAAGCAGACGAATGCAAGGAGCAGATGAATGTAAAGAGTAGGCAAATGCAAAAACAGACGATTCAGTTGGTCAACTTAAGACAAAGTAAAGTCAAATTAAGATTATGCAACTCTTAAGACGATATGATATCATCACAGACGATACGTCTTTACAAATGATATATCTTTACAAACGATGCATCTTTACAGATGAAATGATGTCATCACAGACAATGTGACGTCATCACAGACGATACTATCTACACTCATAAGGATCATAGCTTTCTACTCCACTATTGAAATCTAGGTTCTAACCCTTAATATGGGGACGGGATGTTACAATTGTGGCACCTAATGGTTTTTAATTATTAGGGATAACATAATCTAGCTTAAATGATCCGAGCTTATGTTATTGTTGTCTTAATTAATCTATTTTCTTAATTCGTCATACGACTGTCCAATTAAATCTAGAGATCGTTTTCTAGGTAGTTCGATAGTTAAGTTTAATTAACAAACTCTTCTTAATTAATCAAGGCATAAGGGAAAATTAGGGTTAATAGAGCTTATTGTTAACTTACAATTAATAGTTATTAGTAGAGGTATAAGAACAACAATTTAATAGAATATGTTCAATCGTAGGCTGAGATTGAACCGATGACTGAGTCCCTAATGAATTCATCAGTTTCATCATTTTTAGGTTATTTAATTTAATTTTTTTATTTTAGTTTTATTTATTTTATTATTAAACCAATCCAACCGCCCTCCCAAAAACCTAAACACTGATTATTTTCAATTCAAAAACTTTACAAGCACTCTCTATGGAATTGACCTAGACTCACCACTGCTTTAGTTGTAGGTTTTGTTTATTTTGAGTAAAGTTACGACTCACTACGGTCGCTTATTCTAGGTTGTTCGATAACTCAGTTTAATTAAAGAGCTCATTTTGATTAAATATGACCTAAAGGAAAGCAAAGATTAACAGAGCTTATTGTTAACCTATGATTAATAGTTTCTAAGAAAGGAATGAAAACAACAAGACAATGAAGTATGTTTATTAGTGTGTAGATTAAGATTAAACAGAGAACCAAATTCTAACTAATTCATCAATTTTACCAATTTTTTACTTTTGATTTAAACTGCTTTCATTAGTTCAATTCCACTTATTTCGTTTATTGATTCAAACCAAAACCCCCTATTTCCTAAACACTGATTCTTTTCATTATAAAAGCTACATATAACTTACTGTGGATACGGTCCTTACTCATCATTGCTATAAATTTTAGTGTACAAAGTTATGTTTTATTTTCTAGTGTGTTCAACACACATCAAGGATTTTGGTTCCATTGTCAGGGAGTATGGTGTTTTTAGTTTTTGCTTTTGATTTCAATTAGTGTTTTGTATATATATATTTATTTAGAATCATTTTTCAGTTATTTCTTGATATTTTCATGTTTGTTATTGTTTTTGTATGGTAGTTATAAGATCTTCTCATTAAGACCCTGTACAATTTGATCTTGAGATTGAAAGGACACTGTAAAGATTACGTACTGAAACTAGAATCACTCTGGGAATAGAACAAGGTATTGACCTTGAGGAAACCATGGCCAATCCAAGAACTCTAAGAGAGTTAGTTGCCCCAAATTCGACTCAAAGGCATTCACGCATCACTTTTCCAAATTTTGCTGAACATGTTACCTTTGAACTTAGATCTGTCTTAATCCATCTTTTACCTAACTTTAATGGAATTGTAGGTGAGGATGCACGTAGGCATCATAAGGATCTTGATGTGGTTTGTATTAGTCATACTTGATGAAAAAACATACTTTTTTAGACAAATTATTGTAGGACAAGCATAGGTAAAAGCCTATAGTTTATATGCAAACATAAACCATCTAATAGATCGGTGTCTGACTTTACAAGAAGGAAGTATAGAGTACGTTAATACTACAGGGGGAACTTTTCCAACCAATACGATTGTATTCCTAAACTTATAGCCTAGGTTGGAGAGATCATCTAAACTTGAGTTATAGTAGGAAAAGGCAACAAAATCACTTCCCAAATAGACCACAAGGAGTGCAGTAATGCCATATAGTCACACGTGCACATGTTTGACAGAATTGGCATGTTAATTATTTCACCTTCACTGTATCACTTGGCATGATAAACAAAATCAGAAATAACACATTATCAAAAATCTAAAATGTCCACATTTCATTTCATAAACTATAATTTACAATTTAGCATTAGATCCATCATTCATATTTATACATAATCAACATATCAATGCTCACTGTTCAATCTACACAATATGCTGCATACATAAGGAATTAATCAAAAACTAAAAACTAATCCTTTAGTCCCAACTGACTGAATTTTGAGCCATAACTTGTATCCAAAAGTGGTACAAAAATTTCTTCGATGCAATCTTAGCAGCTAAGTCATTGCTTTCTCGAACCTGAAATTATCAACGTTGAAATTTTAGTGAGTTTTGCAAACTCAATTCAGTAACCATCCTCGACGGTTCAATCTTCTCATACAATATAATAATTCATGTTATCATAAAACTCATATCAACTTGATTATCATCAAGTAATATCACGAAACACTTTGTTCACAAATGTCACAATTCAAACACAAATCCATGCAATTCATCATTTTGCTACAATTTTGCAGACATAATCATCAATAATTTATCACATATTCATATAAGAAAAGTCCCCAAAATAATGCACTCATTCAATTTATTCATGTCATATATAAATGCAATGTTTACGAGACTTAAATTCATTTACTACGGTGTTGTGACTGTGTGCCCATTTATCCATTATGGATACAGGCTCTTTCATACTGTCCCTAATTCGTTGGGGATACAGGGCTCATTGCACACATTGAGCCTTAGGCTCTTTCTACAAATGTCTGAGCTTTAACCTCTTTTTCACTGGCGACATCAGTCACAACTACCTTTATATTTCATGCATTGAAATGAAATGCATTCAAAAAATTCAATCATTATACTCATTCAATCATATTTACATTCTTTCTCATTCACTTTTGTCATCGAACTTTTTGTACAGCATTCAACATTTAAGTTGAGAAACAAGCAGTCAATCACATTCACATTCAAATAGTACTTCCAATGTTTTATTCATACATCAAACTCCCTGGACATTTCATGTCTGAAATTCAGTACACATACATCATATATCAATTCAATTCAGTATCAAACAAAACAAATCAAGGTGAGACATTCCTAGGGTACTCACAATTGCTCCCTTTAGCTTATTATCTTGAAGTCTCGGTAATGTCTAGAAATTGTCGCTCAACATGCTCTTCTATATACAATCACATACATTTTTATATTACTACATTGCTAATTCAACTAAATAAACATAATTATAAATGTATCATGTATGTTCAATGACAAATTCTCAGGTATATTTCTTTAATAAATTGATGCAAATATTAGTTTTATTCCAAAATTTTCAGAATTCAAACACTCATTAACCATTTCAGTTTTTTTTCCCAATACAAACATTCAGGTCTACATTGCATGATCATCATGACAAGAAAAATGGAGTATTTATGAAACACTTTCTTCTAAAAAATTGTTCTCCTATATCTTAAGTTACTAATGAAATCAAGATCATACAATTTGGTCCTTTATTCTATGAGTTATGCATAAAATACTACAGATTAAGTACATTTGAAATTTTGGCTAGTGCATGATCATGCACTCAAAGTTGTACAATGCATATCTATTAATTAAAATATCAAAAAATTACAAAATTTATACCAATTGAAAACTAAGAGAATAAGATATAACTTTGCTGAAGACAACTTTACCTGATTCGGCCTACATCAATACAGTTTATTCGATAACAACAGGACATGATTTCTATCGGGGGTAGTTCTACATCCTAAGCTAAGACCCAATTTCAAGCTAAATTGCAAGACCCTTAATGATAGGATTCAAATTCAATTTCTACTTAAAAATTGTATACAAATGTCTCTAGTTAAATTTAAATTAGGAATCATCTTATTTGGAAATCTACAGATCAAAATATAGCCAAAATACCAAAGCATGTTTAGTAAAAACATTCCAATTATCAAATTCCAGCTCACCTTAACATTTTCATCCTAAACACATCAATCAATCTCTTCCAAACTAATTCAGATGGCTATAAATTTTGGTGGAGATAAAGAAATATGTGTTATGAGTTTGTTGGTTTAAATCTCATGTCATCAGGAGGTCAGAAGAAGAAGTTATAGCAAAATAATGAAGGATGTTCGACTGTTAACTATGCCTCCAATGCCACAATCATACAATCCTTCTTTTCTTCTCTAGATTCACAAAATGTAGGTTTTCTTCTCTCCTTTCATTTTTTTCTAGATTTTTCACTCCTAACTTTTACAAATAACACGTCTTATGCATAAATCATCTTTTCTACTTCCATTTCAACTCCAACTCAAGACAAACAAATTAATATCCCTGATTACTATCAACCATCAAAACTAGATCACTATTCACGCAACTCCATTTCAATTCAAATTTTCTGCACTTTTTTGTTCTTTTTCTAGATTTTTATCACACATTTAGTAGACTTTCTAACTAACTAATTAGCACTAAAATTGCTTCTTCTGACCCCACTCATGCATGAATCCATTTCCAAACATTAAAACATCATCAACACAAATCCTTTACAATACCCATAACACTTTCGGTGGATGGAGAATAACGAAAATAAAGAGAAGCAAAACAAGTTTTAGATTGAAGTGCTTACTTGTAAAGTGTAAGAATCAATAGTAAAGTACTCAAACATGAAATCTAGATGTTTCGATGATGGATGAACAAAGAAAGAGTTTTGGAATTAGTGTTTATGGTGAAGAACAACAAAAGCTACAGTAATTTTTGTTTTACCATAAACATAACCATGTGCATGTATAAGACCTCTCCACATGTCATCATTGCATGTAAGCCATTCATCATATGTATATGCTACCATATGTTACAATTTCATTTGTATCTTATTTTTACATTTTTCCTAGTCCAAAATACTCCAAATATCGAAAATATCACCAAAATTGCTAAATCAATTTTAATACACTCCAAATAAATTTTCAATACAAATAATCCACGATTCACATTTTAATCACATTTATAAATCAATTATACCTAAAAATGTCAATGAGTATAATTATTTTAATGTGAAAACAATAATTATTTACATGTATGTGTATATTCAATTATGCATGAGCATAAAATCCATTTCTAAATTTTTCTATACACTCTTATATACTCAATTATGGAGTTCTAGACCTTAACATGGGATATTACAATTCTCCCATCCTTAAGAAATGTTTTCCTCAAAATTCCTACTTGATTGATAAAACAAGTGGGGATATTACTTTTTCATGTGCTCCACTGTTTCCTAAGTTGCTTCTTCACTCAAGTGATTTTGCCACTGGACTTTCACCATTGGAATTTCTTGATTCTTCAACTATTTTGTCTGATATCTCACAATCTTAATTGGCTCCTCAATGTAACTTAGATTACTAGTAACTTCAATCACTTGAGCCGATATCACATATGTTGGTTCAGATTTATATCTCCTGAGCATACTCACGTGCAATGCGTTATGTAACTGAGATATTTCATTCGGTGAAGCTAGCTTATATGCCAGTGGTCCTATCCTCTCAATGATCTTATAAGGATTAATGTAACGTGGGCTCAACTTGCTCTTCTTACTAAATCTCAACACTCCTCGCCAAGGTGACACTTTTAGAAACACTTTGTCTTTGACATTGTATTCCATATACCTTTGATGTTAATCCACATAGCTCTTCTGTCTATCTTGAGCTATTTTTATTTGACTTCGGATCAATTTCACCTTATCCCTTGTATCAGTTCTGGAACTTCAATCATTCTCAAGCCCTCTTCATCCTAATAGAGAGGCGATCGACATTTCTTGCCACACAATGCCTCATATGGTGCCATTTCAATACTACTATGATAGTGGTTGTTATATGCAAATTCTACTAATGCTATATACTGATCCCAAGCTCCTTGAAACTCTAATACACATGTCCTAAGCATATCCTCAACATTATTGAGTATCCTCTCACTCTGTCCATCTGTTTGAGGATGAAATGCAGTGCTAAAGTTTAACTTCGTACCCATAGCTGACTATAAGCTCTTCCAAAATTTTGAAGTGAATCTAGGATCCCTGTCCAACATAATGGACACTAGAATCCCATGCATTCTAACAATCTCATTTACATACATCCGGGCCAACTGGTCTAACAAGTTATTCTCTCTCATTGGTAAGAAATGAGTCGACTTTATTAATCGGTCCACTACAACCTATATTGCATCATTTTGCTTCGAAGTCTTAGGCAATCCCATAATAAAATTAATAGTAATTTATTCCCATTTCCATTCCGGAATAGGCAATGAATGAAGCTTTCCAACTAGAGCCTGGTGCTCAGCTTTAATCTGTTGACAAGTTAAACATTTAGCTACATAGTCAGCTACTTGCTTCTTCATCCCTGGCCTCCAAAATTATTTCATAGTGTGCTATACATCTTAGTAGTGCTAAAATGCATACCATATGTTGCTACATGATCCTCCTCTAAAATTTCCTTTCTCAACTCATCCACCTTAGCCACACACAATCTCTATCTTAACCATAATGTTTCATCTCTCAATTCAAATTTAGAATCTAAATTCATCTTAATTTTCTTAATCAGTTTCACCATTTCAGAATCTTTACTCTGTACTTTTCAGATTCGATCATGTAACATCAGTCTCAATTTTAATTTGGCTATCAATGCTTTATTACGCTCGAGATTCAACTCCAGATTCAAAGCTTTTAATTGAATCAAACTTGATAACCTCAATAACTAAATTTGAGCTAGCTTTCCCTAGATGATACTCAATTATGTAGTCATAATCTTTTAATAACTTAATCCATCTTATTTATCTCATGTTCAACTTTTTCTAACTCGGTAACTATCTTAAGCTCTTATGATTAGTGTACATCTTAAATGTCTCTCTATATAAATAATGTCTTCATATCTTTAGAGCAAAGACTACTGCTATAAGCTCTAAAGCATATACCAGATAGTTTATCTTGTGAGACCTTAGTTGTCTTGATGCATAGGCTATCACTTTTCTATATTGCATCAACACACATCCCAATCCTTGATGCGAAGCATCACTATATTCTACATAACCACTTGTTCCTGATGGAATAGTCAACACCAGCGTTGTAGTCAACCAATGTTTTAGTTCTTCAAAAATTATCCGACACTCATCATATAACACCCCATTCCCAACTGACATATGCATGTGTGTCCATTAGATACACGTGTACATGATGTCAGAAATGACATGTTAACTATCTCACCTTCATTGTATATAACATAGCATCATACACTAAATCATCAACCACACATTTGCTAAACCTAAAATGTTATCATATCATATCAAAAACCACAATTTACATTGTTTCATATAACACAATACCAACCATGTTCTATAAGATTTTCCTATCAGCTTAATCAACTCAATACACACCAAATACAATAAAGATGAAGGAAACAACTAAGTCCTCAATCTCAGCTAACCGACCTCTAACCCAAATCTAACTGTAATAGTTACATAAAATATGCTTTTATGGAGTCTTAGAAGCTAGGTCATCTTACTCTCGAACCTGAAAAGCAATGGTGCAATTTTGATAAGCTTTGCAAACTCAATAGAGTAACCATCCTCGATGGTTCACTCATGTCATAAAACAAGATCAATTTTAGTATGTAATTATACAGCTCAAATCCACTTGACAAGTATCAAATACAATCACAGATAAATCATTTCTTAGTTACACAGCTCAATCATATAACAAAATTAACACAGCTTTGCAAATCATTCAATGAATTCAAACTATATGCCAATTCGACATGTATGAAACACATTCATTTTTATTTTTTGTGACTGTGTGCTTTTACAGTATCCCAAATTATGGAGATCAGTCAATCAGTCTATGACTTATTGATCATAGTGAGCCATGGGCTTGAACCATATATGTGGGAGCTTAAAGCCTTTATTAGTAACAATATTAGTAGCAACATCAGTCACAACTCCTTTATGTTACATGCATTGGAATGAAGTGCATGCCACAATCCAGTCATTAAATTCAATCACTTTCATTTGTATGTAATATAACAGTATATCAGTCACAGTATCAATTATAGTAACAGTCATAATGGCAGTAGTCATCAAACTAGGTCCAACATTCAGCTTTTCAGATGAGAATCATAAATCATTTAGGCAGACGCATTCACATTCAATCAGCACTTCCAACATCATTCTCATGCATCAAAATGCCTCGGACAAATATTGTCTGGAATCTAGTACACAATCAGCACAATTCAATACAGTTCAATAAGATCAAAATACAGTTCAATAATGTACAAAATAATCAGGCAAGACCATCTTAGGTTACTCATAGTATGCTCCAAACAGCTATTGCCTTAATGTCCCAGCAATGTCTGGATATTGTCGTTCAATGTGCTCCTCTATACATACATTGCATACATGTATCACAATATTGCATAATTTTGTATTCATTAATGCATATTCACATATGCTAACTATGAACAATGCATGTTCATGACAATTCTGGGTTTCTTATCATTTATTTTGTCACGAAAATCATTAGGATATCCACATTCCATTGATCAACTCAAATTTGTTTATAAGTACACTTTTCGCTCCATTTTGCACAATTAATTTCATTAGAAAAGTGAAGGAATTTGTTAATACTTCCTTCTAACAAATTATTGTCCTATTTTTTAATTCTCTATTGAAATCAAGATCATTCAATTTGGTTCATTATTCTATGAGTTATGCTCAAAATATCATAGACTATGCACATTTAAAATTTTGGCTAATGCATGATTATGCATTCAAGTTGTACAACCCATACCTCTCAATTCCCACATCCACAAAGTACAAACTTTATACCAATTTAAAGCTAAGAGAATAAATACAAATTTGGTGAAGACACCTCAATCTAATTCGGCCTACATCAATACAGTTTATTCAATAACCATGGGACATGATATCTGTCCTTGGTAGTGCTTTAGCTTAAGTTAAGACTCAATTACATGCCAATTTTGAAAATCTTAGAGAAAGAATTAAAATTTGAATTCTTCAAGAACATTGTAGAAATATTCTATAGTTTAATCTGAATTAAGAATCAAATCATTCATAAATCTACATCTCAAGTTATAATCAGAATACATAAGTATGTTCATGAAACTTTTTCAGTTCATAGCATTCCAGCAGACTTCCACACTTTCATCCTGTCAATCATTTTAAAATCAATTCATATAGCTCTAAATTTTTATGGAGAGAAACAAAAATGCCTTAGGAATCTATTGGTCTAAGTTTCAAGTCATTTGGAGTTCAGATGAGAAAGTTATAGCGAAAAGACTTAAGGTTGTTCAATGAAATACTCCAGCTCATAACCCATACATGCAACCACCATCTTTTCTCTCTCTAAAACTCAAACCTTCATCTTCTTCACTGAATTGCACTTCTCCTCTTCTTCTTTAACGAAAACTGCAAATTTTCTTCACTCTTATTCCTCTCTTCCACTTACCCTATCATCTCTAATTTATACTCTCACACTATCTCTTCATTCCAGCTCCCATCACAAATCAACTTACTATCAAGACCTCTCAAAATTCAAGATCACACATAACATCACAACCAAATTTCACATACGGTTTTCTGCAACATTTTTACACTAGTTTCATTTTCTATTTTTTTCTCACTTCTAAACCATCCATTCTACATTTCCATATCTAGTAAAACCTTTAAACAAATTAGACACAAGGTTGTCTTCAAACATTAAAATCCAAAGTTTCATTTATTTCCTCTCTCTCTATTGCATTTTTTCCCAACTTCTACACTTTTCCATTTCTTGCTTTCCTCCTTAGTCCACATTTTCTATCATCTTACCCTTAAAACACAACAACTCATTATACTCTATGTTTTCTTTTAATTTAAACCTCATATAAATCCATCACCACACTACCTAGACAGTTATGCATATGTCTTTTAATATTTAACAACAACCTCATTTCATCATATAGTTTCATTCTTTTCATCTCAAATGCAAGATCAAATACAACACTCAAAAATAGAGCATCACTCATGATTATCATCACTTTCTACATCTTTTCTCCAATTGTTTAAACATCAAATTACAGTCCAAAACGTTCACGCATACACCCATCACAAGCATGAAAACAGCATCTCTTTGTCATTTATCCTTATTATAACCATGAAAATGAAAGCACAACTTACTTGTTTCCAAGAAAAACTCC
>JANSVA010000004.1:26435890-26449332 GCA_025504915.1 Erythroxylum reticulatum | reverse complement strand
AATTATAGAGGGTTTGATGATCATGGTGATATAAGGATTGTGGTTACTAAATCATCTATAGAAGCTTGATAGAGATGATTTCTTCCGATGACTTAATAAACTAGCAAACAATAATACCTTACATACTATAACACCCCCTTTACAGAACCTATAACCATCCACACACATAGCGACCAAATTTATTCCTGTACACACATTCAAGGTATATTATTCTATTTAATGCTATACATATACACATTACAAAAATCCCTAGTGCTTAATATTATCATTTAACAGTAGTAATACATATTTACATATATATAGTAATCCAAAAGAAAATATACAATTTCCTTTCTTCATTACATGTTCAATCATCTATAAGTAAAAACACATTCCAAAAGTAATTTTTCTTCTATCTGTTGGCCTTGGTCACTATAAATGATCCTTGTACCTCACTCCTATGACTTGGACTTGCACGAATTAACACCCATACTAAGCTTGAAAGCTTAGCGAGGAAAACACTTAGTTTGGATGACCACTCACAGTAGTCATCCACTAAGAACACATATTCAAAAATATCACAACTCATATACTATAAATTCAACTTCATGAACCAAACATTGATATTTAATGCTTATGTAAACAATGATGGCATGCTTAAGCAAAGTACATAATGCAAATATGCTTCAACATATTATCAATATACCGAAAATACACATTTATAAGCCAAGTATTGATATTCAATACTCATTGCTACAAATTATCAATATAATTGCACATCGTTACAACCAATACAAATGCTCATCAATACCAATTATTCATGTTGTCATGTTGTATTTCTTATTTATAACTATTAAGTTTCCTTTTGTGTTAAGCCTGTACATTTTTTTGAGTGTGGATAACGGGTGCTTTGGATATTTGAAGATATCAAAGGATACCCGAAGGTATTGAACTACAGATACCTGAAGGCATCAAATTGTAAATAACCGAAGGTGTCAAGTTGTGGATACCTAAAGGTGTCGAACTGTGGACATTAGTGGTGTCAAACTGTAGCAGTTGCACTGTAATCATATAGGCATGCATATTTATCCACAACGAAAACAATAGAGCAGGCACTATAACATTTCCTTTAACCATTTGCAAACTTCACAATTCATATATTAACAAATCAGATGATATACATTTCAAGTCATAAAATCTATATTTATATTCATACATGCAATTAATGACTTATCACCATTAGAAGGGTATCAAAATCACACTTGTATAATCATACTATACATATGTGAGTAATAAATATGCATACAAATCATTTATGTACATGTGATTTTTCTTTGGAATGCATTATGCTCAATCTTATATTCCAATGTTTAGTCTCCCAATTTGTATATGGTAAGTCCTATTTCATTTATTTTTAGGTGTTTGAAAATTTTCATACATAAAGGTTCAGATAAGATGTGGTAGAAATTGAAAACAAAAACAACGCCACGGTTGTGATAGAAACTTTCTCTATTCTTACCACTACTTGTTCCTTAATATTTATATACAAAAAGTCAGAACTAGGTTTCTAGGTCTTTTAGAAATTTCTTCCTTTATGTCTCTCATTTCTATAGAACTAGCAATAAGGTCATTTGGACTCCTAACTCATGAGATATGGCTCAAATTTCACAAATTGCTCCAAAATACAGGCAACATTAAGTCACCATTTTTTATCTCAACTTCCAAGGTCGTAAGCCAAAACTAAGTTAGAGTCCCTTTTAGAGATGTTTATCTCTAAGTCTTAGGTTTCAGGAGCAACTAAAAGCACATAATTTGGAGGTCTAGAAACTGAGTTATGACTTAAACAATGTGACTGACTCAGACAAACCCTAGATAGAATTCCACTACACGATACTATCTTATTCTATATAACCAAGTTCATGAAAAGTAACACCAAAATAACACCAAAAATCATCCTAGAAACCATTCCATATATAAATAAATCTTTATAACCATTCAAATATACACACAAAGAGGAATTAAATTAAGTGTAGTCCTAAACCTTAAAATTGTTAAAGTAGTTCTTCTAATGCTTTTCCTTCACTTCCTCTTTGGATTTGCTTGAATCACCAAGTGAACAATGATGGGATTAAAAGGGTTAAATGAAGCGGAGACAAATCTAAAGTTAAGCCATTAAAGTGTCATCCATCATCCCTCTCCATATGCCTTTTCATGAATTTTCTAGTCTTAGACACATGTTCCAATCCCATTATGTCACAATCCTATTGGTACATGTGTTACAATACCATTAAACCATGGGTTACAATTCTATTGGACTATGTGTTACAATTCTATTGGACACTCATGCTTTAATCTTATTGTTCCATGAGTTGACTTTAGGAAATTTGCATATTGGTCATTCCTCTTCCTTTAATTCCCATATTGGCCTATAATCTTATCAATTTATTTCATTCCCCTATGTCTTAAGTTTCTAATGGCATAAATTTCATGTAATTTAGTTAATTATATTGGGAGTTATACCCCAAAAACTATAGGTTATTTGAAAATAAGGCCAGTGACTAGAACTCAACTTCAAAACAGAATTCAAAAATCTTAGAGACAGAATCAAATTTCAGTTCCTTCATGAAAGTTTTAGACCTATGTCTAGTTTAATCTCCAAATGAAATTATCTAATTTAGAGGTCTACAGGCCAAGATATGGTCAAATTACAAAAATTTGTTCAGTCAAACCAATCCATTCAGCAAGGTACACATCCTAAATAAACTAACTTCGATCTTATAACGTAAGAGCAACATAAAAATACATCTAATTTAACCAAAAAAATCCCATTTATTTAGGGAATACCTTTTTTATCAATTCTCCTCACATCACGCTCATAATCCAAGCAAACCTATCAAAATTTTCCATAAATATTTCACGTCTATGTATGCTTGTCCATGCCGAAGCAAACAAATTATCCATTTACCCTTGTCTTTTACATTAAGTACTATTATATCTCTTACATACACCCTAGACATACTATAATACTTCCAGGCATACTTTGGGGCCTTATATATACCCGCACAAATATCTCCACCTCCTCCATAAGATTGATTTGTCTATCTTTTGTATTTTTATTTTCAGTTTCTTTTTTAATACTCTTAACCATATGTATATTTTTTCATATTTTCCATTTGGAGTATATTTTGCCAACTCTTTAAAATTCCAATATGCACTTCAATGGAACATTAATGGAATGAAATTTCATCTAAGACTTAGATCTAGTGTCTTAAATCAAGGAAGTTTAAGTTACTTACTAATCTCTTTCCCTTCTATATTATTTTATTCCATGTTTGAAACATTAAGCATAATGTTTATTTTCAATATGGGAGAGGGATTATAAGATTTTGACCATATACTATCTCAAGCTTATCAATTTTTTCATGATTTTCTCAATAGGAAGTACATTTAGAATTTCTATTTTCTTAAAGCATATCAATGGAGATAATTCATTTATTAGTTTGGATGTTTTGGTGATTTGGAATGTTTATGTAACTAGTTATAAGTATTAATGCGTAAGTGAGTTTAACTTGCTTTATGAATTTGGAGAATGAATATTTTATATATATGATGATATTATTTGTATCAAATGCACATGCATTAATAAATTTTGACTTCTTTTGAGTTTTTTCATTATCCCATATAAAATGTTTTGAATAAACAAGCTTAAATAATTCACTCTATTGGCTTGAAACGAAACAAAAAAGGTTGAAGTTGAAGAGTGGTGTTAATAGCCATTTGAAATAGTGACATAGTTGAGTAACTAAGGGTATTGATTGACCATATTTTATGACATTCAATATTGTAATAATCGTAAATGCATGGCATAGTTGTAGCTCGTATCGACAGGTACAGGTTTATCCCATAAAGATGATGAATACTAGTAATTACCCTTCTCCTATTATCTAGCCTAAAGATTGTTTTTAGGTTTTTAATTAAAGGAAATAAAACAAATCAAGTAAAATAAAATAGGAAACAATAATGAGCATAGAAATAGAGGAATTCATTTAGAAAAATATCGTTATTAGAAATTAGTATCAAGGTTCGAATCCTCTTAAACCCTTAACAGATTGATCTTCTATTTTGTAATTGTTTTATTGATTTCTTAGATTGTGGAGACTCCTATAGTATGCTAGTAGCTAATCTTGAGTCAACTAATAACTAATCCTAAGGTTTCTAATCGAATTACTTAGGTTTCACTTTATAAGATTGCATTATCGATTTATGAGTCCTTCTATTAGGTTTAACCCTAATATGGATGATTTATGTCATCCTATCTCAAGGGATTGTAATCAAATCCTTCTAATTAAGGTAGATCTATTCAACCTAAGATTTCTCAATCTCTACGTTTGAAATCAGATTACAAATAAAACACGTAATCAAGTCCAGTTGATTCGAGCGTTTTTGTTCTTACCCTTGGAGATCAAACCAAAAATTTTAATTCCAAGGATTGTAATATAGAATGCAACCTCAGGTCGTCTCACTTAATCGGAACCTAAATGAATGGATGTAAGTTAACCTATATGTCATTAAATGCAAGCTAAATTATTAAGGAAGGGGTTTTTATCTATAAAAATCTTAACAAAATTAAATGAATCGTAAAAAAAATGTGTAAAAAGTGTTTTTGGATTTTGGGAATAGAAATCGGAAAAATAAAGACAATGATCAAAAGGTGATAGAATCCTTTTGAAAATGAGCTTTGGCTATCATAGTTCGAAATCTATTTTTGATGGGAGTGAAAATCACTAAGTTTCAAATGGTAAACCTTAAAGAACTCTTTAAGTCCAAGGTCTTAATCGATGAACTTTATTTCTTAAGACCTTGTTAAATGCCTTTAGTGTGTAGTGGGTAAATCAATGTAACAAGTTACTTGGATCTCAAATCAACTCAATATCAAACACAACCACGCAAGATAAAAGAGATTCAACAAGATCACAAATAAACATATATGAGACTTCATATACCTAAGCTCAAAGTTCTACATCAACAAATCCTAACAACACATTAAGTATCCAACACTTGATTAAACTCTAATCAAGAATGATTAACTATAAATTACAAATCCTAAAACTAGGAATTGATAAATCATAACTAAACATGGATTGAGTCACTCCCTTTTTTAAGCCCATAAAACTCAAGTCATTGCTACATCTTCAAGAGGGGGAGAGGTGCCTAGCCACACATAGCTCCAGGAGACTTCACAACTGAGAACCCACTGGCATCCATAGTAGCAGTCAACGATGGAAAGAAGAAAACAATGTATAGATGAGGGAAGATGATGGTGTGAGTGTGTAGAAGAGTTATCCAAATGATAGAGAGAAAAATGGATGATCTAGCGATGCCCTCTTCTCCCATGTCGCCTCTCTTTTATCCCAAAATAGGTTTCTTTTCAACATGGGTTGTTGGGTCAGATTGGAACAGTGGGTAAAACTTTCGAAAATGGTTAGGGTTTTTGAAGGTTCACCGTGGTGAACTTTTCTCAAAAGGTTTTATGAGGAGTTTTTGGTTTCTTCATCGCGGTGAAATTTTCTCAAAACGTTTCTGTGAATTCTTCATACTTCATCGCGACGAACTTTCCTATTGCCCGACTTGTTGACTTATCATTTTCAGCCTTCACTCTTACCTCTACTCCTTGAGTCTCCTACAATAAACAAATGGTAGTTTGCAATATCAATTGTTTTAGAAATGAATTTAGCGCAATTACTAATTATTTGTGACAATTTTTACTCTCAAACCACTTAAAGTAAAGGCAAACACTCAAGAGTCAAATTAAGCATAAAATCTAAAAATAAGAGCCATAAAGTGTAATAAAAACTATGAAAATGTCACCAATTTATATAAGAAACTTGGGTTCAATCAAATTCCCCCAAACTTAGACCTTTGTACTCCTGGACAAAGTTTAGGAAAGTCAAAGAGGCACAAATGCAAAAGAAAATGCTGAACATGCTTAAGAATGAGAATGAGAGCGGAAAAGCAGTTAAGTCACCTCCTTAGAAATCAACCTAGGCATACTGAAATACTGCGAAGAACATAAACACTATAAGCATTTAATCCAAAATATTGGGCAAAAGAGATTTCTTTCAAAGTAATGTGTTTATTCGCTCAACTCACTTGTCTTGGGATAATTTTACTCTAAAAATCTGCTTAGTCCATTCTCTACCATAGGCTTGTGATAGTTCTACCTCTCCACTACAAGAACTATAATTTTGAAAATCAAGAGGGCTTTTTAAGGTTGTAATGTAAGGAGGCTAAATGAATGGATTGAAGACAAGAAGGAAAAATAAATGAGTACATGCACCACAATTACCTATCTCATAAAACAAACTCCAATTATAAGTAAGAAAATATTACAAAAATAAACATAATTGAACACATTTGTATTACTTGTCTCTTTTGAGAAATTTTTCTGCCCCTTTTTTTAAAACTTTTTTTCTTTCTTTTCTTTTGTAGAGAAACCCTTTCTCATTTTTTATCATCTTAAATTTGAGATGAGATACTCATAATAATTGTGAAATATACATGCACTTAAATGAAGGCTCAAAGGGGCTAGCAAAGGTTAAGTGTTTGGGTAATTAGGGTTTGGAAAGAAATGCCTCTATCATATTAACAAAATTTTAGTTCATCAAGCTTTGATCAAGAATTAAAACAAGTTCTGGAGAGATATGAAATTAAGTAGATAAGACACAAAATTGAAAGAATTCAGGCTCAAGTATGCTTCCAATAAGGGTAGTATCTCAATCAAGCAATTTCAAGGTTTAAAAAACACACAATGCTACTTCCTTAGCATACCTTCACTTGCTTCTTATGAAAACATCGAAAATGAAATTAACCGAAATCAACTATCATTTAAAAACAAAGATGGTGTTTTCAAAAACACAAGGACTACTTTGAAATTTCTAAAAGCTCCAAGACACAAGAGTGAAAAGAATCTGAATTAGAAGAATGATTGAAATGAGGGAATTAAAGACAATTTTGGTAATGAAGGATAGTGCCGCCACGACGAATGAAACACAATTCACAGCATCGGTACAACGACATCAAGAGGTCTCCATGGCAAACAGTGATAGAAACACTTAAACAAGCGATTTTCCTCGATTACCAAGTTTAAAATTTTGCATATTACGCACAAATGACTTACATAGGTGGTTAAATGGACAAAAATAATGAATAAATAAGAATTGCAAATTAGGACAACCTCCGCCACACTTAAATATCAGATTTCCCTCAATGTGAAGAACAATTAACAGAAATATGCAATGAAAGGGAAGTGTAAGGATAAGGAAGAACAAAACATCATATAAAGAATCAGCCATTAAGTTTGTATATGACAAAATTTAACTGAGTATCTGACAAACTAAAATAAAACAAAGGAAAACACAAGAACAAGCAACTCAAGCTACTCCATAGGATAAGCATCTTCAGCATCAGAGCGATCGGCTCCTAATGTTCCAATGCCACTCAAGGTTACATCTTCATCAGATGGTAGCTGAAAGTGAAGGTGCTCAGGATACCACTAATTTTAATCCTGCCAGGCTATCTCCTGAAGGAAGGTGTCTTGAAGAGTAAAAAGATCGACACAGAGGTCTTTGACTTAGCCAGTGAGGGTCTGTAAGGTCACAGGCCTAAGGTTGGCCTGAGTTGGAGGATCGTCCTCGACTGGTGTCGCAGTTGTAGAGGTTACACCAACATCTTGAGTAGGGGTGGACAAGGTGGGTAAATGGTGGGCTGCTTCAGGCGGGCATACCTGAAGAGTGAAGTCAGGTCAAAATAGCCATCAGTTTCTATCTCCGGGACATGGTGTGCTCAGAAAATGTCAAAGATGAGATGGGAAAAAGTGATGTCATTGGTGAATTTGGCAGTATTGATGGAGTCGGAGAGGGTTAAGGTAATAGCATGAGCTATATTGACCAAGCGACTAGTCATTAGGAGGTAAATATGGAGGGCTTATTATTTAGTGATGTAAGCGAGGTGGGTGGTTGGGATGATGTTGGTGCAGACTAGGTGAAGCCAAGGACGAGCTACAGGTAAGAAATCAAATCGCTTAAAATAGAGTTGGTAAAATTGGGGTTTATGCCATTCGACGCCCTCTTAACAGAGGGTACGAATAACATCATCAGGGTAATGATGGATAAGCTGACCATAATGACAATGGAAAATGTTGGGAAGATCAAAATGTCGACGGATATTGGCAGCAGTGAAGGCATTGGATGCTCTAATAACATGGAAGTTAAGTTCCATGGTATTATTAAATATGGCATAAGTGTAGAAATGGCAAACGAATTTTTCATTGCCTTGAGAATGGGGTTGTACTAAGCCTGTAAGATCAGAAGCAACAAGTTGCTGCATAAAGGGGTGGTTAGGAGGAGCTAACGAAAAAGGTTGCTCTTTAATGAAGGGCCTAGTGTCTACTTTCTCATAGATTTCCAAAAAAGTTAAGCTATCGGAAGAGGAAGAGGAATCATTAGGAGGAGTAGTGTTAGCGTTCTTAGTACGGGGCATTTTCCTGTAGAAAACAAACAAAGAAAAATAAACGAATTGAATGAACAAAATTGACTGAAATTCATAACCGAAATAACTAAGTTTGTCATTTCAAAACTTATGTGTCGCTACGGTGAACAATAAGCACTCGTCTCGTCGTGGTGAAAGGGACATGTCACCTCGGCAAACGTAGTAATTCACCTCACTGCGGTGAAGGGAATACGTTGCCATGATGAAAGTGCCCAAAACAGAATAGGAACGACTGATAAAAATCGGACGAAAGAAAGGATTAGAAATACTTACAAAGAAGGAAGAGGGCTTCGCAGGGAAGGTTGGTGAGCGTGAAATGGAGCGAGGAGAACAGTCGGTGGCCGCAGTGAATTGGGAATGAGAGATATTTGGTTAAGAGTGCTAGGATGGCCGTGGAAAAGAAAGGGGACGAAGACGAAGGAGGAGGGGGTCATTTTGTTTAAATAGGGTTTGGGGTGTGAAATAACGAAAAGGGGTAAAGGTTAAACGACAAGTTAAGAGAAAATAAGAGTGGAAGGGTAATTTCACCGCGTTAATTTCATGTAGATTGAACTTTTGCCACGGCAAACTAACCCTAGTCACAAAATCCAGAAAAATAGCGATGTTTCGCCGCAACAATATGATGTTACGCCATGGTGAAATTATCCCAAAAGGAAAATAAATAAATAAGGTTTGTTCACCATGGAGAAGGTTACTTGAGAGATTTCTAAGGAGATTTTGTTGCGGCAACGAGGAACCATGCCTTGGTGAATTTTTTCTGAGAGCAACAAGAAGGAAAACAAGTTAAGTTCACTGCGGTGAAAGTTACCCGAAAGTAAAATAAATAAAGACAGAAATGAAAAACTTACTTCTAAAGAGACAAGTGGATACTCGGCTCACTTAGAATTTATATACAAGGTCTTTATGCATCAGAAAACAAAGTGCAACCCAATCAATCACATCAGATTCCTCAATCATGGAAGATGTATCATGCATCAAGCCAAAGCACAGCGAATATAAAAAAAGGGGATGAATTATTGAATTGAAACTGCTTAAACTAAAAACTAAATCTAGGTCTTACTGAAATGGTTTCTCCCCCACACTTATTCAACGTACTAATGCATTCACAATGTCATATTTAATCACAGAGCAAAAGTAAGTAGTAAGTGAAGCATGAGAAACGACCTGATGACTACGAGGATCATGTCTCCTGGTGGATGTTTAGAAAATAGTTATGCTGTGGAGAGGTAACTTGACCACTTGCCATTTCGATGTTAACATCCACATTTCTCGGTTCAACTGAAACATTAGCTAAAAACCCTTCTTCTAAAGGGTCATCAGTGACAATCAAATCATTCAATGGGTTCATTGCAGAGTTAAAGTAAACGTGTTGGAGTTCAAACTCAGAGCATACGTCATCAATAACATTATCAAGCACGTTAACTCCTAAGAGCAAATAATCCTCATGGGGGTGTTTCGTAGCTTCATACATGTTAAAACTCACCTTTTGATCTCCTACCTCTATGGTGATTCTACATTCTTTCATGCTAATCATAGTACTAGCAGTCCTTAAGAAAGGTCGATCGAGAATTAAGGTAGTATCCTGCACAGCTTCTGAAGACATGTCAAGTACATAGAAATCAGCTGAAAAAACCAAACCCTTAACCTGGACCAAAATATCCTCTATAATGCCCACAGGATGACTAATAGACCTATTAACCAATTGAAGAACTACAGATGTAGACTTAAGATCCTTGACTCCCAATGATGTATAGATAGACTTAGGCATAACATTAAAGGATGTCCCTAGATCTAACAAGGCTCCCCCTATGGTAACTTCACCTATAGTGTAAGGGATAGTGAAATATCCAGGGTTTTGGCATTTTACGGGGATTTGAGGTTTGAATAAGGCAGACACATTTGAGTTTACATGAACTCTTTCATTTGGCCTAAACTTCCTCTTATGGGTATACAGGCCTTTAAGGTATTTTGCATAAGTAGGAACCCATTTCACAAGATCAAGTAAAGGAATATTGACTTCCATTTTACTAAACAAATCAATGATATCTTTTTCATACATAGTTTCAGTCATTCTTTTGCTAGTCAAATATGAATTAGGAAAAGGAAGGTCTTGAAGATTTACCTCCTTACCATTGGCTTCGTTGGCTCCATGCTTTCTTGATTCCACATACTCCCTTGTTGTTTCTTGTTCCTTGTAGCTCTCAGAATTAGCTCCTTTGCTCCTTGATTCGGACTTCTTTTTAGTCAAAAGTGATTTCTCTTTGGAACTTTTGAACTTTTTGACCTTGTCATTTGTTGAAGGCAATTCTCTACTCTCAATCTCCTCTTCGTCTTCTTCCTCATCTTGATTTTTGAAACTTACTTCTTTCCCATTGTGGAGAGCTATGACATCCAAACTTTTGGGGTTCATAACGGTATTAGAGGGGATAGCACCACTGCTTCGTGCTTGATTCTCACTCATATTGTTAGACAACTGGGTGACATAGGAATTGATGTTCTCGTATTTCATCTCCCATTGTTCCATTCTCTTTTCCAAAGCATTGAACCAAGCAGCAGTTTTAGAGGAATCCTGATGAATGAGAGAGGCTATTGCATTAAACTGGTTATTATTCGAAGTCCTTTCCTCCTTAAGCATAGCCATCATATTTTGCAGAAGTTAGTTGGTGTCCTCCTTTAGTGAAACAGTCAGGGCTTGCTATTGGTTGGGGAGCTGGTTATTGGAAGTTCCAGCTCCTCCTCCTTGTTAAAATCTGTTTGGGCCTCTTCCTTCCTTATTCCTTTAACTAAACCTAAGGTTTGCCTTCTATCTTTCATTATAAGTGTTGGAGTGGGGGTCCCATTTTTGATTGGTCCGACTCTGATACACTACAAACACCTCTTCATACCGACTGGGGTAAACACTAGATATGTGCATCACTGACCCACAAGTATCACAACTAGGTGCAGTAAGATCCATAGAAGATGTCGAGCGATGATGCACATTCATGTTTTTCAGTTCTACAGTGATGAAGGACAATTGTGAAGTTACTCTACTCTCCAAAGAATCAACTTTAGACTCTAAACTCTCTATTCTTTTGGATTGGATCGTCGAAGCTCCCAATTCATGTACACCTCTAGTATCTCTCACACTGGACTGTTGATGATTTAAGGTCGTCTTCTTGATTAGATCCCATGCTTCTGTAGCTGTAAGGTCAATCAAAGAACCTCCCGATGCCGCATCCAGTATACCCTTATCTTGACTTTTCAGCCCATCATAAAAATACTAGACTAGCTGCTCATCAGGTATCCGGTGATGGGGGCATCTGGACAATAGATCTTGGAAGCGATTCCAATAGTTATAGAGTGAGTCATCATAATCCTAACGTGCCGAATAGATCTTCTTCCTCATTGATGAAGTTCTAGAGCCTGGAAAATATTTCTCCATAAATGCCTTTCACAGATTGGCCCAACTATGGTAGGCATTCGCCACATGCCTTGGGATGCTCATATACCACTCCCGTGCCTTTCCCTCCAATGATAAGTGAAAAACCTTCTATAGTACTTGATCAAGTGAAGCTCCCACGGGTTTGATACTCTGACAAATCATGGATAAAGATTGCAAATACATGTACGGATCCTCTCCTGTCAAGCCATGAAATTTAGGAAGAGAGTTAATGAGTAATCCTCTAACTTCAAAATTCATGTCAAAATTAGGACAAGCAGTAGTAAATGGATCATAATTAACATCAGAGGTGGTTGCTTCCCTAATGGTTCTCCTTCTTTGATTCCCATTATTTTCTCCAACTTGTTCATGTTCCCCATTACCTCTATTATCACCATTCGTAGGTTGGTTAGCATGAAAGTCAGGGTTTTGCAGAAAAGTTAGGTTCTCAGCCATGATCACTCTTTCTGTCGACTCACTCTCACTACTTGGTTGACTAGACTCTTCTCCGATAACTAACTGACTTCTCCCTTTTTCTCTCCTCTCCTTTCTAATCTTTCTCAAATGTCTCTCAATTTCAGGGTAGAAAGGTAGAAGTTTAACTCTCCTGGGCATGCATGGAAACAATTCAAATGAAAATTAGAAAAAAAAGCAAAAATTACTTGCAAGCACACAAAGTCAAATAAAAAGGCAATATGTGATGGATGCAAGTGTATGGGTGTATGAAAGTATGTGTGAAAGTAAAGTATACAAGTAAAATGTGTATGTATCAAAAAGCAATAAAGAAATGTTCAAAACTATGCGGGTGTAAAAATGTTAAGTATGAAAAGTGTAAAAAGTTCGGTATCCTATTTGTTTGTGTTTTCAAAGTTTTATGCTAAGGAAAGAAAATGAAATCATATACTATTGACAAGTATAAAACTAAACTATCTAAAATGCAAACCAAACCAAGGTTCCTCACCTCACATAGCAGCAAAAAATGACAACAGCTAACCTAGAGAACCAATTGCTTGGTTTCACAACAACGGCACCATTTTGATTCGAGCCCTTTTATTCTTACCCTTGGACGTCAAATCAAAAATTTAAATCCAAGGATTGCAATATAGAATGCAATCTCGGGTCATCTCACTTAATCAAAACCTAAATGAATGGATCTAAGCTAACCTATATGTCATTAAATGCAAGCTAAATTGTTAAGGAAGGGGGCTTTGATCTTCGAATATTTTAATAAAATTAAATGAATTGTAAGAAAAATGTGTAAAAAGTTTTTTTGGATTTTGGGAATAGAAATCAGAAAAATAAAGACAATGATCAAATGGTGATAGAATCTTTTTGAAAATGAGCTTTGGCTATCATAGCTCGAAATCTCTTTAAGTCCAAGGTCTTAATCAATGAACTTCATTTCTTAAGACCTTGTTAAATGCCCTTAGTGTGTGTAGTGGGTAAATCAATGCAACAAGTTACTTGGGATCTCAAATCAACTCAATATCAAACA
>JANSVA010000004.1:26398444-26413606 GCA_025504915.1 Erythroxylum reticulatum | reverse complement strand
ATGTGTTTACTTCGGCTACCACTCTTGTTGTTTTTGGCCAAGAAAACTGCAGCTGAATTGTCACAGTACATTCTTAAAATTCAGAGAAGAATAGAATCCTGGGTGAATAAATTATCATCGTTTGTTGGAAAACTTCAACTTATTAACGAGTTCTAAGTTCCTTGTATACTACTGGTGCTCACATATCTTCCTTTGGCAATAGAAAGAATGCTCAAAGACTTCTTGTGGAATCAGTCGACAGGAGTTAAAAGAAAGTGCAAAAATCAAATAGACTGACATTTGCTACCCAAAGGAAGAAGGAGGGCTGAGTATTGCTTTTGTTAAACTCACAAACCAGTCCCTCATATTAAAGAGGTTATGGTGGATTATCGAAGATAGAAAATCTTTATAGTACAGTGGATACATTCCTAATTTCTTAAAGGGCGAAGCATCTAGATTGTCTGCATGCCTCCAAATAACTCTTACTTTCTGAATCAATTACTAGACTTGGGAAATCTTGTATAGGACCATATGACTTGCGCCATTGGTAACGAAAAGCCAATTTCCCTATGGTTTGATAAATGGATAGGACAAGGAGCTCTTTACCATACACAACAGCTGCACAGAGCTCGCATTGATTTCCCTCTATATACCAAAATGGAATCTTTTATCAATGGTGATAGATGGCATTTTCCAAAGAACCTCGATCACTTGCAACCTTCATATGCTCGCCCCTTCATCGCGATACTTTCTACTAGTATAACATGCCTACCATCTCCTCTCAAACAAACAAATTAGGGACCTGTTACGGGTGACGAGACTGTGAGTGGAATGGCACCGAATCATCTAACAAAATATTATACCCCCAAAACTTCCTTTCTTTTGTGGCTCACTATACAAAAATGATTAAATACAGGTGATCGACTTAGTTACTTAAACATCAATACATGATGTCCTTTTTGCTTAACACAGGAAGAAACACGAGTTCTTTATTCTTCGCATGTGAGGTGACTCATCAGGTTTGGAAAGCAGCACATCTAAGTTGTCAATATCATTTTACTACTTTCTTCAATGCAGTCTAATGATTAGCTACTCAAAGAACTCCCCTATAATTACCCCATATCGCAACTATGAATATGTGTGCTCAAATAATATGGAAAGAACAAAATGCCAGGAGGTTTGAACTCACGTCCAAACATATAAATCTACTCATCTCTGGAACTCTTAATAGCACCAAAGAGCTCGATTTTAAATTGAATGCTCAACAGTTTCAGCCTTCTCTAATTATAACTATCGTATTCTCTTTTATGTTTTGAATAGTTAAAAACGTTACACTTCTCTTGCTTCAAAGGGTATCCTTCTAGACTCTCATGTAAGCTTTACTTTCTTTCTTTATTAATATATTTTCTTCTTTCCTTTTTCCAAAGAAAACATTGATTAACAAAATAGCATTAAAGAAAATTCACCAAATATAACAAAATAAATTATAAATTTAATTAAATACATAAAAAAAAGAAGTGCAATACACTTTAAAGTAGTTTTTTTCCCCCAATATCATCCTTTAATCTTATCTCGGACCTTATTCCATTACCAAACCCTTATTTGATCGTTTTTAACAAAATACTTTTTGTTCACTTATCTTACACTTGGATTGCCAAAAAAATCCCTTTTAAAATAAATTTCTGTAAGATACAAGATTAAAAGTGGTTTCGCCAAACAAAAATTCTAAATTCATGAACTCTTAAAATTTTCCAATCCTTTAACAATCAACACTATAAAGATGTCCCAACAACCAAAGACATGGACCGATTTTAACTCTCTACAATGAATACTTTAGAATTAAATCTCACATTAATTGCTCCAAAATGAACATTGAGAGACTTAACTTTGTGCTATTCAGACTTACCAACCTTATTGGTTAGCCAAATTTTTACTTCTTTATTACACACAAAGATGAGATCATCCATAATGAAAATACTATATCAATAAAATCATAAAATGTATTATCACTGGTTTAAACATGGTTATTTTTTAAGTTTCATACCTAAGTTGAAGTTAGATACTACTTTAGACATATTCATACTACATGTAATAGAGTATAGTTTATCTAAATAAATTATTCATAATTTTCACTTGACACATTCGGTCAATGTATATAATAAAGAGAGAAAAGGCTACGGATGAGTATCCGCTGTATTTAGCTGGGTAAATGATGACATTCCATACAATAAACCTTAATGTGGCCAAATTGCAAAACGAAGACGTGCATTATGCCTTTTCCATTCTGACGAGTTCTAGCTCTTCAATATGAACTAAGCCAAAACTTGTGCATCGCAAGTTAGTAGTAGAAGAATTACGGAATATGAAAATGATTTATTCTACTTTCAGTTAGAATGGAGACATGAAATAAACAATGCAACAATGGGTGGATTAGGCCTTCATTTTATACTGTCAGTGAGCTGTTCAAGCAATGTAAGGTGTTGGGAAAATCAGACAATAAAAACAAATTCGATGGTTCATACGACAGAATAGAGCATAATCTGCATACATGCACCAGTACCAAACGCACAAGGAGGAAATCTCTTTTTTTTCCCTCCCTTAATTTGTGCAATTTTTACACAACTAAACCTTAATCAACTCGATTCTACTGGAGGTATCTCTTTAGGATGCTTGGAAGCATAATGGTCACCAAGTTGATTATGATTTGCTAGCTGAGTCTGCAAAATTATGAACATGACTACAAACAATCAATATCACACAAACAAGCAAAAGCTCGAGAACATATAGGGTGAGAGTAAACAGAACATAAGGCAGACTCAAGTACAAATATTCCTGTTTTCAGAAGAATTGCCATAATATATCTAATCCTGAATAGCATTCTGAAAAATGGACACAAATTTTTATTGCTACTCAATATCAGTAATAAATCCTAAAAGGTATTTAAATATATCAAATTAAGATACTTGTACCATGTCCAAGTAGAAACCACTGCATATTATGTTTGAATAGATTCAACAATGAGAGAGTCATATGTTTGAAATAGATTCAACATTGAGAGAGTTAAAAAGCACTCTCTCATAGAAAGGTTGTATATCCTTTTTCAATGCATTTCTTTAGACAATGACTGATTTTTCCCTCTTTTTGAATGGTAAATATTTACCTTTGTCCAACAAATTCAGAACACCAGTATTATTCAATCTACTAATTCACGACAGAAAGTTAGCCTCATAATCAATAGAACTCTATGGATCAAATTCTGAAAGCAGTAGCAATAACTAAATATGATATTAAAAGGACAAGAAAAACTGTAACATGATCTTTTTGTTGCAGACCAAAAATAGTGATTTAACAGAACCACCTTGAAATTTACATCAGTTTTTACTACAAAGACGAATTAGACAAAAAAAACTACGGTGTTGGGATGGGTTGGGTAATTAGGTTTCATGGAAACCTTATATCGCCTATACTAAATCACAAATAGAACAACTGATAAATAAATGAAAGACAAAAACTTATAAGTTGAAATGATGGTTCAGTTATTCACTCTATTTCAAAACTATACACAACAATGCTATTTATAGAAGATATAAGTATAAACCTAAACACAAAATAATCCCTAAATTTAATGTTAAATATATAGTTTCCTATTTTGTATCACTGAATGCAAAACTAAATATTACAGCTGTAAAATCAACATGATTTCAGCCACATCAAGGCAAAAATTCCTGCTTCCAATACTCCCCCTCAAGCTGGCTTGAATATGTCTTCCATATCCAGCTTTCTTGTGTAAATCGTTAGTGAGAACAATGCTACTTGTTCAGCAGTAGGTATATAAAGGTTCATTATCAAATTTTCGTTGATAAAGTGCTTGTTAACTTCCACATGTTTGTTTCTATCATGAAGAATAGGATTATGAGATATTGTAATTGCTGCCTTGTAGTCACAATAACTTTCGTTGGTTATATACTAGGAAAAATTTTGAATCTTCTAATAATCTCTTAATCCACATAGCTTCACAAATTCCATGAGCCAAAGATCTAAATTCCGCTGCAGCACTACTTCTAGCTACTACAAACTACTTTTTACAATACCAAATCACCAAATTTCCTTCAACAAAGGCACAATAACCTAAAATACACTTTCGTCTGGTGATGCTTCCAGTCTGCTCTGCACATATATATATATTTCTGTTTGAAGATGTCCTTGTTTTTCAAATCACAGACCTTCACCAAGAGTCTTCCTTAGATACCTTAGTATCTTGTACGCTACTTCAAGTGTTCTTTTCCTGGTGAATGCATGAATTAACTAACTTTGCTTTCTGCAAATGCTATGTCTAGACATGTATAAGATAGCACATACAGTTTTCAAAACTGTCATTGGAAACGATATATATTCGTCACAGCTTCCTTTTTGCATGTTGAAGGTTCAGGTTACACTCTATTGGTGTTTCAGCACCTTTGTATCCAAGCAGACCTGTTGCATAAAGCAAGTCAAGTGCATATTTGCATTGAGTGACCAAGAAATGCTCCTTGGATTTAGCAAACTCCATTCCAAGATAATATTTCAGCGTTTCGAAATCTTTTATCTCAAAATCTTCAGCAAGCTTTTTCTTCAAGCCTTCCAATTTCGAGTTGTCATTACATGTTAAGAAAAATGTCATCTACATAAACAATCAAGATAACTGCTTACCTTCTCTTGAGTGTTTATAGAACAACATATGATCTGCTTGGATTTGACTGTATAATATCTTTTAGAACATCCCAAAGCATTCAAATCATGCCCTTGGGGATTGTTTCAGACCATACAAAGGTTTTTTTTTTTTAACTTGAAAACTTTATCAACACCAAATTTCTTTTCAACATCTGGGGGTAAACTCATAAATTTCTTCCTCTAAATCCCCATGCAAGAAAGCAATTTTCACATTGCACCAATTTGTAATTTAATACTAGAGACAGTAAAATTCAAATTGAGTTCATCTTAGCTACCAAAGCAAAGGTCTCTTGGTACTCAATACCAAATGTTTGTGTGAACCCTTTTGGTACGAGACTTGCCTTGTATCTTTCCACATTACCGTCTGCTTTCCACTTTAAGTATCCACTTGCATCCTACAATCTTCTTGTCCTTAGTTAGAAATGTTATTTCCCAATTGACATTATTCTCTGGAGCTTTCATCTCTTCCATAACTGCTATTTTATAATTTGAATCATCTTTTACTTCCTTGCTAATTATAGGGTCGAACAAGTTAGATATCTTTGAAGTAAATACTCTTAATCATTAGACAGTTTATCATAGGATAAATATTTAGCAAAGGAATCTTTATTACTTTTTCAAATTCATTTTCTGAAGGTTATAAGAAAATCATAATTCTGTTGGTTAATCACTAAGTATACCAGCTAGTGGTTAAGTTGAGGAATATGATCGAAATTACATAAGAGACCATTTTTGTGAAGATTTTGATTGGCTTTATGGTAGAATATTTTGTTGATCTCTACTCTTTTTTTTTAAAAAAAAATTGTTTCTCCAAGTATAAACAACCAGTTCAAGTGCAGGAACAATTATTTTTGAAAGAGATTGACTAGAACTTCCTCTGTCCTCCATATTTTTAACACCCTAATCATGCATTCGTACAAAAAGACAGGGTGGATAAGTGAGAATAGGATTTGGCAAGGGATTGATAATTGTCTCCCAAAAATTGTCTTCCTTTCTTTCATTCTTAACCTGAAGAGTATTTTCAAAAAACTATGATTGATCTTCTACAAATGAGACATCCATACCTACCTGTATTCCATCTATTTGAGGGTTATTGCATTTGTAGCCTTTTTTATTCAAAGTGTATACTATGAAAACACAGTTATAGCTTTAGGATCAAGTTTAGATCTAAATTGACCAAGTATATGAACAAAAATAATGCATCCAAATACTTTTAAAGGCAAATCTAAATATATGTTGACATCAAGAAAGGTTTCCCTGAAATATTTTAGGGTGTAACATATTTTAGAAATCAATTAGGCATTCTCTTAACATAGCATTTCGCTGAAGATATTTTGGAACATTTATGGCTCAAGCTAAATCGATGTTTATTTTTTTTTCAACAATACCACTTTGTTGAGGAGTTTGACTAAGTAGATTAATGTAAAATGCCTATATCTTTCAAAAAATTCCCTAGTAATTTTTTATAGTACTCTTTCCCATTATCAAATCTAAAAATACTGACTTTAGACTTAAATTGATTTTTGACCATTTTATAAAACTCTTTAAATACGTTTTTGATTTTAGTTTTATACTTCATCAAACAAACCCTACAAAGATAGGTATGATTATCTATAAAAGTCATAAACTATCTTTTAGCCATCATGGTGGTGACCAAGGAATCCCATACGTCCCTATGAATTAGGTACAATGATTTGGAAACATAGTAAGGTTTTGAAAACTAAGTGCTCGTTGGCTTTTAGAAAAATAGCAATTTTCATATTTTCAAAAAATAGCAATTTTCACATTGAAAATAAGAACGAACTAAATTTTTAAACAACTTAGCAAACAAATGTTTGAGATATGGAAACTAAGATGTCCTAATTTATGATGGCACGGCATCATTTATTTGCCAACAGAAATTGAACTGATACCATTACCAAAGCTTTGAGCTATTTTAACTTCAAAGAGTTCCCCATCAAAATAGTAAAGACCATTAACAATTCTAGCACTCCCAATCATCTTCCTTGATTTATGGTCTTGAAATTCACAATGAGATTCAAATAAGACGGCATGACATTTGGAGTCATTAGATAATTTGCTAACAGACAATAAATTGCATGCTGGTTTAGGAACATAAAGGGCATATGGAAGAGAAAAGGTTTTGAAATTTTTATTTGACCTTTTCCTACGATGGGTTAAAACTCCCCTTAAATATCCTAACTCTTTCACATCCAGAATAGGAAAATTAAGTTTTGAAAAAAGAACATGGGTTCATGTGACCAGATGCCCCTAAATTAATGACCCATTCGGGAAATTTTGTTTCAAGATAGAGCATTAGGATTGTTACATGTTTGTGCAAGAGAACCACTAGGAGTACTAGATAAGGAAATGGTTTTTAAAAGTTTAGAAGGTCTTGTTTCTCCTTATTGAATAAAGTTAATTAAGCTTCATCGGCATAAGAGGATGTATATGTTGGCCTATCGCTTGGTTTGTTGCTCCTCCAATTTGCAAGCTTCCAATGGAGCTTCCAACATATCTCTCAAGTATGGCGACATCTGTTGCAATGACCAAAACATGCGTGAGATTTTTCTAATTATGGAGGTGTAAACATTTTGTTTGCACTTGTTTTTGATACATTCATGGCTGAATTTCCACAGTTGAAGCCTCGCTTCTTTAACCAAGCATGACATTGTTAGGGCCAATGAGAATAATAACACTAAGCCTAGGATATGGAGAATGTATTCACGTAGAAAGAAAGAAGGGGCCACGGGGAATGAAGAGAATGATGTCAGAGTTGGTTAGAATGGGGGGCTGATGGGGCACTAGGGAATAACAGAATGTACTAAGGGAAGCTAGGAGAAAAGGAGGGGCAAAGGAGAGAGAGGGGGATTCAGCAAGAAGGAGTGAGAAGTGTTATTGTAGACAGAGAGAGAAATTATTCTTTCCCTGAGGAGCAACTCTTGCTCTGGTATAGTAAGTGATCCTTGGATCCACTTGTAATAGCAGTGGTATCACTGATTACTATCAATAATATTCTGATCTCTAGCCTCTTAAGCTAAAGCTCCTAAACATTGGTCCGACCTGCCGGATTTCCCAATTCCGGGAGAGAGGATCGACTCTTCTTTTGGAGACTAGAGAAGCTATCGCAACTCACCTGGATACCACCCAAGATGTCCGATAGGGTGGACGTGTTGGAATCTCGTATGGCGCATATGGAGGCTGGGGTGGAAGAAATTCAGTCATCTATGCTGATGGCAATAGGGGAAATGCAGCGAAACTTGATGCTGGAGATGAGTAAGATGATGGGCAAACGACCAGAGGAGGGACAAGGCAGTGGCGATGCCTCAGGAAGGGGGCCTAACGTGGCAGGAGAGGGGAATTCACATCCGCGGCAGTCCAACCCGATGGAACATTCCTATGACACCATGGAAGAGTATAGAATGTCGATTTGTAAAGTGGAATTACCCATGTTTGATGGGTCTAATCCCGTAGGGTGGATTACTAGGGCGGAAGTGTATTTTGAAGTGCATAATATGTCTGAACCGATCAAAATGAAGTTGGCTCTATTGAGTATGGAAGGTTCCACCATACATTGGTTTAACCTTCTGCGGGAGACAGAGAAGTTAGACTAGGAGAAATTCAAGCGAGCTCTAATAAATCGTTATGGAGGGAGAAGATTCGATAACCCCTTTGAGGAGCTGTCGGAATTGAAGCAAATGGATTCGATGGAGGAATATATTGAGGCTTTTGAGTTTATATCATCGCAGGTAGGGCGTCTACCGGAGGAGCAGTTTGTGGGATACTTCATGAGTGGTTTGAGGGCTGATATTCGAAGGAGGGTAAGAACGTTTGGCCCCATGAACAGATATCAGCTGATGAAGGTAGCGAGGGTAGTAGAAGAGGAGGTGAATGGCGAGCTGGGTGGAGTAGACGTGTCTGGGTCTCGCGCACGCACCTAGTATCCACATCGAGGAAATAACATGAGCAGCTTTCAGGTCAACCCGACCCATTACCGTGAGATGGAGGGTCCAAATCCGATGGGTCGAGGGTGAGTTTGGAGCAGTACTGGAGCTGCGAGACACAGGGAAACTACGGGAGCTCCATCTGACCAGCGTGCGCTGCCCAGAATGGCCACCCACCCACCGGTGACACTCACCAGACGGTCGGAAAGTGATCGGAGGGGACAGACAGAAAAAAACAGGGGGCTGCATCATCTGTCATACTAGGAGCTTATGGACCGAAAGGCAAAAGGTTTGTGTTTCAGGTGTGGGGAGAGATTTCATCCTCTTCATCAGTGTGCTAAAAAACAGTTAAGGTTACTGATCTTGGATGATAACGAAACCTTGGATGAGAATGGAGAAATAATTGCGTTGGAAGCCGAAATTGAGGAGGAGAATGATATAGCTTTGGAATGCCGAACCATGGGGGTATTTGGAGTAAATGGAGCATTTGTGCAGGAGAATAAAACTATGCGTTTGGCTGGAAGATTACAGGGAGTACCAAATGTTATTTTAGTGGACAGTGGAGCCAGCCATAATTTCATCTCTCCTGAGTTGGTGAATGGATTGGGATTGACCGTAGGGGACAGCAAGGCTTTGGGAATCAGATGTGGAGATGGCCATCGTGTGACTACTCAAGGGAAGTGCTTGGAATTTCCTATTCAAGTTGGGAACTTAGAGTGGAAGATTGATTCTTATGTCTTAGATTTAGGGGGAATGGATGTGATCCTAGGGGTTGCTTGGCTACAAACTCTAGGAAAGGTTGTGGTGGAATGGAAGGAGATGACTATGCAATTCCGACATGAAGGGCAAAGTGTCCAATTACAGGGGAATGTAGGATTTCAGTCACCACCAAGGAGGGAAAAAAGTGTATCTTGAAGATTCTGTGAGTTTACATGGTCTCTTTGCTATATTAAGGGGTGAGTTATCTTCGATGGATGGGGTACCAATAAGGGATGAACAGCAGATGCAACTTTCCAACAGTGAGGAGAGGGAGCTGAACCTAGTATTGGATAAGTTTCCAAGGTTTTTGTAGAGGTGCAAGGGTTGCCTCCGGAGAGGAACCACTCACATTTTATTGTGTTGCAGTCGGAACAAGGCCTAGTAGTGTGAGGCCCTATAAGTATCCTCATCATCACAAGGATGAGATTGAAAGGCAAGTGCATCAAATGTTGCAAATGGGTATCATCCGTCCTAGCTCTAGCGCCTATTACAGCCCGATGATTTTGGTTAAGAAGAAAGATGCTTCTTGGAGAATGTGTGTAGACTACAGAGCACTTAATCGAGTCACCATTCCGGACAAGTACCCTATTCCGGTGGTGGATGAATTGTTAGATGAGTTGAATGGAGCGGGATTCTTTTCTAAGTTGGACCTCAAGTCGGGGTATCACCAAATTAGGGTCAAGAAGGAGGATATTCACAAGATGGCCTTCCACACACATGATGGGCATTACGAGTTCCTCGTGATGCCATTTGGGCTGACCAACGTGCCAGCCACATTTCAGTCCGTTATGAATAATATCTTCAGGCCCTTCCTCAAGAGGTTCGTGTTGGTGTTTTTCGACGACATTCTCATCTATAGTGCTGATTGGGATACTCATCTTTTGCACTTGGAGAATGTTTTGGAGGTTTTACAAGCTAATCACTTTGTGGTTAATAAGCAAAAGTACAGTTTCGGAAGAACAGTAGCTTATCTGAGTCATGTAATTTTTGCGCATGGAGTAGCAGTTGATCCAGTCAAGGTGTCCTATATGGTGAATTGGCCTGTGCCTCATAATGTAAAGGGGGTGAGGGGATTTCTCGGGTTAACAGGATACTACTGCAAGTTCATTATGAACTATGGAAAAATAGCCAAGCCTCTTACTGAATTGACAAAGAAAGATGGGTTTATTTGGAACGCAGCAGCATTGGAATCTTTTGACATCTTGAAGAGGGCCCTAACTACATCCCCAGTGTTAGCTCTTCCGAATTTTTCTCAAACTTTTGAGGTAGAGTGCGATGCTTCGGGCAAGGGGGTTGGTGTGGTGTTGATGCAAAACAGAAGACCTATTGCCTACTTTAGCAAGGCTTTATCTGAGGGTAATCTGTCCAAATCTGCTTATGAGAAGGAATTGATGGCTTTGGTTTTGGCAGTACACCATTGGCGTCATTACTTGTTGGGCCGACCCTTTGTTGTCTATTCGAATCAAAAAAGTCTCCGTTATTTGCTTCAGCAAAGAGTTTCCACTACGGACCAACAATATTGGATGGCTAAGTTACTTGGGTATCATTTTGAGGTAATCTATAAGCCAGGCCCCAAAAATAAAGCTGCTGATGCTTTGTCAAGAATTTATGAAGAGGCTGATTTGAGGAGCATCACCTCATACCCATTGTGGGCTGATAGCCAAGTTCTTCAACAAGAGGTGGAAAAGGACCCTGTGCTCAATGGAATTATAAAGGCATTGCAGCAAAATCCAACTGCAAAGAGAAGGTTTGGCACCAAGGAGTTCTCTTACACAAGTGGAGGTCAGTAATTTCAGCCCAATCTACTTTCATTCCTGCCCTTTTACAAGAATTTCACTCATCACCTATTGGAGGACATTCGGGTTTTCTTCGCACATATAGAAGAATTGCTCATAATCTTTATTGGATTGGCATAAAGAAGTCTATTCAAGACTATGTCAAGTCTTATGATACTTGTCAAAGACAAAAATATGCAGCAACTTCTCCAGGGGGCTTGTTGCAACCCTTACCGATCCCAAATCAGATTTGAGAGGATATCTCTATGGATTTCATCACGGGACTTCCAAAATCTAAGGGATATGAAGCAATATTGGTTCTGGTGGATAGATTATCTAAATATGGCCACTTTATTCTTTTGAAGCATCCGTATACTGCTAAAAGTGTGGCTGAAGTATTTATTAAAGAAGTAGTCCGTTTAAATGGAGTCCCAGCATCAATCATAAGTGATCGTGATCCCTTGTTTGTGAGTTATTTCTGGAAAGAATTGTCTCGACTTCAAGGCACTATGCTTAAAATGAGCTCATCCTATCATCCGGAGACAGATGGACAAACCGAAGTTCTCAACCAATGTTTAGAAACCTATTTGCAGTGTTTTGCTTCCGAACAGCCCAAACATTGGTCCCATTGGATTTCTTGGGCTGAACTATTGTACAACACTACTTTTCATGTATCTACAAGTTCCACTCTGTTTGAACTAGTTTATGGCAGAAAACCTCCATCCATAGTTTGATATTTACAAGGTGAAACCAAGGTAGAGGCTGTGGCAAGGGAGTTGATTGATAAAGATGAGGCTTTACTTCAGCTGAAACATAATCTTCAGTGCGCTTAAGACCAGATGAAGAAATTTGCAGATAGGAAGAGGACTCCTTTATCCTTCTCGGTGGGAGAATGGGTATTCTTAAAGCTCCGCCCCCACAAACAACTTTCAATGGCCTGGCAAATTAATCAGAAGTTAGCGGCCAGGTACTTTGGCCCATTCCAAATTCTGGAAAAATTGGGGGCTGTTGCTTACAAACTTCAACTTCCACAACCATCGAAGATCCACCCCGTTTTTCATGTGTCTCAATTAAAGAAAGCTGTTGGCCATTATACAGTTGAAGCAAACTTGCCAGAAGGTATGGAGGTCGAAGTAGAGGATATAGTGTAACCAGAATCTGTCCTAGCCAGCAGAGTTATTACCAAGGAGGGACATTCAATTCGGCAATGGTTGGTTCATTAGAAGGGTAAGCCAATGGAGAATGCTACTTGGGAAGATGAATGTGTTCTTCGAAGCCAATTTCCTCATTTCAGCCTTGAGGACAAACCTGCTCTTATAGGAGGGGGCAATGTTAGGGCCAATGAGAATAATAACACTAAGCCTAGGATATGGAGAGTGTATTCACGTAGAAAGAAAGAGGGGGCCGCGGGGAATGAAGAGAATGATGTCAAAGTTAGTTAGAATGGGGGGCTGATGGGGCACTAGGGAATAATAGAATGTACTAGGGGCAGCTAGGAGAAAAGGAGGGGCAGAGGAGAGAGATGGGGATTCAACAAGGAGTGAGAGAGAGAGAGATTATTCTTTCCCTGAGGAGCAACTCTTGCTCTGGTATAGTAAGTGATCCTTGGATCCACTTGTAATAGCAGTGTTATCACTGATTACTATCAATAATATACTGATCTCTAGCCTCTTAAGCTAGAGTTTCTAACAGACATTCTGATAACTTTCATCCCTTCTAACTTTAACAAAGACTTCACTAATAAGAGGAAGTGGTTTGAGACAATTATCCTCCCTCTGACTTCATCAAATTCAATATGGTGATCCTCCCTCTAACTAGCCAAGAATTTGTAAATATGGCGATCCTCCATCATCTTGTTATACCATTCATAATCATTAAACAAACCTAAATCTTGCCATAACCTTTTCAATAAATTGAAGTACTTGGTGAAATTGTCCTCTCCTTGACAAATGCCACCTAGTTTAGTTGTCAATTGATATATTTGGGATTGATTTCCCAATACATCTTAGTGACATCGTCCCAAAATTCTTTGGCTATTGGATAACTCATATAGTTAGAGTTGATATCCTCTTCCATGGAATTCACTAGCCATTTCATGACCATGAATTTTTCATCATACCAAGCATATGTGATGTCTTCTTTTGCTCGCGCCTTCTTTTCTCTTGTCAAGTATCCAGTTTTCCCTTGACAACACTAATACACTATGACTAACTAAAACTAGTGCAAGAATTATCACCATTAAGTTTAATGTTGGTGATTTGAACTTGACGAGAAGCATTGTTGGAGAAATGTTTTCCAAAGGTATTTGATGATCTAGCACCCCATGTTTCAAATAATGAAGGGCAAGCAAGGTTTTTCTTGGTAAAGTAAGAGAATATGTCCTCATTTTGACACTATATAAGATGAAATGAATGATTCAATTATTCACTCTATTTCAAAACTATATTCAATAATGCTACTTATAGGAGATATAAAATATAAACTAAGGATCTAAATAATTTCCTACTTTTAATGCTAAATAAACAATTTCCTATTATGTATCAATGACTAAAAAAATTAAATATTTACAACTGTAAAATCAACAAGATTTCAACCACATCAACGCAAAAATTCTTATTCCCAATAAAACTGATAAAGAAACTTGATTGGATGTTATTGCATCAAAATACTTTCACAACAAAAGAACTCCATGATAGACCAACCATATAGAGTCAAAATCAAGTAGCAAAAATTCCTTCAATTAGTAAAACTTTTTGATTTTAATACATTTAAAATCTTCAATAGTAACATTGTTTTTATATTCACTACATGAATTTACAACACCAACGACTCTTGTCAATGGACTATTAAATCATGCATAGAAAACAATTTCATCACCCAAACCAAACTGTAATAATGGAGGAGAAGATTTTGATTTGACAAGAAATAAGCATATTATAAACTTTGATGCTTCTATTTAGAATTAAGAACAAGAGATATGTTAAGGGTTAGGAATCAGTCATATGATCTAAGAACAAGTTGTCGAAAAAGAAAGCACTAGATTTCCTTAAGGTTATGTTCAGTACCCTTAGAATTGGAATTAAGTTCAAAATTTGCTATTCATACATCAAGAATTAATAAAAATTTAGAATTTGAATTTATATTTTAATTTTAAAGAATTCAGATTTTTTAACAAGGAAATTCAATTTTGAACATCTTAATTTTCACCAGATTACTATGTATTGAAACTAAAATTCCAATTCTATGAGAACTCAAAGTGAAATTGCAATTACAACTTCAATTATGGTTCCTAGAATCAAACAAAAGAAGAAATTTCGTAATCATCGAAATAAGGTGTAGTGTTTCATAAAATAGTAAGTTTAAGCATATATAATAAACAATTAATTATCATAAAACTAGGATTCTAAAATGAATTATCCTATAGATGATAAATTCTTTCCTAAGAAGGATAAACAAAAATTGAGTATTGTAGTTCAACCACTAACAAGGAAAACTAATAATCAAAGGAATTGGCAATCAATAGGGAAAAGTAAATTAGCTAGGTCACTACATGCATAAAATGAGAATTTGAATTAACCCATGGTCAAGTCAATTGCCACTATCCATCCCACCAAAATTGATTTTGGAGTTCATACCAAGCATTATGTTTGTTTGGAGCCTTGTGTTTAAAACTTTTGTGGGAATGGAATTAAACCTCCTAAGTGGGTGTCTGAACCTTACAGCTTGCATGTCATTGGTTTTGAAACTTTAGGATATTTCAGAGAATTATTTATGGGTCATTTATTGATATTTGATATTGGATGTTTAGCTGCTAGGGGAATACAACCAACTATCATTAAGAATTTCATCTTTGGACTAAAAACAGGCGAAAGGTGAAATCCCAGGTAGATCTATAGGACATACACGAACACATACTTCATCCTTTTCCTGCAATAAATCCTGTGGGAAAAGTGTTTCTAAATTTATACTGTCCGCCATCTCATATATGATTACTG